>NW_026844127.1:0-160000 GCF_029531705.1 Pantherophis guttatus
TCGCCATCACGCTCCTAGACCATTTCAGACAGGTGGCTGTCTAGGCACTTCTTAAAATCCTCCAGTGGTCAAGAGGTAGACTGCTCTTGGACAGGAGTCTTTGAAGCCAAAACCAGCGGCAGCAACCAGGCCCACTGGAAAATGCAACTTACGACCCCAACAAAGCCCACAATTTAGGTTGCTAAGTGAGAAATTAATTACGTGAGTTTTGCCCCATTTTACGACTTTTCTTCCCATGTTCGGGAAGTGGATCGCTGCCGTTGTTAAATGAGGAACACGGTTGTGAAGCGGATCTGGATTCCCCCCTGACTTTGCTCGTCTGAAGGTCGCAAAAGGTGAATCACGCGACACCGCCACCCCCGGGGGACACGGCGTCTGTCATAAGTATGAGTCAGTTGCCAAGCATCTGAATTTGGATCGGGGGAAGGCTGCGACGGTCGTAAGTGTGAACTATGATCCTAAGTCACTTGTTTCCGGGGTTGTTGTCATTTCAAACAGTCGCTAAGTGTAAGCCGAGGACCACCTGTAATTGTTTGGAATTATCCCACCCACCCACCCAAAAATCCCCTCTATAGTTTTAAAGGGGGGGGGTCGATCTGAAATTCACCCTGGGGGTCGCACCTGGAATTCCAGCTGCCCTTCTGGCCTGTGGGGGGTTATTTTGGGGTGTGTGGGGGAGGGAAGTCAGGAGGGAAGGGAAGGGCAGCCTCTGGACAAGGAAGGAACTTGGTGGCGCAGAGGACTAAAGTGTTGTTAAGTAGCACTTAGCTGCCAGCTGCCTGCAATTACTGCAAGTTCGAATCTCACCAGGCTCAAGGTTGACTCAGCCTTCCATCCTTCCGAGGTAGGTAAAATGAGGACCCGGATTGTGGGGGCAATAAGCTGACTTTGTAAAAAAAAGAACACCACTTGTGGGGGGGAGCAAAAGCCCTACTAAGCAGGTATATACAAAAGTATGAAGGCTGTTGCTTAACGCATTGTAAGCCGCCCTGAATCTCCGGAGAAGGGCGGCATATAAATTGAACCAATAAACAAATAAATAAACTGTGGACAGAGGCAGCCCCCCAAAAAACAGAGACCGAGCGGGAAGGGGAGAGGGCTGCTGCCTATGGACCAATGAGGTTGGACTAGATGACCTACAAGATCCCTTTACAACAATCAGTATCTGAAGTGGGGAGGGGAAGGGGGGGGACAGAGATGCTGGAGCTGGAAAACGGTGAGGCTGGCCCCCCCTCCCGCCCCCGCCCCACCGAAGATGCTGAACAAAAAGGCTCTTTTTCCAAGATGCCCCTTGCCCGGGCTGAGCGCAGGGGAGGGGTCGCGGCGACCCCCACCCGCTTTAAGGAGGGGTGGGGGGAAATCCCCGCTGCCTCGCCCTCCGGATGCCTCCGCACCCCCCACCCGCGCGGCCCTGCACCATGGTCCTTGGAGTGCAGCGGAGGCCGAGTCCTGCAACGCCCTCTCTGCGGACCCCGGCCCGCGACCCCCCGACCCACCTGCTGTCCGCCGCTGAGCATCCTCTCCAGCTCGGCGGGGCGATCGTGCCAGACCAGCGCGTGCAGCGGGTAGCGGCTCTCGGCTGCCTTGCTGGCTCGGGGAGAGGCGGCCAGCATCCTCCTGGCACCGGGGCGAGGGGCTGGCGGGGGCTGCAGCCGCATGGGCGCCGCGGGCACCGGGCGGGCCGGGCGGGGGGGAGCCGAGCCGCCTCCGCGGGCCCTGGAGCTGCTGGCACGCTGGCAGAGAAGAAGGAGGAAGAGGCGGAGGAAGAGGAAAAAGGAGGAGGAGGAGGAGGAGGAAGGTCGAAGAGGAGGGGGAGGCGCCCCCGCCGCGGCACACAAAGGGGGTCGCGTGGATGGGGGCGCCCCGGCTCCCTCAGCCCGCTTCAGCGGGGAACCATGGGACTTGGAGTCGCCGCGGGCACCACCCTACCCGCCCGTTCCCGCGAGAGGAAGCCCCATCACCACCACCACGGGCACCGCCCTTCCCCCCCCTTCCCTCCCCCCCTCCAACGTGGGAAGGGGGCTGTGGCAGGCGGTGCCGCCCGCGGGCGCCAGGTTGCAAAAGCGATGGTTTGTCCCACCTGTGCTGCAGCGCTTGCTGGGGGTTTCTGGGCGTCTCTCTTCTTTCGGGGAGGGGGCTGTGGGAGGCCTGCGGGGGTCCCTCGCTGCCCTCCGGCGGCTCTGCGTGGGGGGGTTGGGGGGGTGCGAAGACGGCTGGAAGTGGGTCTGGAGCGATGGCAGAGAGGGTGGAGGGCCCCCAGGTATCCCCAAAACAGGAAAGGGGTACCTCTCCGCTTGCCACGCACAAACCCGTTGCAGAGAAGCCCCTGCAAAGCTGCCCATCGTGGTTTGCAAGGTGCCAGCTGGGTGCGGTCCCCACCCCTGGCTGGGGTTGGGGTCCTGCTCGCTGCCCATCAGGTTTGAGACTGTATGGGGAGGTGAGCTGAGGTTTGGGGGCATTGCCCCGAGCCTGAGAAATTGCTTCAGGACTTCAGGTGGCCTGCCAAGGGCCAAGCAGGACTGGCTGAAATTTCTAGGCTCAACCAGCGACTCGGTGGTCTTTAAGGGGAAAATGAGAGTGGTGGGAATGACCCCTGGCATCCCTGTGCCATAAGAATGGGCATCACACTGATTTTTTTCCTGGGGTATTTTCATCCCTGCAAGGCGGTCATTGGTGTTATTTGTTTGTTTGTTATTTATTTATTAATTATTTTGTTACTTCTGATCCCTTTCATCCTGGAGACAATTGTAGCATCTTTATGATTAAGAAAAATATACATTGAAAATGGGAAAAATTAAATCTCAGGGCACATATTTTTTTTTTTAAGATAGCAGTACAGTCCTGGCCTTAAAACCCTTTGTTTAGTGGCTGAAGTTGCAGCGGCGCTGAAAAACTGGATTAATAATAATAATAATAATAATAATAATAATAATAATAATAATTTTATTTATATACCGCCCATTCTCCCGAAGGACTCAGGGCGGTGTGCAGCCAAAATTAAAATACAAATATACAATATCTAGTTAAAATTAATTAAAATCATTAAATAGTTTTGGCCGAATTTTTAAAACCCAAAATTAAAACCCAATTTAAAATCATTCAATTTGACAGCCCCGCCTGTCGGAACAGTATGACCTATTTTCACACTTAACGACCGTTGCAGCATTCCCCAGAGTCATGTGATCAAAATTTGGGTGCTTGGCAACTGACTCATACTTATGACAGTTGCAGTGTCCACGTTTGTGACCTTCCTAAGCTGTTTATAGCCAAAACCAGATTTGCTTAATGACTGCATGATTCACTTAAGAACTGAAGCTGCACAAATGGTCACAAAACGGGTCACAGCTCACTTAGCAACTTTTCTTGCTTAGCGATGGAAATTTGGGGCTCCGTTGTTGTCATAAGTCGAGGCCCACCCATATGCTGTTACTTCCGATCCATTCCATCCTCTGGACAATGGTAGTATGTATATTAAGATAAAGATGCATTAATGTGGTTGTTAAGTGAATCACATGGTTGTTAAGCGGATCAGCCTTCCCCATTGACTTTGCTTCTTGGATGCCAGCTGGGAATAGATCATCATAAATACATGCCTTTAAATTTCTTTCTTTCTTTCTTTCTTTCTTTCTTTTCTTTCTTTCTTTCTTTCTTTCTTTCTTTTTTCTTTCTTTTTCTTTCCTTCCTTCTTTATTTTTTCCTTTTTTTATTTTTCTTTCTTCTCTTCGTCCTTTCTTTCACCTTCAGTATTTTTCTTTTATTTTCTTTCTCTGCTTTCTTCAACTCTTTCTTTTTCCATTCTTTCTTTCCCTTTCTCTCTTCCTCTTTTCCTTCTTCCTCTTAATCTTTCTCCTCTCCTTTTTCTTTCCTTTCTCTCGCTCCTTTCTCTTTCTTCCTCCTTTCTTTGACTCTCTCTCTCTTTCTTTCCTGATGAATTTTTGGCACCAAAAGGGGCACAGAGCAGTCTTTGTAGAAAGGCTTAATAACTGTTTTTTTTTAACCTCTCAAATGGCCATAGAATTTAGGCCTCGCCTAAATCTTCTCCCTTTTAAATGCAAATTTTAAATTTTAATGTGTTTTAAATATGGGTATTAATTCAGCCAAATTTATTTAATTCATTTTATTGATTTTAAATTTTGTATTTGTATGTGTTTTATTTCATGGCTGTTCACCGCCCTGAGTCCTTCGGGAGTAGGGCGGTATAGAAATTCAATAAAATAAAATAAATAAATAAAATAAAATAATATATCCTGTCCCGAGTATGTTACTCCTCGTGCCACTGCAGCCCAGACCTTTGAACCTGGCCTCTCAATTTATTCTTTTATTGGCTTTATCTCCTGCTCCTCCATTTTCTAGAAATGTACTTAGACTGGAGATCACCTCTGGGGAAGATTTCTGAGCTTCAGTGAGTCCAATCAACCTCTGCACCAGGTGTGTCTGGAAAGGTATCTAAGAAAGTCTCAAGAGGCTTGCCGCCATCTGATTGAAGCTCTACTCCTATTTCCATGAAACACACGTAAAATAGGGTTTTTAAAATTATTAGATGGTTATGGTCACCATTCTGACTTTTTAAACCCATTTTTGATTGCCCCATTTATACACACGGCTACATCTTACAGCTACATAAATCTCTAGTGCTTAAACAAGCCAGATCTACCATCAGAATAGAGCAGGAAGGGACCTTGGAGGTCTTCTAGTCCAGCCCTCTGTTCAGGCAGGAGACCCTGGCCTATACCATTTCAGATAAGTGACTGTCCAGTCTCTTCTCAAAAACATCCAGTGTTGTTGGAGCACCCAAAACTTCTGGTGGCAAGCTGTTCCACTGGTTAATTGTCCTCACTGTGAGGAAGTTTCTCCTTAATTAATCTAAAGAGACCCTAAATTTCCTGCAGGGATCAGGTGCAGCCTAATCCAAAGGGATTCCGGAATTTCCTGCAAGGACTCCCCGTAAATCAATATTCTATTTTTATAAATTATATAATTTACATCGCACATATGTATGAGGGGAACCTTTACTTTACCTTTAATTATAACTATATAATTATAAATTCCTTGTGTGTCTAACCCCCTTGGTCAAATAAAAGCTTCTCTTCCCTACCCATCCTTTCCCTTCCTTTCCTTCTCTCCCTCCTCTTCCCTTCTTTCCCTTCCCTTCCCTTCTCTCCCTCCTCTTCCCTTCTTTTCCCTTCTCTCCCTCTCTTCCCTTCTTTTCCCTTCCCTTCTCTCCCTCCCCTCCCCTTCTTTTCCGTTCCCTTCCTTTCCCTTCTCTCCTTCCTCTTCCCTTCTTTTCCCTTCCTTTCCCTTCTCTCTCCCCTCCCCTTCTTTTTCCCTTCTCTCCTCCTCTTCCCTTCTTTTCCCTTCCCTTCTCTCCCTCCCTCCCTTCTTTTCCGTTCCCTTCCTTCTCCTTCTTCCTTCTCTTCCCTCTTTTTCCCTTCCTTCTCTCCCTCCCCTTCTTTCCCTTCCTTTTCTTCTCTCCCTCCTCTTCCCTTCTTTTCCCTTCTCTTCCCTCCCTCCCTCCCCTTCTTTTCCCTTCCTTTCCCTTCTCTCCTTCTCTTTCCTTCCCTTCCCTTCTCTCCCTCCTCTTTCCCTTCCTTCACTTCTCTTCTCTCCCTCCTCTTCCCTTCTTTTCCCTTTCCTTTCCCTTCTCTCCTTCCTCTTCCCTTCTTTTCCCTTCCCTTCTCTTTTCCCTTCCCTTCTCTCTCTCCCTCCCCTCCCCTCCCTTTCTTTTCCTTTCCCTTCCCTTCTCTTTTCCCTTCCTGTCTCTTTCCCCCTCTCTCCCCTCTTCTTCTTTTCCCCCCTCCCCTCCCCTTCATGTACTTCCATAAGAGAAGAATAATTAAAACTTAAGACACTGCATATTGCCTGAATCTGCATGTGGGGCCAAGGCACGACCCACACCAAGCCACCAAGTAGCTAGGCAACCCCCTAGATTGGAGAAATGCCACTGTTGGCATTTGAAATGCCTCCGTTGTTGTGAGAGGCTTTGGTGGAATCAGTTAAGGCTGCTAAAACGGTAATCCAATTTAGAAGAATCCAATTGGGTGTTAATCTCTCAAATTGACAGTAATCATTCACTCACACTTCAGAATAATGAGTTTCTGTTTTCATGGATTAGGGAAAAGATCACTTTAAAACAAAATTTTGCAACCTTGGCCACTTTAAGATGGGTGGACTACAACTCCCAGAATCCCCCAGCCACCCTTGCTTAGCTGACTGCGGCATTCTGGGAATTGAAGTCCACCCATCTTAAAGTAGCCAAGATTGAAACACTGTCTTAAAAGAATGGGACATTAATTTTTTTTCCGACATCCATTGAAGCCGATATGACAAAAAGATCAAATGTTTTGTGTATATATTTATTTATTTATTTGTATTTATTTATTTAATTTCTATAGCCACCCATCTCAGCAAATGACTCTGGGCAGCTCACAATTCAAAACATATATTCCAATTAAAAAAAAAAAACACCTTAAAACAATAAAAACAGTAAAATGCATTGGGATCAGTAAAAAAAAAAAATTAAAGCATCTAATTCTCTTTTAGTCTCTTGTATGATCCACCTTGGAGGTTAGTAGAAGTTGGATGAAATTGGGAGATTCGATATAGACACGGGAATTGTAACTCATCCTGATATAAACCCATGTTTATTTTCACTTTAATAAACTTTAAAATATGTGAACTTTAATTAAATAATTAAATAATAATTAAATAATCACATAATTAAAACATGTGAACTTCAACTCCCCAGAATTCCACAGCCAGTCACAGGGAATAATGTTTAATAAAATTAGTGGGGAAAGTGTTAACAATTGTGCATGGGGGATAGAAGCAAAATGTTGTACAACATCACAAGGACAAATCTGTGCTCAATTTCCAGCCACAAAGTACTATGATAGACAGTCCTTGACTTATGACCACAATTGAGCCCAAAATTTCTACTGCTGGGCAAGACCATTATTAAGTGAGTTTTACCTCATTTTACGACCTATCTAGTCACAGTTGTAAAGCGAATCACTCAAGTTGTTAAGTGAATCACACAGTCGTTAAATGAAACTGGCTTTTCCCGTGGACTTTGCTTGTCAGAAGGTCGCAAAAGGGGATCACGTGACTCTAGGACACTGCGACCGTCATAACTATGAGTCAGTTTGCCAAGCGTCTGAAATTATGATCATGTGGCCAACGGTCGTAAGTGTGAAAAATGGTCCTAAGTCATTTTGTTTCAGTGCTGTTGTAACTCTGAACGGTCACTAAACAAAACAGTTGTAAGTTGAGGACTACCTGTGTATAGATCAGAAGGACAAATCTATGCTTGATTTGCAACCAGAGAGTGCTATAATTATATGCAATCTGTAAACATTTAAATAATTAAAAGTTACAGCAATTATTAAAATCTACAAGGGGCAATTAAGAGGATTGACAGAGTCTCTAGAAGTTATTTTAAGCAGGACAACTTCCTATAGCTTTATTTATTTACTTTTTAAAACGTTGCAGGTAAGTTGCTGGGTTACGTCCTTTTTGGTTCTTTGTTAATTTTTCTTTTTTTATTCCAAGGAAGTGTGAAAAAAAAAGAACACGTCATCCAAACCCAGAAAATTAGGTTGAGTAAACCAGGTTTAATTCACCATAGTACCCTGCAAAAACAGGCCATGAAATTAAGATTTGATTCTGGTTTAGCACAAAATGGACTAACCTTGATTTATAGGAGGAAGGCATAACCTACCTGAAAGCTCCAGCTCCTTTTTTACTTTATTTTTTTGCAAAATTAAACCGTGACCTGAAATGACAGTAGTGGCTTTTTCCATCTCTTTGGGTGCTAATGAAGCAGCTACACATCTGTAGGAAGACTCCATAAATAAATGAATGAGCTATTTTGCTTTAAGCCATGTCACAGAAGCAACCAAAGAAACAGAAGGAAGGGTGGGGGTTGAAAACTCCAGCCCACATCCCCCCCCATGTGGGAACAGTGCCCAGGCTCTGTTGGGGGACCTCACCCCACCGAAGGGGCCCATTGCCCAGAGCCCAGACGGCAAAGGGGTCACCCGGAGAGATCCACTCAGTTCAGCATTACCACCGAAAGTCCCTCTCGGAAGAGAGCCCTTCTCTGGTTGGGAGGGTCTCTTCAGAATTTTTTATTTGTTTATTTTTTTATTGATACGTCCTATTTCTAAACCACCCATTTCCCTCAGAGGGAGGAGTCTTCTTCCCCACCCACGAAGAGAAACTCCCACAGTTGCCCTCCAAAGAGAGAAGACCCCCCTCCAGGACTGAGGTTTCTAAAAGAGAGAGAAAGAGATGATGGATACCAGAGAGAGAGAGAGAGAGAGAGAGAGAGAGATCCATAGTGACCATAAATAGATGATAGGTAGGTAGATGGGTGGGTGGGTGGATGGATGGGTGGGTGGATGGATAGATGATAGATAGATAGATAGATAGATAGATAGATAGATAGATAGATAGAAGGGATAGATGATGGATGGATAAATGGATGGATGGGTGGATGGATAGATAGATGGATGGATAAATGGATAGATGATAGATAGAATGGACAGATGATGGATGGATAAATGGATGGATGGATAAATGGATTGATGGGTTGATGGATAGATGATGGATGGATAAATGGATGGATATATGATAGATAGGATGGATAGATGATGGATGGATAAATGGATTGATGGGTGAATGGATAGATGGTGGATGGATGGATGGATGGATGGACGGATAAATGGATGGATGGGTGGATGGATAGATAGATGATGGATGGATGGATGGATAAAATTTTAAATTTTAAAATTTGATACGGATTTTTAAATTGATAAGTTTTAAATTACGGGCCAAATTTATTTAATTATTTTAAATATATTTTTAACTTTATGTATAAATGTTTTTTATCTTGGCTGTTCACCGCCCTGAGTCCGAAAGGAGAAGGGCGGTATAGAAGTTTGAAAAATAAATAAATAAATAAATAAATAAATAATAAATAAATAAATAAATAAATAAATAAATGGATAGATAGATGATAGATAGATAGGATGGATAGATGATGGATGGATAAATGGATGGATAAATGGATTGATGGGTGAATGGATAGATGATGGATGGATGGATAAATGGATGAATAGATAGAAAGATATGTGGATGGATGGATAAATGTATGGATGGATGAAAGATAGATGGATGAAAGATACATGGATAGATAGATACGTGGATGGATGGATGGATAAATGGATGGATAAATGGATGGATGGATGGATAAATAGATAAAAAGATAGACAGACAGACAGACAGATAGATAGAATCATCCATAGTGACCATAGATAGATGATAGGTAGGTAGATGGGTGGGTGGATGGATGGATAGGTAGACAGACAGATACATATGTACTATAAATATAAAAGGGAGGAGAGATTTAGATACCTTCCATGAACATCTTGGAAGAATGGAATAATAATAGTAATAGGCACCTTGGGTGCAATCCCCAAACATCTGGAACATCGCTTGAATATTGACAAAATCCCCATCAATCAATTGCAAAAGGCACCTTTGCTTGGAACAGCTGTCATTTTGTCAATAATACCTTTAATATTATCAAACATCTATGTCAGATTTTTGGGAAGGACTTGATAGGTGGATTAAAAAAATGCCAAATCCAGTTTGAACATCTGGTTGACTGTGTGACCAACCATAAGAATTTAGATCCTTAAAATTTCCTTGCCAGAGAAACAGGTTTCCGAAATATTTGCAATGAGATGCATGCAATATTTTTAGAATTGGTTAGCAATCCTTTTTTTGTGTGCGCTAATGTTCTAAAGAAAGGTGTTGGTGTAAATTTTGAAGGAGCAGGATATTATGCTTCGCCTGTGGAAAATTGGTTTTGGATCGTATAAATATGAAGAGGAGAGAGAAGGATGGATATTTACCAGGCATGGCTGGTCTAGGGAAGAGAAGGACCAGGGGAGACAGGAGAGCATCTTTCAATATCTGAGGGGCTGCCCCAGAGAGGAGGAAGGGGGTCAGGCTATTTTTCCAAAGCACCCGAAGGCCAGACAAGGAACAATGGATGGAAACTGACCAAGGAGAGATTCAACCTGGAAATAAGGAGGAATTTCCTGACAGTGAGAACAATTAATCCATGGAAGAGAAGTTGCCTTCGGAAGTTGTGGGAGCTTCATCCCTGGAAGCTTTCAAGAAGAGACTGGACTGCCACCAGTCAGAAATGGTGTAGGGTCTCCTGCTTGGGCGTGGGGTTGGGCTAGATGACCTCTGAGGTCCCTTCCAACTCTGTTATTCTGTTAATTTTAGATTACTGTTCCTCTATTTATGACAATGGGAACCAGAATTTTTGTTGCCAAACAAGGTGATTGCTTGTAAGTCATGCCTGATTTTACAATTTTTATTTGCCATGGTTGTTAAGTGAATCAAGTGGCTGTTAAGCGAATCCAGCTTTCTCCATTGTTTGTTGGAAGTCTGTTACGAAGGTCGCAAAAGGGGATCACACGACCCCAGGACACTGCAACCGTCATAAATAAAAATCAGTTGCCAAGTATCTGAATTTTGATCACATGTCCATGGGAATGCTACAATGGTCGTAAGTGTGAGGAGTGGTTGTAAGTCACTTTTTCCAGTGCTGTTGTAACTTCAGATGGTCACTAAATGAATGGTTGTAAGTCAGGGACTGTTTGCCTAGTCTCAAATCCAAGAAAATGGCCACAGGTCTGAAAGGGCAAGAAAAGTGTTGAAAATGTAATGTATTGTTTTTATTTTGTTTATTTAGCATACGGAATCTACAGAGATCATGCAATGTGTAGGATATTTTTTAAAAGTGAGGATAACAAAGGGCAAATTAAAAGAAGACAATGGAGAAGCAACTTTGTGAGAACTTTAAAAACTGAGTGTAAATTTTTCTTTCAGTAGAACGGAAAAAAGATAAGGGCAAAGTTGAAAAGCGGAAAGAAAATCTGATTTTTTTCAAAAAAAATTTTTTTTTGCAGAGGATATCAGGCAGATCAATCTGCTTGAGAGCATTCAATGAGGAAGTTGGGCCTGGTGGCTCAGCAGACTGATAGCATTGTGATTAAGACCAGCTGCCTACAATTACTGCAGGTTCGAATCTCGCCAAGGCTCAAGGTTGACTCAGCCTTCCATCCTTTCTAAGGTAGGTAAACTGAGGACCCAGATTGTGGGGGGCAATAAGCTGACTTTGTATAAATATACAAAAGTATGAAGGCCATTGCTTAACGCAAAGAGCCTGTAGTACAGTGGACTAAACCACTGTTATTAACATCTGCTGCATTTCTGCAGGTTCGAATCTCGCCAAGCTCAAGGTTGACTCAGCCTTCCATTTCTAAGGTAGTAAACTGAGACCCAGATGGGGGCATATACAAAAGGATGAAGGCTATTGCTTAGCGCATTGTAAGCCGCCCTGAGTCTCCGGAGAAGGGCGGCATATAAATCAAATTAAAAAAAAAAAAAAGTTGGAAGGATCAGAAGAAATAAGCCCAAGAAGAAGAAACATTTTTGCCTTTTCTGATAAATAAATAATAATAATGAGAAAGAGCCTTGGTGGCACAGCGGACTAAAGTGCTGTTAAGTAGCACCAGCTGCCTGCAATTAATGCAAGTTCGAATCTCTCCAGGCTCAAGGTTGACTCAGCCTTCCCTCCTTTCTAAGGTAGGTAAAATGAGGACCCGGATTGTGGGGGCAATAAGCTGACTTTGTATAAAAAAAAGAACACCGCTTGGGGGCAAAAAGCCCTACTAAGCAGGTATATACAAAAGTATGAAGGCTGTTGCTTAAAAGCATTAAGCGGCATATAAATCGAACCAATAAATAAATAAATAAATAAATAAAATTAATTAAATAAATAAATAATCACAGTACAGACAATGCTTAAGTTTGATTTCATGAAAGCTTCTATTAGAATTGCTTTAGTTCTTAACCTTGGCAATTTGAAGATGTGTGGAGTAGACATCTGAGCTAGACTGGGTTATTTCCCTGTGACACGCGATATATGTGGGTGTATGCATAATTCTGTATTTACCTGTATTTATTTATTTATTCTGTTACATTATGTGGTGTCTATTGGAGGTGGTGACCCTTTGAGAGCTGGATGCGACGAAATCTCATTTTAATGTATGCCGATTAGTGTACATTCAAAGTGACAATAAAGTTATTATTCTATTCAACTCCCAGAATTCTAAGCCGGCTGGGGGATTCTGGGATTTGAAGTCCATGCCATCTTCAATCCCTTCCCATTCTTTTTTTTAGGACTTTATGAACCTGCAATTTTATGCACCCTCGATTATATTTCTGCATCTTTGCATCTGTTGGCCGTCCCGCGTTCCTTCCTTCAGCCGATTCCGTGCAAACAAGTTGCGTGTCGGATGCCATTCAGACACTACCCACAAACAGCGGGAGTAGATGGTGACGTCTCGCTTTAGGACCCGGCGGCGTCCCAGCCCGAGCCTCGATGACATCATGCCCAGCTGCTCCAGGCAGCCCACCTCATTTGCATCGCGGGGGCGATGACGTCACCGCGCTCAGGACATCACTTCCTCCTCGGGCTCGGCAACCCCCCCCCCGCCCATCCCCACGGTGGACCCAACACGGCATGCAAAAAAAAATAAAAATTTAAAAAAAGTTCAGATAAAATCCGAAGTGGGGGTGGGTTGAATCTCCACTCTTGACCATCCGTCCCCTCCACCGGCCTTGCAATAACCACGTTGCAAAGTCCGCTTTGCAACCCCGGGATGCCAGTAAATAAATAAATAAATAAACACGGATCGTGCAAGCACGTGTGAATGCTTCCCTTCCCGCGTGTAACGAGTTCGCCAAGTCCGCTTGGCAACCAGAGAATGACATAAACGGGTGAAGTACTGGGGAATGGCCCTCCTATCTTCCCCCCCACTCCTCACCCTCCCCACTCCCCCTCCCCTCCCCCTTCAACTCCCAGAATTCTCCAGCCAGCATAGCTTTAAGACTTGTGGACTTCAACTCCCAGAATTCTCCAGCCAGCATAGCTTTAAGACTTGTGGACTTCAACTCCCAGAATTCTCCAGCCAGCATAGCTTTAAGACTTGTGGACTTCAACTCCCAGAATTCTCCAGCCAGCATAGCTTTAAGACTTGTGGACTTCAACTCCCAGAATTCTCCAGCCAGCATAGCTTTAAGACTTGTGGACTTCAACTCCCAGAATTCTCCAGCCAGCTTTGCTTTAAGACTTGTGGATTTCAACTTCCAGAATTCCTCAGCCAGCTTTGCTTTAAGACTTGTAGACTTCAACTCCCAGAATTCCTCAGCCAGCTTTGCTTTAAGACTTGTGGACTTCAACTCCCAGAATTCTCCAGCCAGCATAGCTTTAAGACTTGTAGACTTCAACTCCCAGAATTCCTCAGCCAGCTTTGCTTTAAGACTTGTGGACTTCAACTCCCAGAATTCTCCAGCCAGCATAGCTTTAAGACTTGTGGACTTCAATTCCCAGAATTCTCCAGCCAGCATAGCTTTAAGACTTGTGGACTTCAACTCCCAGAATTCTCCAGCCAGCTTTGCTTTAAGACTTGTGGACTTCAACTCCCAGAATTCTCCAGCCAGCATAGCTTTAAGACTTGTGGACTTCAACTCCCAGAATTCTCCAGCCAGCATAGCTTTAAGACTTGTGGACTTCAACTCCCAGAATTCTCCAGCCAGCATAGCTTTAAGACTTGTGGACTTCAACTCCCAGAATTCTCCAGCCAGCATAGCTTTAAGACTTGTGGACTTCAACTCCCAGAATTCTCCAGCCAGCATAGCTTTAAGACTTGTCGACTTCAACTCCCAGAATTCCTCAGCCAGCTTTGCTTTAAGACTTGTGGACTTCAACTCCCAGAATTCCTCAGCCGGCTTTGCTTTAAGACTTGTGCACCTTCCGTCGCGCGCTTAAGACTTTTTTTATTTCATCAAGCTGGCCTGGCCTAAATCTTCTCCCCTTTTTAAATGTAAATTTTAATTTGTTTTTAAATGATGGGGTATTTTAAATTTGTTCAGCCAAATTATTTAATTCGTTTTTATTCTATTTTAAATTTTTGTATTTATGTGTTTTATCCTGAGGCTGTTCGCCGCCCTGAGTCCTTCGGGAGTAAGGCGGTATAGAAATTTAATAAAATAAAATAAAGAAAGAAATTGTGGCCTTCAACTCCCAGAATTCTTTGCTGGCTGAGGAATTCTGGGAGTTGAAGTCCACAAGTCGTAAAGTTGCCAAGGTTGGAGATCCCTGCTCTAAAGAATAGGTCCTCTCTGGTAGGAACCAAGCCACACATGTGGTCCCCAACTTCTCGACACCATTCCTACTAATGGCTCAACAGCAGTAACTGTGAGAGGGATCTTGGAATTCTAGTGGACAATTATTTAAATATGAGCCAGCTGTGTGCAGCAGCAGCCAAAAAAGCCAACCCAGTTCTAGGCTGCATCAACAGAGGGAGAGAATCAAGATTGCGTGAAATGTTAATACCACTTTATAAGGCCTCCGTAAGGCCACACCTGGAATATTGCATCCAGTTTTGGATCGCCACGATGTAAAAGAGATGTGGAGACTCTAGAAAGAGTGCAGAGAAGAGCAACCAGGAGGATTAGGATGCTAAAACATATGAAGAACGGTTGCTGGAACTGGGTATGTCTAGTTTAATGAAAAGAAGAAACTAGGGGTGATATGATAGCAGGGTTCTAATATCTGAAGGGCTATCGGAGAGAAGAGGGGGGTCAACTTAATCTCCAAAACACTGAAAGCAGGGAAAAAAAGCAATTGATGGAAACTAACCAAGGAGAGAAGCAACCTAGAACTCAGGAGGAATTTTCTGACGGTGAGAACAATTAACCAGTGGAACTGCTTGCCACCAGAAGTTGTGGGTGCTCCATCACTGGAGGTTTTCAAGAAGAGACTGGACAGCCATTTGTCTGAAATGGTAGATGTTCTCCTGCTTGAGCCAGGGGTTGGACTAGAAGATCTCCAAGGCCCCTTCCAACTTGGTTATCCTTCCTTCCTTCCTTCCTTCCTTCCTTCCTTCCTTCCTTCCTTCCTAGGTTTTTAAGAAGAGATTCCACAAACATTTGTGTGGAATGGTAGTGGTTCTCCTGCTTGAGCTGGGGGTTGGACTAGAAGACCTCCAAGGCCCCTTCCAAATTTTAAATTGGGTTTTAATTTTGGGTTTTAAAATTCGGCCAAAACTATTTAATGTTTTTAATTAATTTTAACCATGATATCTGTATATTTATGTTTTAATTCTGGCTGTACACCGCCCCGAGTCCTTCGGGAGAAGGGCGGTATATAAGTAAAATAATAATAATAACAATAACAATAACAATAACAATAACAATAATAATAATAATAATAATAATTATTATTATTATTATCATCATCTCTGTTATTCTATATTATGATAAAGCGAATGCTGCCCCGATTCTGTCAATTTTCGTCAAGTCCCTTAAAACATACCTTTATCCACCAGCCTTGTTTATCCCAGGATGATAAACTGGCTAGATGAAATTACGTGACTGATTGTTCTCCTCCCTTCGTTCTTGTTTATTTTTTTTTTACTGTTTATTATATCTGTTTACTTTAATCTGCTGGTTTTATTTATTTTTGATTGTTTTTAGACTACTACGGAGTTCGTAGCGGTTGTTGAGTTGTGTGCTACCTAGAGTCACATTTCTGTGAGACAGGCGGCTCTTCAGGTAGTCCTCGGCTTACAACATTCGTTTAGTGACCGTTCTAAGTCACAACGGCAGTGGAAAAAATGTCACA
This sequence comes from Pantherophis guttatus, assembly GCF_029531705.1. Next base: position 15,773 of record NW_026844127.1, read on the forward strand.
TGATGGTTTTTCACACTTATGACCATTGCACCATCCCTATAGTCACGTGATCAAAATGCCATTGCTTGGAATTCAGACGCTTGACAACTGGCATGTACTTCAGACGTAATTCAGACTCCTAGCAACTGATTCGTAATTATGACGGGGTCAGCAAAGTCAAGGGGGAAGCCAGATTCACTTAACAAACATGTGACCGACTTATGCACTGCAGTGGCTCACTTAATGACTGAGGCAAGAACAGTTGTAAAATGGGGCAAAGCTCGCTTAACCGATGTCTCACTTAACAACAGAAATTTGGGGCTCAGTTGTGGTTGCAAGTTGTATGTAATTTGCAAAAAGAGTCATATCCCCAATTTTGGGATTTTTAGAGTCGTTTTAGGTTAAAGTTTTCTTGGTCAGTTTGGGGCACACCATGCTAAAATAAGCAGGAAGGACCCCCCACCCCAAAATAAAGTTAGCACAACAAACTTTGTTACTGTTTGCTATGAAAGAATTTAGAGGAGTGTTTCGGGCTTGGTCGCTTTAAGAGCTGTGGAATTGCTGGCTGGCTGGGGAATTCTGGGAGTTGAAGTCCACAGGTCTTAAGGTGGGCACGTTTTACAGATTTACAGTTCCCACCAGATTGCAACAACCTAGAGGTTTCTAGTGGGAAATAAATACATTTAATTTCCAAAAACTGGTTCCTTGGTTTCCAGCCTTGATCACACACCTGGGATCTCTTAGTGGTCTCCCATCCAAATACTAAATACATCCAGCGCCATTGAGCCTTTTGTGGTTAGCCAAGATGTCAATATTGGCGCGTTCAAAGCAAGAGGTCCTGGCACCTTTCAGGTTGGGTACCGAAATTGGCAATGGTCAGTGTTGGACTCCAAGCTCCATGTGGCTCCTCCTGATTGCACAATTCTGAGAACTTAAACAGAACGTGCAAAAAACAGATAATCCTGCAGAGATCAGTAACTACCTACAAAATAAACACCTTCAAAAACATGTTGTCTGTCTGGGAAGGAAGAAAAGAAGGAAGAAAGGAAGGGGAAGGGAAAAGGAAGGAAGGAATGAAAAGGAAGGAAGGAGGAAAAGAAGAATAGAGTAGAGTAGAGTAGAGTAGAGTAGAGTAGAGTAGAGTAGAGTAGAGTAGAGTAGAGTAGAGTAGAATAGAATAGGAATAGGAATAGGAATAGGAATGGAATGGAATGGAATGGAATAGAATTGATAATGGAATAGGAATAGGAATAGGAATAGGAATAGGAATAGGGATGGAATACAGAATGGAATGGAATGGAATGGAATGGAATGGAATGGAATAGAATAGAATAGAATAGAATAGAATAGAATAGAATAGAATAGAATAGAATAGAATAGAATAGAATAGAATAGAATAGAATAGAATTCGTTTATTGGCCAAGTGAGATTGGACACACAAGGAATTTGTCTTGGTGCGTACGCTCTCAGTGTACATAAAAGAAAAGATACGTTCATCAAGAATCATAAGGTACAACACTTAATGATAGTCATAGGGTAGAAAAAGGAAAAGGAAGGAAGGAAGAGGAAAGGAGGGAGGAAGGGAGGGAGGGAGGAAGGAAAATGAAGGAAGGAAAGAAGGAAGGGAGGATGGAAAAAGGGAGAAAGAAAGAAAGAAAGAAAGAAAGAAAAAAAAGGAAGGAAGGAAGGAAGGAAAGAAAGAAAGAAAGAGAAAGAAGGAAGGAAGAAAGGAAGGAAAGAAAGAAAGAAAGAAAGAAAGAGAAAAAAGGAAGGAAGGAAGAAAGAAAGAAAGAAAGAAAGAAAGAAAGAAAGAAGGAAGGAAGGAAGGAAGGAAGGAAGGAAGGAAGGAAAGAAAGAAAGAAAGAAAGAAAGAAAGAAAGAAAGAAAGAAAGAAAGAAAGAAAGAAAGAAAGAAAAGGAAAATAATCTTAATGGGCCCTGGGACCAGCCAGATTTCAAATATTTGGAGCCCAACATCTACAACCCCTTTGCTGCCCCCTGAGCCTCCCTTACTTCTCTTTCAGTATTTGTGGTTGTGTTGGTGGCTGTGCTTTTTCACATCACCATGACAAAACACCTCAACACAGCCTCACAGCCTCCCTCGTGCCACTCTGCATTTCAGGCACGTCGGTCGTGATTGTGACTTTCTCCCAAACCCCCCAAAAAGGGCCCACAAACACCCCCCCACACACAGAGAGAGGACTGCCTGGACTTTCCCCAATGGCAAATATGACCCGTGCCAACCCAGGATTTTTTCGTGTTGACACACAACTGCCCCGGCCATGCCAAAGCGGGCGTGGCACATCCTCATACAACACGGATAAATAACACCCACACAACACACCGCAAAAGCAGATGCCAGCAGGAAGCCTGGCATCTTGCAAACAACAGACACAGGTTGGGGTTTTCATTCCTCGGATGACCCCCAGGCCCGGAATCTGGCATTGTGGGAAAAGGGATCCCAAGAGATCATCCGGGAAGCCTGTACCACTGGGTAATCTGTTTTCCTCTCCCAGCAGTAAGAAGAGCTCAGGGAAACAACAATTGTGTTAATTGTCTTATGGGAAGTCAATGGGAGTGGCTAGGTTAGTGTTTCTCAACCTTGGAAGCTTGAAGATGGGTGGACTTCAACTCCCAGAATCCCCCAGCCAGCAGCGCTGGCTGGGGGATTCTGGGAGTTGAAGTCCACCCATCTTCAAGCTTCCAAGGTTGAGAAACACTGGGGTACATGGACCGGAACTCAGCTCCGGTCAACAAGGAATCACATTGGTGCTAGTCCTCTTGATCTACATTTTCCGATTCACGCACCGGTAATCCTTGACTTCCGACCATATTTGAGACTTGGGATTTCCAGTGGTTGTTAAGTGATTGTACGACCTTTTCGGTCCCAATTAGTAAATTTAATTTAATTTAATTTAATTTCCAATTTATATACCGTCCTTCTCCCTGAGGACTCAGGGCGGTGTACAGCCAAAATAAGAACACCGAATACAAATATTAAAAAACAGTTTAAAATATATATATAAATTTGGCCCAGAATTTAAGAAATCACAAACCGATTAAAAGAATTTAAAAAATTTCTTCTTAAACCAATGAATCACTGCGGTCGTTTAAATCAATCACACGGTCGTTAAGCAAATCCAGCCATATGGGAAGGGCCATCCTATGACCCTCCGGGATGCTGCAAGCATCAGAAATACACGATGGGATGCCAATCGCCTGAATTTTGATTACGTAACCATGGGGATGCTGCCACGGTCGCAAGTGAGAGGACTGGTAGTATGTCCCTTTGTACCGCCGTCGTAACTTTGAACTAAACGGGTGTTAAGTTGAAGATTACCTGTACTGTATACATCCAGGGGTGAGTTTGCACGGATGAGCTCCACCATGGTGCTCCAAAGGTCTAATGATTTGGCTCTTCCTGGTTTTCACCCAGGATGCTACATCGTGGTTTGCTGAAACATGGCTTGCAAATAAACCAGGATTTCCGAACTGTAAGGAAGTTACACCCCAAGGGTTGAAGCCAACGATGGGCAATGCCATCCCAGCTGAATGGGAGGAGATGGTTTCCCCGTTCTGAGTTTAGCCTGTTGACGGCTTCCCACCTTCCATTCCTTGCAGGTATACTGCTGTTAAACATGGAGGCTCAATCTTTAGACAACACGGTGAGTCTAACGCTGGCAGGCCTGGCCTTCGCTTGGATGACCATTCTAAACCAACTCTCTAGCGCAGAGGTCTTCAAACTTGGCAGCTTTAAGACTTGTGGACTTCAACTCCCAGAATTCTCCTATGCTGGCTGGAGAATTCTGGGAGTTGAAGTCCACAAGTCTTAAAGCTGCCAAGTTTGAAGACCTCTGCGTCTAGCAAGACAAAGCTTTAGGCAAGACACGTGGCATAGAAATCAAATAAATATATGATAAACAAATAAATAATATAAGCGTTTTACCACGTACAAGAAGTCCTGGACTTACGACCACAAATGGAGCCCCCAAATGTCTATTGCTAAGCGAGACAGTTGAGTTTTGCCTCATTTTACAGCCTTTCTCGCCACAGTCGTTAAGGCAGTCACTGCAGCTGTTAAGGCAGTCAGACGGTTGTTAAGTGAATCTGCTCGTCAGAAGGTCACAAAAGGGGATCGCAATGCAACCGTCATAAAGGTGAGTCGATGGCCAAGCATCCTTATTTTGATCACGTGACCGCAGGGATGCTGCAACGGTCGTAAGTGTGAACAAACGCTTACGTAAGTCACTTTTTTTCCGGTGCCTTTGTGATTTTTAAACCGTCACTAAATGAGCTGCTGTAAGTCGAGGACTACCTGTAAAAAGGTTTGGTAAGATCCAGGAGTGAAGCTAAATCCAGGAATTTTGCTGTTAGAAGCAACAGAAAACCTCACAGGTAGTCTCTGAAGGCTATCAATCAATCAAAGAGAGTAGAGCTGGAAGGGACCTTGGAGGTCATCTAGTCCAGCCCCCTGCTCAAACAGGAGACCAGTGATGGCGAACCTTTTTGCCATCGTGTGTCAGGAAGGGGTGGGTGGGGGAGGTTTGCGTGCATGTGTGGCCACACCCATAATTCTATGTGCCCCACCCCGCGCATGCGACCCCTGCTCCTGGCACGCGATGGCCCAGTAGTCCCGTTTTTCTTTCTCACCCGGCTCCAGATCCTCTCTATGCATCTGGGGAGGGCGAAAACAGCCTTCCCCACCGCCTCGGAGGTCCTCCGGAGGCCCGAACGGGCCCGTTTTCCAACTTTCAGTTAGACAGGAAGTGACTTTTTTGCTGTCCCCAGCCTCCAGAGTCTCCTAGAGAGGCTGAGAGCTGAGCCATAAGTCTCTCCCTCCCACCCCAGATCCGAACGGAGCTGGAAATGCAGATGGCGTGCAACCTGCGCGAATTTAAGGAATTCATCGATAACGAAATGATCGTCATTCTGGGCCAGATGGACAGCCCCACCCAGATCTTTGACCACGTCTTTCTGGTGAGACTTTCCTGCCGCAGAACGGAACAGCCTTCTTTGCTCACCCTTCGGGCTTTCAATCTCACACGGATTTATTTTTTTTTTAATTTGATTTATATGCCGCCCTTCTCCAGAGACTCAGGGCGGCTTACAATGCGCTAAGCAATAGCTTTCATCCTTTTGTATATTTATACAAAGTCATCTTATTGCCCCCACAATCCGGGTCCTCATTTTACCTACCTTAGAAAGGATGGAAGGCTGAGTCAACCTTGAGCCTGGCGAGATTCGAACCTGCAGTAATTGCAGGCAGCTGGTCTTAATAACAGGGTGCTATAGACCACTGTACTACCAAGGCTCCTCACTTCCGGTCCACTAGTGACTAGTGAAACTTTGCTTCCAAAGTCTTGAGTAAATTCCCCAAAAATAGATTCATGGGTTGTGATCCTGCATGCAAGTGGGGTAGAATGGACAGGACAGTTTTGGTAGAATTGTACAGCTTGCATAAGGGCAGTGGTGAAATCCTGCCGGTTCTGTCCGGCTCGTGCGAACTGGTAGCACCGGCAGCACGTGGTTTGGCGAACTGGTAGCGGCGGCAGCACAGATGTCATTACTTCCTGGTTTTAATCCTCTGCGCACGCTCAGAAGTCAAAAATAGGACGTGACGACGGCCCATACGCGAGCGAGCACGCATGGCGCAGGCACTTCCGAACCAGTAGGGAAGTTAAGTAGATTTCATCCCTGCATCAGGGGTGTCCACTTTAAGATCTGTGGACTTCAGTTCCCAGAATTCCTCAGCCAGCGGACTTTAAGAGGGGTGGACTTCCACTCCCAGAATTCCCCAGCTACCATGCTTTGTGGATTTCAATTCCCAGAATTCCCCAGCCAGCCATGCTTTAAGGCCTGTGGACTTCAACTCCCAGAATTCCCCAGCCAGCCATGCTTTAAGACCTGTGGACTTCAATTCCCAGAATTCCCTAGCCAGCCATGCTGGCTGGGGAATTCTGGGAGTTGAAGTCCACAACTCTCAAAGTAGCCAAGGTTGAACACTCCTGTCTTAGACCAATCTTTCTAAACCTCAGGGACTTTAAAACACGTGGACTTCAACTCCCAGAATTCCTTGCGGACTGGGGAATCCTGGGACTTAAAAGTCCACACCTGTCAAAACTGCTAAAGTTAAGAAAGGTTGGGTTTACGCAGTATCTTAGACCAATCGGAAGACGACAACGGTCAAAGGTTCTCAGCCAGCGGTTTTGAATATTTCTTGCACCCGATATCGCCATATTTGGCATTTTTTTAAATTATTATTCCTATTATTACTTGCATGGCCAGAGGTGCTCTCGGCTGATGTGAGAACTGTTGTGTTTTGCTTTCTCTCCTGCAGGGTTCGGAGTGGAACGCCTCAAATCTGGAAGACTTGCAAACGAGAGGGTGAGTTGGCCGCCCAAATTGTCCTCGCAAAACGCACAAATTTGGGCCTTTTTTTACATATGCTTTTCCTTCTCTCTGCCCTCCCCCCACATATTACGAACACTGAGTAGCCACTACCAACTCCCAAAGCTCTTTTTTTTTCTATATTCATAATCTATTTACGGCAGAGACGGACCAGGGCTTATCTTATCCTTGACTGTTGCCAAACTCCCTGCAGGAAAATTTCACAGGCTGTGAAAAACTAGGTTAAGCAAAACTGTGAAAAGTGCGATGGACACATTTGTGATATTTGCAGAGTGGTACGGCACAGATAATTTGCAAACGTGCGTCTCCGTTGGAGGCACTTTGTCCTCAGCCCTCCCTGTAGCAAAAGGGGGAACAAGGCCAGAAGGCTGGGGTTTTTTTGTTTCTTTTATTTATTTCCTTGCTTGCTTGCTTATTTATATGTTTATGTGTTTATTTTGGAGTATCAGGTCCAATAATTCTTCTCCCCAGGAGCTTATTATCTTAATATATTAGCTTAAATAATATTAATATATATTATATATTATATATTATATATTATTATTAATATATTAATATATTATTATTAATATATTAGCTTAAATATATGTATTAAATATTACTAGAAGACTAATCTGGTTGTCTGAGAAGAATCTTCATTTTTTTTAATTGATTCGTACCCTACCTTTTTTATTCTTTCTTTTTATACAAATAACGCAAGGTGCAGCGAACAGATCCGACATATTTTCCTCCTCCTCTTTTCTCCCCAACAACAACCCTGTGAGGCCGGGCTGAGAGAAAGGGACTGGCTCAAAGTCACCTAACTGGCTTTCATGGCTAAGGCAGGACTAGAACTCACTGTCTCCTGGTGATTGCTCCAAAGTCACCCAGCAGGCTTTCATGCCTAAAGTGGGACTAGAAGTCACCGTCTCCCGGTGATTGGCCCAAAGTCACCCAGCCAGCTTACTTTCCTAAAACAGGACTAGAACTCACCGTCTCCTGGTGATTTGCTTTTACCATGGCAAAAAATGTCATAAATGTAACTCTGGCTCACTCAATAACTGCCTTGGTTAGCAATGGAAATTCTGCTCTGAATTGTGATTGTAAATTGAGGATTATTCGTTTGGTCTAGTGATTAAGGAAGGCACCAGGCTAGAAAGCAGGAGATCGGGAGTTCTAGTCCTATCTAAGCCATGAACGCCAGTTAGGTGGCAGTGAGCCGGCCCCTCTCTCTCAGCCCAACCTACCTCACAGGATGGTTGTTGTGGGAAAAAGAGGAGGAAGGTGTGTTGGATATGTTCGTAAGGGGTTTTCCTGCCTGGGCAGGGGGTTGGACTAGAAGACCTCCAAGGTCCCTTCCAAGTCATTCTATTCTATTCTATTCTATTCTATTCTATTCTATTCTATTCTATTCTATTCTATTCTATTCTTTATCCTAATTCTAATTTAATTCTATTCTATTCTTTATCCTAATTTTATTCTGTTCTATTATTTTCTATTCTATTCTATTCTTTATCCTAATTTTATTCTGTTCTATTATTTTCTATTCTATTCTGTTCTTGTTTAAACAATAAAGGTGGGATATAAACAAACAAACAAACGATACCACCACTCCAATTTCCCTGCAGGGTGCGTTATATTCTGAACGTCACGCGTGAGATTGATAATTTCTTCCCGGGAGTTTTCGAATACCACAATATCCGAGTTTACGACGAAGAAGCGACGGATTTGCTGGCTTACTGGAACGACACCTACAAATTCATCTCCAAAGCAAAGTGAGTCCCTTTTGCTCGCTTCCTTTTGGGTCTGCAAGTCGTTCGACCTCTCGTGTTTGCCTTAATTTATTTTGGCAGCGTAGAATATTTCAAGAAAAAAGGGACGGAGCCACTCCCAGAATGCCTGAGCCGTGCTGGCTGGCTGAGGAATTCTGGGAGTTGAAGTCCACAGGTCGCCAAGTTGCCTGTAGTTGCCCAACCCTGTTAAAGAGCCTGGTGAACTTAAAACCACAGCAAATGGCTCTCTATATGAAATTAGCATTAACTTGTGATTAGGAGCAGGAGGAGGAAATTGCAAAGTTCTTCTAAGAACCTTGCCGGCTTAAAGGGGGTTAAGAGAAGCCCTCCGATTTAGTGCCCCAAGGCTTGGAGGGCTGATCCCTCCCTTTTGGGAAATACGGCTCTGCTATTGAAGGCTGTATGTGCAATAAGTTGGTAGATTTCAGTCCTGCTTTTCTTCTTAGAAGGGGGAGGGGGGGAGTGTCCCAAGAATGTGGTCCAAATTGCAAAATAGATGGATAGACAGATGGACAAATGAGGTCAGGTAGGTAGGTAAGTGGATGGATGGATGGATGGATGGATGGATGGATGGATGGATGGATGGATGGATAGATAGATAGATAGATATAGATGATTGATAGGTAGGTAGGTAGATGGATGGATGGATGGATGGATGATAGGTAGTCAGATAGATAGATAGATAGATAGATAGATAGATAGATAGATAGATAGATAGATAGATAGATATAGATGATTGGTAGGTAGGTGGATGGATGGATGATAGGTAGATAGATATATATGATTGGTAGGTAGGTGGATGGATGGATGGATGGATGGATGGATGGATGGATCGGTGGATGATAGGTAGATAGGTAGATAGATAGATAGATAGATAGATAGATAGATAGATGTAGATGATTGATAGGTAGGTAGGTAGATGGATGGATGACAGATAGATAGATAGATAGATAGATAGACAGACAGACAGACAGACAGACAGACAGACAGACAGACAGATAGATAGATAGATAGATAGATAGATATAGATGATTGATTGATTGATAGGTAGGTAGGTAGGTGGATGGATGGATGGATGGATGATAAGTAGATAGATAGGTAGATAGATAGGAAGGTCGATATAGATGATTGATAGGTAGATAGACAGATGATAGATAGATAGATAGATAGATAGATAGATAGATAGATAGATAGATAGATAAGATAGATAGATAGATAATAGATAGATAGATAGATAGATAGATAGATAGAGATGATTGATAGGTAGGTAGGTAGGTGGATGGATGGATGGATGATAGATAGATAGGTAGATATAGATGATTGATAGGTAGGTAGGTAGGTAGGTAGATAGACAGATAGAAGATAGGTAGACAGACAGAGATAGATAGAGAGAGAGAGAAGAGAGAGAGAGAGAGAGAGAGAGAGAAGAGAGAGAGAGAGAGATGATTGATAGGTAGGTAGGTGGATGGATGATAGATAGATAGGAAGGTCGATATAGATGATTGATAGGTAGATAGACAGATGATAGATAGATAGATAGATAGATAGATAGATAGATAGATAGATAGATAGATAGATAGATAGGCAGACAGACATAGATGATTGATAGGTAGGTAGGTAGACAGACAGACAGACACAGACAAATATAGACATAGATGGTAGATAAAAACATACAGACAGTCAGAAAGATATAGACATAGATGGTAGATAGACAGACAGACAGACAGACAGACAGACAGATAGATAGTAGATACATACTATAGAGATAGAGGCAGACAGCTAGAGATTGCAGATAGGTTCTGTAGAAAGAGATAGGCAGACAGATGATAGATAATGGTAGACAAATTATAGATAGCTGATACATAAAAAAATAGATGACAGAGAGAGAGACAGACAGAGAGATGGATGGATGGATGGATGGATGATAAATGGACAGATGTTTGGGCAGGTGGATGGACGGACGGACGGGCAAAACCTTCCCTGCTTGTGAACATGAGGCAGCGCAAGGGACGGGGAGGGTGGGGTCACCACCGTCTGGGGCTGGGGACCCCTCTTCTCTTTCCTCCCTCCTGCAACTTTCCGCCTGCCGATCCCCTCCTAGGAAGAACGGCTCCAAGTGCCTAGTCCACTGCAAGATGGGGGTCAGCCGGTCGGCCTCCACCGTGATCGCCTACGCCATGAAGGAGTACGGCTGGAACCTCGACCGGGCCTACGACTACGTGAAGGAGCGCCGCAGTGTCACCAAGCCCAACCCCAGCTTCATGCGCCAGCTGGAAGAATACCAGGGCATCCTCCTGGCCAGGTGGGTCCAGGCTGCTGACCACTGGGGGCCTGGGGACTCCCCTGTTCATTTAGTGACCGTTCTAAGTTTACAACTGCACTGAAAAAAGGGACCGTGTTTCACACTTACGACCGTTGCGGCATCCCCGCAGTCCCGTGATCAAAATTGAGACGCTCGGCCACTGACTTATAACGGTCACAACATTCCCAGGATCCCCTTTTGCAAGCAAAGTCATATGAGGGAAGCCAGATTCACTTAACAACTGTCGTAAAATGGGGCAAAGCTTACTTACTGACTGTCTCGCTCAGCTCCATTGTAGCTCCATTGCGGTCCCTAAATTGAGGACTGCCTGTAACCCCTAGGTCCTGGCAGCTGACTCGTATTTATGACAGTCCCAGTGTCCTGCGATCCCCTTTTGTGACCTCCTGACAAGCAAAGCCAACGCGGGAAACCAGATTTACTTAACGACTGTGTTGCTAAGTGAACCACTGCAGTGGTTCACTTAACGACTGACCAGAAAGGAGGCAAAACTCTTTTAAGAACTGTCTTAAATGAATAAGCAATAGAATTTTGGGGTTCAGTTGTGGTCGTAAGTAGAGGACGACCTGTATAGCGTCGTCCTCAAGCATGGGGCTGGACTAGAAGACCTCCCAAGGTCCCTTCCCTTCTGTTATTCTGTTGTTCTTCTGCTATTTCTCATGTAAACCCCCCTCAGGCTTGTGTTTGCAACAGGAGCCGCAATCTTTGGCAACCTGTTTTGTGTTTTCGGTGACACGAATCCCCGTTTCCAAGCCACGTGGCTGTCAGATGCCTGGGGCTTGAATTTCAGGGGGTTTCGAAAGTGTGTTTTGAAGCAACAACTGGCCAGAAACGAGACCGAAGGGAAGGAATTTGAAACGGGCAAGAGATGGACTGGCTCCCATCACAAGGCTTGCTCTTCTGCCCCAGCTCCGCATTCCCAAGGATTGTGACACACACACCAACGGTCCTTATCAAAGTTATAACGTACCAAGAATCAACAAAGTCCGGCAAAGGTTGGCAACCAGCCCAGACAACAAGATACGATAAGACACTCACTCTCCAAAATGCTCTGTAATAATTATACGTTGTTTCCAGCAAGAAATTACTAACTGTGTGCGACTTAAACAGGCCAATTATCCTCAAGCCTTACTCTCGAGGAGACCTCCTCCTCCTGAGTAGCCACTCCTGCCTTCTGGCAGCCCTGTGTGCTCGAGCATTGAGGAGAGGCTCCTCCACTTCGCTCTCTCCACTTGAAGGAGCCTCTGGAGGTTCTGAAGGCCCAGGCTGAGTCTCTGCCTCTGGCACCACATCCTCTTCAGCCTCCTCGCTGTCTGACGCGAGCCTTGGCTGCGCCGGCTGCTGGCGCAACCCCACACCAGCCTCCTCGTCGTCGGGATCAGCCACGATCCGCGCAGGCTGCCGGTGGGCCACAACACTTGCTGTTTGGCCAACCTCAGTCCGGCCGCCGTGATGGACGGTGAGAAAGCACCTTTCAGAGTACAGAACTGGAGGAGACCTTAGAGGCCTTCCAGTCCACCCCGCTGCCCAAACATCGACACCCGTGATGCCGAATGTACGGCACACATGCGGGCACGCGAGCTGACACCCCAGCTCAGCTCCACCGCATATGCGTGCACTCTTCCAGCCGGCCAGCTGGTTTTCGGGTCTCTGCCACGCCTGCGTGGGGGGCAGGGGGCATGTGGGAGATGCACACAGAGGGGGGGTCGCATCTGCATTGCATTATGGTCCAGAATGCGGCTGCGCGGGTTCTTACGGGAGCTCCCTTTTACTCCCGCATAACACCTCTCCTACGCGAGCTGCGCTAGTTACCAGTGGTCCTCCGGATCCGCTTCAAGGTGCTGGTACTTACCTTTAAAGTCCTACATGACTTAGGTCCAGGGTATTTGCAGGACCATCTCCTACACGTGTCCCACCGTCCTGTCCGCTCACACAGGGCTGCCCTCCTCAGGGTACCATCGGCTGGCGACGTCCAGGGGTAGAGCGTTCTCTGTGGGCGCTCCTGCCCTCTGGAACGAGTTACCCACCGAGCTCCGGACGGCGCCTGATCTCCGCTCCTTCCGTCGGGGCCTAAAGACTTGGCTGTTTCAACAAATCAGTTGATTCTGATTCTTGGGTTTTTATTATTTATTTGTCTCTGTTTTAATTGGTTTTAATTAGGATTTTTCTTTATTGTTGTATGTTTTTTAACTTGTGTTCGCCGCCCTGAGTCCTTTGGGAGAAGGGCGGCATATAAATATTTGTAAATTTATTTATTTATTTTATTTATTTATTTATTTTTAAATTTTTATACCGCCCCCCTCTCCCGAAGGACTCGGGAGTGGTGAACAGCCAAAATTAAAAAAACATACAATATAAACATTAAAATACTATAAAACAAAATTAAATTTATCTTTGGCTTCCCCCAATTTAAAACCCCTTACCCATAAAATTCACCAATTAAAAATGTTTAACCCAATTAAATTAATTAATTAAATTAGTTTAAGTAAATTTCTCCTCATTTCCAGGTTGAATCTCTCCTTGATCAGTTTCCATCCATTATTTCTTGTCTGGCCTTCAGGTGCTTTGGAAAAATAGCCTGACCCCCTTCCTCCTCTCTGGGGCAGCCCCTCAAATATTGATATCCTGTCTCCCCTGGTCCTTCTCTTCCCTAGACCAGCCATGTCTTCTGTCCATCTATGGTTCATTCAGATGTCTTTCTTTTTCTTTCTTTCTTTCTTTCTTTCTTTCTTTCTTTCTTTCTTTCTTTCTTTCTTTCTTTCTTTCTTTCTTTCTCCCTCTCTCTTTCTTTCCCTCCCTTCCACCTTCCTTCCCTCCCTCCCTTCCTTCCTCCCTCCTTCCTTCCTTCCTTCCTTTTGCTTTGGAAAAATAGCCTGACCCCCTTCCTCCTCTCTGGGGCAGCCCCTCAAATATTGGAAGATGCTCTCCTGTCTCCCCTGGTCCTTCTCTTCCCTAGACCAGCCATGTCTTCTGTCCATCTATGGTTCATTCAGATGTCTTTCTTTCTTTCTTTCTTTCTTTCTTTCTTTCTTTCTTTCTTTCTTCTTCTTTCTTTCTTTCTCTTCTCTCTTTCTTTCCCTCCCTTCCACCTTCCTTCCCTTCCCTCCCTCCCTCCTTCCTTCCTTCCTTCCTTTTGCTTTGGAGAATAGCTGGACCCCCTTCCTCCTCTCTGGGGCAGCCCCTCAAATATTGGAAGATGCTCTCCTGTCTCCCCTGGTCCTTCTCTTCCCTAGACTAGCCATGTCTTCTGTCCATCTATGGTTCATTCAGATGTTTTTCTTTCTTTCTTTCTTTCTTTCTTTCTTTCTTTCTTTCTTTCTTTCTTTCTTTCTTTCTTTCTCTCTCTCTCTCTTTCTTTCCCTCCCTTCCACCTTCCTTCCCTCCCTCCTTCCCTCCCTCCCTCCTTCCTTCCTTCCTTCCTTTTGCTTTGGGAGAATAGCTTGACCCCCTTCCTCCTCTCTGGGGCAGCCCCTCAAATATTGGAAGATGCTCTCCTGTCTCCCCTGGTCCTTCTCTTCCCTAGACCAGCCAGGCCCAGTTCCTACAAGCGTTCATTGTATCTTTTAACCTCCAGTCCCCTCATCATCCTGGTTGCTCTTCTCTGCACTCTTTCTAGAGTCTCCACATCCTATTTTTACATCGTGGTGACCAAAACTGGATGCAGGATTCCAAGTGTGGCCTTCCCAAGGTCTTACAAAGAATGAGAGGTGCCCCAGGTGTGGAGGCGCTCACATTTTCGATTCTGGGCGAACCGGTTGTTAAAATGATGTGAAAGGCCACCTTTGGCCATCTTGCTGACTCGAGTGACCCTTCCCCTGGTCATGGCTGGTGGCCGCAGGAGATTACATGGATTTGTTTTTCTCGCACCGTTCCTGGGAACAGATGGCCAAATAGGACCGGCAGCTGACCGGTGGCCAGAGCGTGTGACCGGGACGGAGTGCCCGCTAAAGGGACAAACAACCTCTGGGTCTCTAATACCCCATGTAACCTGATCCCTTGAGGCTTCGGATGTTGATCCTGACCGGATCACGTCGGTCGTGTTTTTCTCCTTCGCCTCTCCTTGCTCAAGTCTCCAAAAAGCTTGCCTAATATTTCTTCTCCCTCCATGTCTCAGTCAGACATGTATAGGAAGTCCTCGTCTTACGACCGCAATTGAGCCCCCAATTTATGTTGCTAAGCGAGACAGTTGTTAAGTGAGTTTTGCCCCCATTCTGCGGTCTTTCTTACCACCGTTGCTGTGACTCCCTACAGTTAGTAACACAGTTGTTAAGCGAATCTCGTTAACTTTGCTCATCAGAGGGTCATAAAATGAGGTCACATAACCGCAGTATATTTCTAGCGTCATAAATACAGGTAGTCCTTGACTTATGAGCCCCATAAGTCTTTGAGATGGGGGACTTATGGGGGAATTTGGGGTCCTTGAGCCCCAAATTTCTGTTGGTCAGCGAAATATTTGTTAGGTGAGTTTTGCCCCATGTTACGACTTTTCTTTCCACGGTTGTTAAGCGAATTATTGCGGCTGTTAAGTTAGTAACCTGGTTGTTAAGGGAATCTGGCTTCCCCGTTGACTTTGCTCGTCAGAAGGTCACAAAAAGGGATCACATGACCACCACCCCCCCGGGACACTCCAACCGTCGTAAGTCCATAAGTCCCTTTGTTCAGTGCCATTGTAACTGTGAATGGTCCCTAAACGAATTGTTGTAAATCGAGGATTACCTTTCTATGCTAGTTGCCAAATGATGGGAATTTGGACCGTGTGACTGTGGGGATGTTGCACGCGTCATAAGTGCGAACAACGCTGCAAAGCGTTGGATCCGATTTAAATCAAGTCGATTTAAATCACTGGTAAAAAGGCTTGATTTAAAATCAACTTGATTTAAATCAGAGGTGACAGTTGCTCTTTAAAAATTACGATTTACATCAACTCGATTTAAATCATAATTTTTTTAAAGAGCAACTGTCATCTCCTCCTCTGACCCGCTGTTTACCCAAAATGTAAATATCGCAGAATCTACAGCCTCATGCTATATAACTAATCTCCACTTCGTGCTAAATAAACTAAATTATTAATGTATCTTAAATAGAAAACTATCTTTAGGTAGATTTTTTTTTTACTCCAAAAGCATTTTATTAAAATAAATTTGATAAAAATAAAAAAAAAATCCGATTTAAGTAAAAAGAATCTGATTTTTTTTTTAAAAAAAAACATCAATTTTTATCCACCCTAGTACAAAGTCATTTTTTGCAGTGCTGTCATAACTTCAAACAGTCCCTAAAGAAATTGAGCACTAAAAGGTCAAGGTTCCCCTCGCATATACGTGCTAGTCGTTCCCGACTCTAGGGGGCGGTGCTCATCTCCGTTTCAAAGCCGAAGAGCCAGCGCTGTCCGAAGACGTCTCCGTGGTCATGTGGCTGGCATGATTCAATGCCAAAGGCGCACAGAACGCTGTTCCCTTCCCACCAAAGGTGGTCCCTATTTTTCTACTTGCATTTTTTATGTGCTTTCGAATTTGCTAGGTCGGCAGAAGCTGGGACAAGTCACGGGAGCTCACCCCGTTACACAGCGGCACTAGGGATTCGAACCGCTGAACTGCTGACCTTTCGATCGACAAGCTCAGCGTCTTAGCCACTGAGCCACCACGTCCCGTCAAGTTTTATTTATTTATTTATTTTATTTTATTAAATTTCTATACCGCCCTTCTCCCGAAGGACTCAGGGCGGTGAACAGCCACGAGATAAAACACATAAATACAAAAAAAAATTAAAATGAATTAAAAATGAATTAAATAATTTGGCTGAATTTAAAATACCCCATAATTTAAAACAAATTAAAATTTACATTTAAAAAAGGGGAGAAGATTTAGGCCAGGCCAGCTTGATGGAATAGGAAAGTCTTAAGCGCGCGACGGAAGGTGCGCAGATCCGGGATCCTCCGTATCTCCGGGGGGAGCTCGTTCCAGATCGTAGTTGAGCATTACCTGTGTGTAAAATAAATAAATTTTTAAAAACTCCTTTCATTTTCTCCCTCTCTCTCTCTCTCTCTCTCTCTCTCTCTCCCTCCCTCTCTTTCTTTCTCCCTCCACAGCAAGCAACGTCACAACAAGCTCTGGCGGTCGCACTCCGACAGCGACCTCTCGGACCACCACGAGCCCATCGGCAAGTCGGGCATGGAGGTCAGCAAAAAGGAAATCACCACCTCGGCCGACCGTATCTCCGACAACAAGTCTTCCAGCAGCCTGGTGGCCGTGCCCGTGGGGATCGCCGCCAGCCCCCACGGAGCCTTGCTGTGCCATTTGGGCTCCGGCCCTTTGGCGAACCATCCGGGCAAAGAGCGAGTGATCCAGCTGCAAATTGCGCCCCGAGACTTCGACGCCGAGCAGATGGAAGATCAGCTGAATTTGAACAATCTCAACGGGTGCCCGTCCGGCTGCTGTCCGGCGGAGTCCGAATCGCCCCTCGACAACTGCAATCCATCCGAGACCTTACTTCAGCAAGGGGGTACTTTGAAAGCGGCCGGCGGGTTTCCGGATTTGGCGGTGTCCGATTTGGAAAACGACGCCCTCAAGCCCGGCGACGGGAACGTCCACCTGGTGCCCATGGAAGAGTTGGAGTCCTGCTTGCGAGAGACGCCCAGCCCGCCCGCCAACCTTTCTCAACCGGAGGAGGTGGAGGAAGAGGAGGAGGAAGAAGAGGAGGAGGAAGAGGAGGAGGAGGAGGAAGAAGCCACCGCCGGAGACTTCGGCACGGATCGGATCGACTTCTTCAGCGCTTTGGAGAAGTTTGTGGAGCTCTCGCAGGAGAAGAGGCCGCGGGCATCGTCCAGGGCAGAAGAGCTGGGCAACGGGCGGAATGGGACACCCCGGGTCTCGGGCTTGGAGCTCCTGCCTTGTGATCCCGCCGAGCAGGGCCAGCGAAGTGCCTCTGCGGGCAGCTCCCCGCAGGCCTCGGAGGCCTCGTCTCTGGAGGAGGAGCAGCTGAAGGTATCTAAGGCGAAGGGGAAGGCGTTGGGGTGGCCCCCCATCACTCCTAGGACCTTCTCAAGCAGAGGTCTCTAAACATGGCCACTTTGAGACTTGTGGACTTCAACTCCCAGAATTCCCCAGCTGGGATGGCCTAAGTCTTAAAGTGGCCAAGTTTGGAGGACTCCGATTTAAAGTGATAATTGGGGGGCGGGGGGGGTTGTCCAGGAAGGCAGTCTTCTCTGTCATTACCCCCACCCTGTGAAATCTCCTCCTCCTGATGGACCTCCACTCTCTTTTATCTTCCGTAAAGGTATAAAAACGGGCCTTTGCGCCCTTGGGAGCCCAAAGGAGAAGTCAGTGTTTAATCATCCTTGCCATGTTTTAAAACTTTAACTTTTATATTGATATATTTTATTGTTTCTATTGTACACCAACCACTCAGAGCCCCTATCAGAGGAAAATGGGCGGTTGAAAAATTAGATAGATAGATAGATAGATAGATAGATAGATAGATAGATAGATATGGATGGATGGATGGATGGATGGATGGATGGATGGATGGATGATGGATGGATAGAAGACAGATGGGTAGGTAGGTAGGTAGACAGACAGACAGGCAGACAGAACATAGATGGATAGGTGGATGGATGGATGGATGGATGGATGGATGGATGGATGGATAGATAGATAGATAGACAGAATATAGATGGATAGATGGATGGATGGATGGATGGATAGAAGATAGATGGATAGGTAGGTAGGTAGATAGATAGATAGACAGACAGAATATAGATGGATAGATAGATAGATGGATGGATGGATGGATAAATAGATGGATAGATAGATAGATAGAAAGAATATAGATGGATAGATAGGTGGATGGATAGATAGATAGATTGGATAGATAGATAGATAGATAGATAGATAGATAGATAGATAGATAGATAGATAGATAGATAGACAGACAGACAGACAGACAGACAGACAGACAGACAGACAGACAGACAGACAGACAGAATATAGATGGATAGATGGATGGATGGATAGAAGATAGATGGATAGGTAGGTAGGTAGGTAGGTAGGTAGGTAGATAGATAGATAGATAGATAGATAGATAGATAGATAGATAGATAGATATAGACAGATGGATAGAGATGGATGGATGGATGGATAAATGGTAGAGATAGACAGACATAGGAAGGAAGGAAGGAAGGAAAAGAGAAAGAATTATCCCTGACTGAAGTACTATCCCTTCCCCTTTTATACCAGAGAACCCCAACACAGCTTCTCCTCTTCCTCCTGGTGGTGATATCTTCACAAATTGCAGCTTACTCCCAGAATAATAGCTAGGTGGTGGATCCCTTTCCTGACACGCCCCCCCACAGAATTTGGGGGTGGGGGTGGGGTGGGGGTTTGTGGTGGAACACAACCCCACTTCTCCAGGGCGGGTCAAGCAGGCAGGTGCCCCAGTTCCCTTGGCTGCTGGCGCCATCTGCTGGTCAAGGAGGTCATAGATCCAGATGTCAAGCGTCCAAATATGGATCACGTCACCATTAGGCATGCTGCAATGGTCATAAGTGTGAAAAGTGGCCTTAAGTCACTTTTTTCAGTGCCGTTGTAATGGCCACTGAATGAACCGTTATAAGTTGAGAACTACCTGTACAGGGGAGTCCTCGACTTACGACCACAGTTCTTCCCCAAATTTCCCGCTGCTAAGTGAGGCAGTTGTTAAGTGAGCTTTGCCCTGTTTTTCGACCTTTCTTGCCACGGTTGTTAAGTGAATCACTGCAGTCGTTCAGTTGGTCAAATGGTCATTAAACAAACTGCTGTAAGTCGAGGACTACCTGTACTTATGACCCAGATTTGAAGTTCGAACAGTGTCTCTTCCCCCCCAATCGTCAAATGACTTCACTTCAAGGGCCCAACATTTGCAGTGTTTCACCGTGATGTGCCAAATTTTACTCTACCCGACATTTACTTCCAGTTTTCGACAAAACTGCAGTGTTTGCTTTATGACTGCAGATTCACTTAACAACCATCGGAAAAAAGGCCAGCCTGATCATCACTTTGGAGTCCTATGTAGAAAGTCCATTGTAGGTTTGAAAAGTCAAAATTTTGAACTACAGTTAGTCCTCAAGTTACAACCAGAGTTGTTCAGTTAGTAACACAGTTGTTAAGTGAATCTCATTAACTTTGCTCGTCAAAGGGTCATAAAATGCGATCACATAACCCGAACACACTGCTACCGTCATAAATACAGGTAGTCCTCGACTTATGACCACGATTGTGCCCAAAATTTCTCTTGCTAAGTGAAACTTTTGTTAAGTGAATTTTACAACTTTTTTTTGCCACAGTTCTTAAGTGAATCACTACAGTTTTTAAGTTAGTAACCCAGTCGTTAAGTGAATCCGGCTTCCCCATTAACTATGCTTGTTGGAAGGTCGGAAAAGGGGACTGCGTGACCCGGGACACTGCAACAGTCATAAATATGAGTCAGTTGCCAAGCGTCTGAATTTTGATCAGGCGACCCGGGGTGTGCTGAATTGTAAGTGTGAAAAATGGTCATAAGTCCCTTTTTCCAGTGCCATTGTAACTGAACGGTCACTAAACAAATGGCCATAAGACAAGGACTACCGGTATGTAATTTGGCCTTATTTGATGTGGAAACATTGTTTTGATCATTAATTAAGCTTTCTTTTTTTCTCTTTTCTCTTTTTTTTCAGCTCTCGGAACCAGAGCCTCCCGTGGGCCTCATCCGCTCCCATTCCCCCGTTGTCTCGGTCAAAGAGATCGTCACGGAGATTGAGTCCATCCATCAGGGGGGATCCCAGGGACCCGCCAAGGCAGAGACCGCCAACAACCTGCTCCCAACGCCCAAGAGAACCCCCCTCCACGAGACTCCAGCCGAGGTGACCTGCCCTTTGGACAGCAAGCTCGGGAAGGCTGAGGAGGCAGCGGACGTGGCTGGACCAGTCCCGAAAGAAGCTGTTCGAGAACCATTGAAACCGGAACCCGAAGGGTCTTCGTTGCCCCCAATACTTACTTCTAAGCCAGACATGGAAGGAAGGGGCTCAGCTGAAGACCCCGCAGAAGCTCGAGTCCTCCCTGGGCCCAAATGGTGTCCTGGTTCTGTCCGACGGGCCACTCTGGAATTTGAAGAGCGTCTACGACAGGAGCAGCAAGATTTGCAGCACGTTTCTCCGGTTGCTCTTTTCCCCGTCCGGAAGAATTCCCGGAACGAGTCCGATCCGGGCACAAAGGGCAGGAACGACGATACACCTCAGGAGCTGACCCAGCTCTCGAGAAATAAGGAAGTCTCAAGAACAGGAAGCAGCTCCGAGACGGGGACCATCTCCGAACCACCACTGCCGTCAGAACCTTCCCGTCCACCGGAAGTCCCTACAGAGGTACCAGGCGTGGCCCGTGAACACCGGATGGTGCTTTGGATGGAGGGTGACGAGGGACCTCCTCTGCTCAGCTCCCTACCCAAGAGAATTGAGATCATCGAATACACGCCTGCCTTGCCTGGCACAGAGGGGGTCGAGAAGGGTATCGCGACCCGGACCCTGGAGAAAACCGTGGATGAAAACTGCAACACTGCTTTCTGCTCGGAGACTCCTGGATGCAGCCCGGATTTGTCCGGGACACCAGAACAGGAGGGCGGCCCCTTCAATGAAGCCCTCTTCTCTTGGGGAAGCCCGAAAGAGATGGACAAGGATGAGGGGGAAACTGAGGCACTGTCCAACCCTGCAACCCCCTCTTCTTCGGCCAACCAGGAGAGACACTCCCCTCCACCCTCTTCACATCAAAAGTATCGTCTCGGTCTGGAGGGGGTCACTCAGGACAGCACAAGCACCGAGCCTGAGCCGGCTCCCTCGCGGGGCTACGCTGGAAACGGGCACTTCTCCCTGGAGGAGAGGGGAAGGGGCTTCCTGCCCTGGACACGCTGGACCCCCAATCTAGGAAAAAATCCTCTGGACGTCCCCTCGGCCCGTCCTCTTCGCTGCTCTCTCCCTCGCCGTTCCAGCTGCGACGGCTGCGCCAAAGACAGCGGCCAGGGGACAGGCCTGGTCAAGCAGCTGGCGAAAGAACTGGAATCCCGCCTCCGGCAAGCCGGACTCACCGCACCATCTCAAATGAAACGCTCAGCGTCTTTAGCCAAACTGGACTGTCTGGGCTCGCTGAAGGACGACTTGCCCCGCAGCTGCTGCCTACCCACTGGTGCCAGACCCGTCTCGCCGGAATCTCTCCGGATCCCCACGCCAGATCCGGCCATCTCCTCTCTGACCCTCCTGTCTCCCGAACCCACCAGGCATTTGGTGGAACCGGTCAAGCTGTGGGAATGCCTGGCCCTGAGCCGGCCGGTGGAACGGCCCCTGGCTCAGTTCGCCCAAGACTTCACCCCGACCTGTGGCCCCCCGGAAGGAACGTGGACTTGGGGCCACGGCCTGGTGCAGCCGGCCACGCACGCTCGAAATCCCCCCGCCAGAACTCGGCTGCCCAGGAGGTTAAAAAAATCCAACGAGCGGAAACGAACCACCAACCCCATCTATAATACGATGTGATCCCTGCCTCGGTTTCCCTCCCTTCTCTTCCCTCTTTCTCCTTCCTCCCTCCTTCAAATTTTTCACAATCCCTCGCAGATGTAATATATACCGAAACATGCACTTTATTAGTTAGGTTGTTGGTTTTTTTTTATATATATATATATATCTATATATATCTGTTCTTTTATTTGTATGGTTCCTCCATTTTTGCATGTACATTTTCAAGGCGGATGAAATTCGAGTTTAAAAAAAAAAACAAACCACCAACCTCCATTCGTGCGAGTGACTGCGAGATGATGACCCCGTGGCGTTTTTTTTTTTGCGTGTTGTTTTATTCCGTTTTTGTTTTTCATTGGGGGGTGGTTGTCGTTTTTTTTTCTATGAAAAGATTTTACCTCTATTTCTTTTTTTTTTTCAGCTTTGTCTTAAAAAAGCACCCTTCTTTTGCAAAACGAGAGGCCGTCCGTTTTATTTGTCCGCCATCCGAGTCATGCCGTTGTAGGGTTGGGGAGCAAAGCCCCGCTCTGCTAATTGGGGGAGGGGGCTCACAAGAGGCACCCCCTCCCCAAGTCTCACCTCCTGGAATCCCTGGATCCAAACAGCTCTGAAGCTTGTATTTCTCTCTGCTCGCCCCCCACCCCAAGCTGTCCAGTAGAAGCCACAATATTGTCGCGCACACAGCAGGACAGTATTGTGCCCGTAGTGCCACTTAACAACACAACGCTGCCCCTCTGTGGACCCCCAAAAGACCCATCCTGATGCATTTGAGTAGGGGGTGCAACACCCACCCACCCCCAGGGCTGTCGGCTGGAGAGGGCAATCCTCCGAGCCTTGCCCCCCGATTTTCTCCCCTCCTTCTCCACGCAGCCACCCAGCCTCGGTGCCCCTTCCTTTAGAAACATCTGCCCACTTTTGCAGCTGGCAGGGCAGGGTCTGCCTGTCCCCTGTGCGCCCACCCACCCAAAGGCCTCTACAATAGAGCGGGCATTCCGGAGCTTTGCCCCACTGCGTTAGGGCAGTGAACGTAACCTGTGTTAGGGTGTTAGGGCAGGGAACGCAGCACACATACGCAAGCACAACCTCTCTTTAACTCCCCAAGAAACCCCTTCCCTTTTTGAGCGGCAAAAATAAAGGGGGGGATTTAAAAATTGGGCTTTTTTAAAAAAATATTTAATTTTATTTTCCGGAACGGGTGTTCTTTTAAGGCAGGCGCTGAAAAAGGGATTTGACCTTCCGGTTACTTGAATAAAAACAGTGGGCCTTTTCAAAACTCGCCCGCCATCTCTGTTTCCTTTTTCTCTCCACTGTGCAAAGTGGGGGGAGGTGTTATGGGTCATGGGGGGGAGGGTCTCTCCTTGCCTTCCTGCCCCCTCCCCTCCCCCCCCGAATCCCCGTCAAGCCACTTCGATAAGAGTCCAGAAATGAATGAATTACGGTTAAGGGATGCACCCGGCTTGTCCTGTCCCTCTTCTCCCAGCTTCGTGTCACCAAAACGGGGGGGGGGAGGGAGAAATATTGTGTGTGTTTGTGTGTTTGTGCTTCTGTACATAATAGGACTTGTTATAAACGGAGGGGGGAGATTTTTGTCCTGCCCCCCCCCCCACCTGTTTGCTCTACGTCGAAAAACTTAACATCTCTTCTGTAAACTGGAAAACCCGTTTCTCACCCACCCACCCCCAACCCCATTTAACCGAATTGTCTCCCGTTATTTGCACAACCCTTTGGGATCAGGCTGAACTGTTCGAACTTCTCTTCTCTCGGATCGTTACCGACTGCTTTGTCTTGTTTTTTTAAAAAAAGATATTTGAAAAGTAGAAGTTTCTTTCTTTTTCTTTTTCTTTCTTTCTTTCTTTTCTTTTTTTTTGCCAACCGGTGCCAAAACGCATGTGAGGTGTGTCTTTTTTTTTTTAATGTCTCTCTCTTTTTTTTTGCTTTTTCATCGACCCCGTTGTGTGTTCCCTGTCTCGTGTCGGTTCCCTCCGAAAAGCCTCGCCTTCCCTGGTGTTCTTTGTGGACGGGTGTGCGTGTGATGTGGTCCCTTCCTTTTCTTTTTTTTCTTTTCTTTTCTTTTTTTCTGGAAATCAGGGTGTTCTAAAGCAGGGGTCTCCAACCTTGGCAACTTTATGACTCGTGGACTTCAACTCCCAGAATTCCTCAGCCAGTCCACGAGTCATAAAGTTGCCAAGGTTGGAGACCCCTGTTCTAAAGTGTGTGTCAGTAACACTTCCAGTGGTGTGAAGTGTATTAATGCACTGAATGGTTCCTCCTTCTTCACCGCAGCCCGAAGGGGTAAAAAAAAATCTGGATTTTTACAAACTTGGCGGGCAAGGAGAGTCAGTCGGTCGGTCCCTGTTGTTTCATTTTTTTAAAAAAATATATCGTGTATTTCTTAGAAGGCCAAGAAACTACTTCCAGGGGATCTGTATTTTCTGCGTTATGCATTTTTTTTTATTATTATTCTCTTCCTGGGCTCTGTAAATCTTTAGACCAGTTCAGGACCAAAAACTTGAGGCCCAGAAAGAGATTCGAGGAGCATCTGGGGGGGATTGCACCCCAAAACTGTATGGGAAAAGGGGCTCCCAGCTCTTCTTCTCTTGGGGCTTATGATAGGTTTAAGCAGGGCACTTGAAATGCTCCATCGACTTCCCAGATCGGGAGGGTGCCCCTCGGTTGGAAGGTTTCGGGGTCCGTACCCCCTTTTCATAAAGGTCTCTGACTCCTGAGTCTTAACTTGAATGATGTGCAGATCGTTGTAGCTCAGTTTGGACAGGTTTTGGGGGTAGTGTAGAGAGGATGTCCAGAGTTAGTTTTGGCAGAAGTACCCCCTTTTCCCCCAAAAAAAAACCCAGCTAGATGCCTACACCCCTTAATTGTAAGGAGGGGGCTACTCTGTGCCTGGAATGGGACAACTTGCCGCGGCCTTCTTGCCACACGGCCAACCTGGCATAACCGTCTCGCTGCAGCCAACTTGCCGCGAGAGATAATTCCACGCGGGATAACTCAATGCGATACAGGTTACCCACCACTGTTTCTTCGACCTGACATCGACAAAAATAAATGTCGAAGAAACGGTGGAGGATAACATCGCGTTGAGTTATCCTGCCTGAAATTGTCTCGCGGCAACTTGGCTGTGGCGAATTGTCCTAGACCCTTCTGTGACTACCTCCAGCCCAGCTGACCACTGGGGTGGAGGCAGGGGTAGTATTCACTTACTTTCCCTACCGGTTCACAAGTGCGCACGCGCCGCAAATATCCGTGCGTGCGCTTTGCTGGCGCGTGCGCCTTCCGCACAGGCGCTTGGCCTAAATAGGATGGCATAGAGCTGGAGCGGTTGAGTGGAACCACCTGCGATTTCCGCTACCGGTTCGGGCGAACCGGTCCAAACCGGCTGATTACCACCTCTGAGCGGAGAGTTTTAAATGAAAACCCCCAGCATAATCCATCGTCCTCGTTGCTTTTGGGTGCGTCAAAAATCCAACATTGACTGGAGAAATTCCCCCTCCTCGGAGCAGAGACGAATTCAGGAATTCTTCTCCGACCCAGAAATTCCTCTCCGATCGGTGGTTGTGCTGGAGACTTTTTCCGGGCTGCTTAAGAATTAATACTTGATTTTTCTGCGTCCTTCTTCAAAAAGGAAGGCATTAATTGGATCTCGAGGAGTGGGGGTCTCCCCATCGGATCCGAGTAGCTCCCAGCTTTTTTCTCGCACTGATTCCAAAAGACGGGGGGCCCTTCTGATGTCCGAATCTCTCCCTATCCTATAGTTTCGTTTTTATTTTATGCTCTCGGCGGCCCCTTTCTTCCCTGCAGGCGGTGAATTTAAAATCGCACCATCCGGGGGGTTATTTCAGTGTATTTTACCCAAGAATGAGAATTGGTGGGTCTGTCTTTTGGGGTGGGAGGGGCAGGAGCCCCAAATTATTCACCTCCATTTCTTAAGCCATCATCAGGGTCTCTTCTGGAAGCAAAACGTGTGCCTTGCAGCTCCTTGGAGGGGGTTCTCTCTCTCTCTCTTTTGGGGGAGGGAAGCACCCTCCTTCCTCTCTGCTCTCTTTCAATTGCACCCCCGGACTCTGCTCGTCCCAGGCATCCAAAGTCTGCAGTCTTGGGGAGACCGCTTCCTTCCCCCCCCCCTTTTTTTCTCACAATCTTTAAAACCAAGAGGTCTGGAAAAGCTTTGTGCGTTTGGTAAACTCTTTGTTACTGGCTCGCTTGCCGCTTTTCGTTATGTCGATTGATGAAAAACTCATGCTGATCAGAAGCATTGCTGGGGGGGGGGGGTCTTTTGGGGGGGGTGTTTTCCCCTTCTGGTCTTCTGTCCTGGCTCCTCTCTTTGCATTCAGAAGGTATGCAGATTTGGGCGGGGGCATCCCCTCCCTCCAGTGGTCCCCATTTCCTTGCCTCCCCCCCAACCCTCAATTTTTACGTTGTACTGTCAATCTTGTAGAGTCTTGCAGGGGAGCTGGGGGGGGGCAAAATGGATGCTTACGGGACCCACCCACCCCCCCGGCATGTGAGTGAGCTCCATCTGTACTGAAAGTGTGAATGGTGATAACTTAATGAGTCCAGCAGCATTTCTCAAACTTTGGTTCCTTTAAGGGGCGTGGTGGACTTCAACTCCCAGAATTCCCTTGGCTTGGGGGAATTATGGGAGTTGAAGTCCACACCTCTTAAAGGGACCAAGGTTGAGAAATGCTACGACTCAACTTCTCTTGAGCGTTGTTGCTACATTTCTAGCTGTGTTAACCACAGCCCGTTGTGTGTCCCCCCCCACAACAGCTGAGCATCCTCAGCCTTTCAACGCCACCCAAGGGTATTGGGGTGGGTGGGCTTTGCCGTTTCCCCCCCAAAACAGGTGCCCGAAATCGTAACCCTGTGTCCATCTTCCTCTCGATTCTCAACAGCCACTCGGACACCTATCCAGACCAAAAATGACCCCCTTAAACGGGCAGGAAAGGAAGCGTACCACTCCGCCCTGCCATGTTTCCTCCCCCTCCCCGGTGTTTGGGGGTATTGGGGGGGGTCTCTCTCATCTGGGCTGTTTGTGTGGCGCATCTCATCCAGGAAGAATTCATTTTGCAAAGGCTCCCTGGCACAGGAGTGCCAGTTGGCAGGGAGGGGTCCATCCATCTTTTGGAATCGGGGGTGAGCAAGCTGTGGTCTTCTCCAAGTGGGGATTTGCGGGATGCATCCTGGCCATCTGAAAATTGGGGGGGGGGGGGGTGTCTCTATCTACCACGTGCCCCTGCTCACATGGGGTGGGGTGGGGTCTCTCCAGCAAGTTCAGGACTGGGAAAGCGGGGGGAAAAAACCATGTTCATCCCCCGCTTTTTCCTTTTTCCTTTCCATCCTGTCTTCTCCCCTGCCATCCATGGGGCTCCCTGACTCTCCCAGGGACTTCTAAGATAGACTGCCCGGACACAAGGATGCTCGGCTGTTTTTAAATGTGAACTCCCACCCTTGACGGGGGCTGACTCGATGTTCTTGTTACTGAATAAATTTTTATTTTGAGAACTGGAAGCCTCTTGTCGTCAGTGGGGCAGGGATCGAGGGGGGGGGGGAAGAGAAGCCTTGGAGGTCTCCCAAACCTTCCCGGCCTTGATTACAGCTAATCCTCGACTTACAACCATTCGCTTATTCACTTAACAACTGCAGTGACTCCTTTAACAGTAGTGGCAAGAAAGATCATTAAATGGGACAAAATTCAATTAATTCTTTTAGCAATGGAAATTTTGGACTCTGTTACAGTTGTAAGTTGAGGACTAGAGGTGGTATTCAGCCGGTTCGTACTGGTTCAGACGACCCACTAGTCCCGGCTCTATGATGTCCTATGGGTCTCCTGCCCCCATCCTAAACCGTAATCTGGGTCCATCTGTGTCCTTGTAGGTTGCAGTTTTGTGTCACCCAGAAGCCGTTAACGCTGGTATTGTATTTACCTGGAAATATCAGGCAGACAAGAAAATGTCTCACTTAAGATCATTTGCCTTCAGATGGGAGGACTTCAACTCCCAGAATGCTACGCTGGCTCGGGAATTCTGGAGGATGAAGTCCACCCAGGGACATAAATTCAGGTAGTCCTCAATTTACGATCACAGTTGGGACTGTTAACTTCCATCACTAAGCAATGCAGTTGTTAAGAAGTCAGTCATGCCTGATTTTACGAAATTTTTTTGACACGGCTGTTAAGCATATCATTGTGGTTGTTAAGTGAATCACGCAGGCATTAAGCGAATCCAACTCCCCCCATTGACTCTGCATGTGGAAAGCCACCCGAGAAGGGGGTAAATAGTGGCCACAGGACCCCGGGATGCTGCAATCGTCATAAAGTACATGCCAGTGGCCAAGCACCCAAATTTTCATCATGTGACGATGGCGATGCTGTGGCCGTCGTAATTTTTTTTCAGCGCTGTCATGACTTCAAATAATTTCAGTAACAACTTTGGTCACTCAATAAAGGGTCATAAGTCAAGGACTATCTGTATTTTTCATCCTAAATTATTCTGGTTTTAGTATTTAATTTTATCGATGAAATGGCACACCTCCCAGCGACAGATGGGCGGTTAGAAAGTATGAAATATTCATAAGTAAATAAATGTAGGCTACTTTGCAAAGAGGGAAGAAAGACAGAAGGTTATTTGCTTCTGATTAACTTGCACAACTCTTCATAAAACTTTGTTGGGGAAACCCAAAGGTGCTTTTTTCAAGAGGCAAAGGGACTTTCTAGTTTTTCTTTGAAGATGTTTCGCTTCTCATCCAAGAAGCGTCCTCAGCTCTGACTGGATTGTGAGGAAGGGAAGGATTTATACTTGCAGACAGCTGGTCATTTGCATTCTTTTTAGAGGGTCGTCGAGGCCACTTGGAGGCTTATCTGTGTCCTCGGGAGTCACCTGAGAGGTGCAAATGGGTGTGTGGAAACTTCTTGGCTGCAAGATATTTTTTTGCACCATCCTGCAGCCAAGAAGGCTCCACACCCATTTGCACTACTACAAGTGACCTCAACAACAGATTAAATCTCCAAGTGGCCTCAACGACTCTCTAAAACAGGGGTGTCAAACTCTATTTTATTGGGGGCTGCATCAGGGTTGTGTTTGACCTGGGGGGGGAGTGGGCATGGCCAGGGTGGGCGTGGCCAGCTTGATGTAACTCGTATTGGGGGTGCCTGTGGTGGCCCCAGCGCTCTGCCAGAGAAAACGGGCTCCTGAGCTCCATTTTCGGCTGCAACGGCCTCCTGCAACCCTCTGCGAGAGACATGCAAGGAGCATAAATCCTTCCCCACCATCCAGTCAGAGCTGAAGAAGCTTCTCGGATGAGAAGCGAAATGTCTTCAAAAGAAAAACCAGAAACTCCAGTTGCCTCTTTAAAAAACACACTTTTGGGACAACCATGACCTGGATGACTGGAGAACCTCCGTAGACATTGTCGAGAAAAGTTTTTCACTGCCCCCTGATATTTTTTGCACCATTTGCTGTGTTCACCTGGACTTACTGGAAACTAGAGAGAGTTTAATGTATAAAAATACACATTGCAAACGAGCAGTGTGTCAGCGTCTCAGCGCTGACATAGAAAAGGGAGATAAAGCCTGAACTTTTGCCTGCTAAATCCCTTTGAAGCTCGGTCTCCTTGGAAATGAAGAGGGGGGAAACATTCCTGTGAACTGACGAGAAAAGGAGTCAGGAAAGTGACTTGAAAGATAGCCACTGAGAAGCAGAGAATTGGATTGGGGGGCAAAGGTCAGTCCTGACCGCACGAGCCATGATCCGGTTGCTGTACTCGAATAAAGAGAAAATTTCCTTAAAGATTGGCAGTTTGGAAATTCATTTATTTTGAGATAGCATCGAAGTCTGACATAGTGAGCCCTCTTTGGCTCAAACTCTGGGTGCCTCGGTCATGTAATGTGGCAAGCAAGCCATGATTGATTGAATCATGGCTTGTTGAATAAACACAATGGCCTTAATGCTGTTCCATACGTTAGCCTGGTCCACAGGCCGACAAGCCACAATAGCCGGGCTCCCCAACTTCAAAGCCAGAATCAAGCCAACCCCAGGCAGCTTCAACGTTGACACCGACAAGGCTTAGCCGGTTGTGCGAATTTGACCCACAATGATCCAAATCGAGCCGAGAGCGGCTGGTGGTGGATTGCAAATCTTTGCAAATCAGAACCTCTCATTTGTGAAAGAATACATTCAGGTAGTCCTCGACTTACAACAGTTCATTTAGTGACCATTCAAAATAACAGCACTGAAAAAAGCAACTTAGGATCATTTTTCACACTTACGACCGTTGCAACATCCGCAGGGCCACGCGATCAAAATTAGAATGCTTGGCAACAGACTCATATTTATGATGGTCGCAACATCCCGGGGTCCCCTTTTGCAAACTTCTGACAAGCAAAGTCCCTAGGGAAGCCAGATTCACTTAACGACTAATGTTGCTAACTGAAGAACTGCAGAAATTCACTGAAGGACTGTGTCAAGAAAGGCCATAAAATGAGGCAAAATTCATTTAAGGACTGTCTTGCTTTGCAATAGTTTCAGGGCTCAGTTGTGGTCATAAGTCGAGGACTACCTGCATAGAGTAGTTCTCGAGCACGGGGTTGGACTAGAAGACCTCCAAGGCCCCTTCCCTTCTGTTATTCTGTTATTATTCTGCTATTTCTCATGCAAACCCAACAACCGTGTGGCTAACTTAACTGCTGCAGTGATTCGCTTAACAACGGTGGCAAGGAAGGTCGTAAAACGGGGCAAAATTCAGAACGGTCTCGCTTAGCGACATAAATTTGAGGCTCGGTTATGATTGTAAGTCGAGGACTGCCTGTAATTCAACAAGTAAATAAATTTCTAAGGCCACGTCCTTCGGCGATTCCCCGGACTGTGAAAGTCCGTATCAAAAAACATTTAACTTCAGCGAAATGAGGCTGCAAACTCTTGGGGGAAAAAAACGGAAAAGAAGAATTTGTGGTTCATTGCGCTGCAGTATTTCATCCTGGATTGATGAGGCCAAGCTATTTATATCTGATTTATGTCCTTCAGAATGGCAAGGAAGACAGCTTGTGGCCGTTGTAAAGCGCTTTGGTCACCTAACCAACCTGATTTTATAACCTTGTGATGGTCATAAAGTGACCACTGTGGTTGTTAAGCAAACACCAAGGTCGTTAAGTGAACGGCACAATCGTTGATCAAATCAGTGATTTGCTATGGGCAGGTTTTACAGGAAATTGGAAGTAAATGTCCTTCCTTCCTCCTTCCTTCCTCTCTCCCTCTTTCCTTCCTCCCTCCCTTCTTTCCTCCCTCCTTCCTCCTTTCCTTCCTTCCTTCTCCGTCCTCCCTCTCTCCCTCTTTCCTTCCTCCCTTCTTTCCTTCCTCCCTTCTTTCCTTCCTCCCTCCCGCCTTCCTTCTCTCCCTCCCTTCCTCATTCTTTCCTTCCTTCCTCCTTCCTTCCTCGCTCCCTCCATCTCCCTCTCTCCCTTCCATTCTCCCTTCCTTCCTTCCTTCCTCCCTTCCCTTCCCTTCTTTCTTTTTTCTTTCTTTCCTTCCCTTCTTTCTTTTTCTTTCTCCTTTCATTCTTTGTACAGTCATACAATCCTAGAACTGGAAGGGACCTTGGAGGTCTTCCAGTCCAACCCCCTGGTCAAGCAGGAGACCCCAGGCCATTGCAGACAAATGGTTATCCAGTCTCTTCTTGAAGACCTCGAGTGTTGGAGCATGCACAACTTCTGGAAGCAAGTCGTTCCACAGGTTAATTGTCCTCACTGTCAGGAAATTCCTCCTTAGTTCTAAATTGGATCTCCCTCTGTCCAGCTTCCACCATTGCTCATTCCTTCCTTTCTTTTCCTTCTTTTCCTTCCTTCCTTCTTTTCCTTCCTTCCTTCCTTCTTTTCCTTCCTTCTTTTCCTTCCTTCCTTCCTTCTTTTCCTTCCTTCCTTCCTTCTTTTCCTTCCTTCTTTTCCTTATCTTCCTTCCTTCCTACCTTCCTTCCTTCCTTCTTTTCCTTCTTCCTTCCTTCTTTTCCTTCCTTCTTTTCCTTCCTTCTTTTCCTTCCTTCCTTCTTTTCCTTCCTTCCTTCCTTCTTTTCCTCTTCCTTCCTTCCTACCTTCCTTCTTCTTTTCCTTCCTTCTTTTCCTTTCCTTCCTTCCTTCTTTTCCTTCCCTTCCTTTTCCTTCCTTCTTTTCCTTCCTTCCTTCTTTTCCTTCCTTCCTTCCTTCTTTTCCTATCTTCCTTCCTTCCTACCTTCCTTCCTTCGTACTTTTCCTTCCTTTCCTTCTTCTTTTCCTTCCTTCCTTCCTTCTTTTCCTTCCTTCCTTCCTTCTTTTCCTACCTTCCTTCCTTCCTTCTTTTCCTATCTTCCTTCCTTCCTACCTTCCTTCCTTCCTTCGTTCTTTTCCTTCCTTCCTTCCTTCTTTTCCTTCCTTCTTTTCCTTTCCTTCCTTCCTTCTTTTCCTTCCTTCTTTTCCTTCTTCCTTCTTTTTCCTTCCTTCCTTCCTTCTTTTCCTATCTTCCTTCCTTCCTACCTTCCTTCGTTCTTTTCCTTCCTTCCTTCCTTCTTTTCCTTCCTTCCTTCCTTTTCCTTCCTTCCTTCCTTCTTTTCCTACCTTCCTTCCTTCCTACCTTCCTTCTTCTTTTCCTATCTTCCTTCCTTCCTACCTTCCTTCCTTCCTTCGTTCTTTTCCTTCCTTCCTTCCTTCTTTTCCTTCCTTCTTTTCCTTTCCTTCCTTCCTTCTTTTCCTTCCTTCTTTTCCTTCCTTCCTTCTTTTCCTTCCTTCCTTCCTTCTTTTCCTATCTTCCTTCCTTCCTACCTTCCTTCCTTCCTTTCTTTTCCTTCCTTCCTTCCTTTTCCTTCCTTCCTTCCTTCTTTTCCTTCCTTCCTTCCTTCCTTCCTTCCTTCCTTCCTTCCTTCCTTCCTTCTTTCCTTCCCTCCCTCCCTCCCTCCCTCCCTCCCTCCCTCTTTCTTTCTCTTTCTCCTTTCGTTCTTAATACAATCATAGCATCCTAGAGCTGGAGGGGACCTTGGAGGTCTTCTAGTCCAACCTCCGGCCCGAGCAGGGAACCCTATCCCATTTCATGCAAACAGCTGTCCAATCTCTTCTTTAAACCCTCCAGTGATGAAGCACCTGCAACATCTGGTGGCCAGCTGTTCCGCTGGTCAATTGTTCCCCCTTTCAGGCAATT
Organism: Pantherophis guttatus; assembly: GCF_029531705.1. The sequence continues at coordinate 48,925 of NW_026844127.1, forward strand.
TCTCCTTAATTCCAGGTTGCTTCTCTCCTTGATGATCTTCCCTTCATTTTCCCATTCTTTTCTTCTTCACTTTCCCTCACTCTACTAAAGCAGCCCCCCTCTTTTCCCCAACCTTCTGCCCTCCTGTTGGGGGTCCTAATTTTATTTTCTTTCAGTTTTTCAGCAAACGGACCTCGTCGGCCGTCCGCTGAGTAGCAGCCCAGTGCAAGGGCCACGCTGTCCAGCAGAGGTCGTCTCCCACCAAGGCCACAGATCTCCCGTGGGATGAAGAGGCGGAAGACACAATGAGAAGCCCCTCCGGCATCCTCAAAAAAGCTAAGACAGCTAGCTGAGGGGTCTCCAACCTTGGCAACTTTAAGCCTGGCGGACTTCAACTCCCAGAATTCCCCAGCCAGCTGGAGACCCCGGCTGGAGAATTCTGGGAGTTGAAGTCCGCCAGGCTTAATGTTGCCAAGATTGGAGACCCCAACTGGGGAATTCTGGGAGTTGAAGTCCGCCAGACTTAAAGTTGCCAAGGTTGGAGACCCCGGCTAGGGAATTCTGGGAGTTGAAGTCCGCCAGTCTTAATGTTGCCAAGGTTGGAGACTCCCAACTGGGGAATTCTGGGAGTTGAAGTCCGCCAGGCTTAACGTTGCCAAGGTTGGAGACCCCGGCTGGGGAATTCTGGGAGTTGAAGTCCGCCAGGCTTAACGTTGCCAAGGTTGGAGACTCCCAACTGGGGAATTCTGGGAGTTGAAGTCCGCCAGGCTTAAAGTTGCCAAGGTCGGAGACCCCGGCTGGGGAATTCTGGGAGTTGAAGTCCGCTTTAAATACATTCCATTTATTTACTCTATTGAAAGTGATTTATGTTGCTAGTTGTTAATGTATTACAGTATTTATTGGCTTCACTTTTGTTTTGTTTTTTTAAAAACTGCTGCTGGTTATTGACCTAATAAATCCTATTGACTGATTGAAAGCACTTCTGTTTTGTTTGTTTATATCCTGCTTTTGTAGGTAGTCCTCAACTTACAACAGTTCATTTAGTGACCGTTTCAGGTTGCAATGGTACTGGAAAAAAGTGACTTAGGATCATTTTTCACACTTAACGACCGTTGCAGCCTCCCCACGGTCACATGTTTGGAATTCAGATGCTTGGTGACTGACTCATAGTTATGACGGTCGCAGTTTCCTGGGGTCACATGATCCCTTTTTGCGACCGTCTGTAAACTAAAGTCAATGGGAAACCAGATTCTCTGAACAACCGTGTTGCTAACTTAACAACTGCAGTGATTCACTTAACAACCGTGGCAAGAAAGTCATAAAATGGGGCAAAACTCACTCAGCCACTGACTTGGTAGCAAGTTGAGGTTCCATTTTGGCCATAAGGCGAGGACTACCTGCATTATTTTCACAAATAACTCAAGACGGCAAACTTTTCCTACACACTTTCCTCCTCCTATTTAACCCACGCCGACAATCCTGTGCTGCTGTCCCAGTCAAATAATTTGACTTTGGGGAGCATAGAAAAAGGGTTTTAAATTTTCAAGGGGAGGTCAGGAGACCCAGGCCCCCTCAGGAACCCAAAGAGGGGACCCTCCCCTGCCTCTGACGTGGCTCTTAGCTCCCCCTTTCTAGAACTGCAGTTACAGTTTCCTTTGCAGAGAAATCTTTCGAGTTTGGGGGTTCAGCGTGCTGCGGCCCAGTTTACTGTCAGCGGGTTGAGGGTCTGGGGTCTGGGGAGCTGGGGTTGGGGGTCTGGGGTTGGGGGTTCACCCCTCTTCTTGTTCCCCCTGCAAAAGGGGCATTGTGGCAGATAGACTGCCTCCAGATGGGGAGGTTCTATTGATGACCAAGTGGCTGGCAAGGGCATGCCAGGGGCCACAGCTAAAAATGGGGTGCCCCATCTCTTTTTTCTCTCGGTAAAGGGGGCAGTCCATGGGGGGACTTGGATTAGGGGTCTGGGGGGAAATCTTTCCCTTCCCAGACCCTGCCCCAGCCCAGGAAAGTTGAGGGTCCCCAGGGTGGGTCTGGGGTCTGGAGTTGGGGGTTGGGGTCCCAGAAGTGAAGCCACTCTCTAAATTCCCTCGTGGCCCAAGAATTGGGGTGTGTGGGGGGGGTGGCCGGTATCCTAGGCAGGGTACCTCCATCCCCCCAAACTCTAGGATGGCCTCACAAACCTGCCTCCAGCATGTGCTGAAGCTGCTCAGTAGAACCTCCCCACTGGGAGGCAGTCTATCTTAAGAGTCCTAGAATCTTAGGGCTAAAAGGGACTTTGGAGGTCTTCTAGTCCACCCTGTGCCAAAGGCAAGGGTGGGAACCAGGGAACCCGCCACGAATGCCCTTCCTCCAGTGGACTGCCCCCTTTGTAGGTGGAAAGAAAAGGGACGTAACCCCCTTTAGCTGGGGCTCTCTGTGGCTGGTGTGGGAGGGGGGAAACAGGGGTCTCCTATGTAGGGAGAGGTGTCTCCCCTCCCACCCTTGTGATGTCCTTAGTTGCCTCAGTAGAACTGCCCAATCTGGCGGCAGTCTATCTTAGAATCCTAGAATCCTAGGACCGGGAGGGACCTTTGAGGTCTTCTAGTCCACCCCCATACCCAAGGCAAAGGAAGGAACACGGGGACCCACCGCAGGGTGCGTTGAGCCACGATGCTCCCTTGCTGCCCTCTTTACAGAACGAAAAAGAAGTGGGGCGCCCCCTTCTTAGCTGTACCTCCCCCCCATTCCCCCCCTCGCCTGCCCTTGCCCAGCCATCTGGCTGTCAGTAGAACCTCCCCATGTGGAGGCAGTCTACCTTAAGAGTCCTAGAACCGGAAGTCTATCTGAGAGGCCTGGAATCCTGGGACGGCAAGAGTCCTTTGAGGTCATTTAGTCCAGGGGTCTCCAACCTTTCGGACCTCAGGGGCCACTAAATTCATAATTTTAAATCCTGCGGACCACGAATATGAAATATTAAATGAATGATATGAATCGTTCATATAAATTCATTTAAATGGTATTTAGTGCAACATAAAAAAATGTAAATAATTTTTCTACGGACCACCACAATTTTCTCACTGCTAACGCTCCTGGCCTTTCCCGGGGGAGCAGAATTTACTTGGGGGGGGGTAGTAGAAAGAGAAAGAGAGAGAGAGAGAAAGAAAGAGAGGTGGGTTAGGGAAGGGGAGAGAGAAAGAGAGAGAGAGAGAGAAAGAAAGAGAGGGGGTTAGAGAAGTGGGGAGAGAGAAAGAGAGAGAGAGACGGGAATTAGGGAAGGGGAGGAGAGGAGAGAGAAAGAGAGAAAGAAAGAAACGGGGTTAGGGGAGGGAGAAAGAGAGAGAGGGAAAGAGAGAAAGGGAGAGAAAGAGAAAGGGGGAGGGTTAGGGAAGGGAGAGAGAGGAGAGAGAAAGAGAGAGGAGAGACGGGGTTAGGGGGAGGGAGAGGGAGAAGAGAGAGAGAAGAGAAAAGAGGGGGTTAGGGAAAGGGAGAGAGAAAGAGAGAAAGAGAAAGGGAGAGAAGAGAGGGGGGTTAGGGAAGGGAAAGAGAGAGAAGAAAAGAGGAGAGAGAGAAAGAAAGAAAGGGGGGTTAGGAAGGAAGGGAGAGGGAGAGAAAGAGAGAGAGGGGGTTAGGGAAGAGAGAGAAAGAGAGAGACGGGGGTTAGGGAAAGGAGAGAGAGAAAGAGAGAGAGAGAGAGGGAGAGAGAGAAAGAGAGAGAAAGAGGGGTTAGGGAAGGGGAAGGGAGAGAAAGAGAAAGAGAGAGGGAAAGAGAGAGAAGAGAAAGAAAGAAAGAGAGAAAGAGAGGGGAGTTATGGAAGGGGAGAAGAAGAGAAAGAGAGAGAGAAAGAGAGAGAGACACGGGGTTAGGGAAGGGAGAGAGAGAGAAAGAAGAGAGGAAGAGAGAGAGAGACGAGGGGGGGTGTTAGGGAAGGGAAAGAGCGAGAGAGACGAGATGGCGATCGGTTTGCAAAAGCGGGTGTTGTTTAGATAGAGCTTATTGGGGCGGGGGGGGGGGACGGTTTTGAAGGCGAAGACAGCAGCGGCTTCTCTCTCCGCCCTTCTCGCGCCCCCCCCCCACGCCCACTCCCCAGATAGCCCCAGACGCCTCTGGAAGAACTGGAGGTCGCTCCCCCACCCCGCGCCCTTTGCATTTGTCTTGATTGCAAAAAAAAGGGGGGGGTGGGTGGGGAGAAGAGGGGGGTGAGTCAACAGCCCCGTGGCGCCAGGAGTTTGAAAGCAGCCCGGTGAAAAAGCGGGGCGAGGCAGGTGCGCGTGGAGGCGCGGAGGGGTGTCGGAGGGGGCAATTCTTCTCCTCTGCGCCCGAGACCCCTCCTCGCCTATTGACTTTGTCTTTCATCTTGGGAGTGGGGAGAGGGCGTAGGAAAGCCCCCTCCCCGTCCCAATAAGGACGGGGAGGCACCCCTTGGGCTCAGGCTGATGGGTCCGCTCCCCCCCCCCTCTAATCAGCTTTGGAGAAACTTAGCCAGACTAGCCAAGTGGGGGAGGGGAAAAACGGCTGGACTAGTTTCAAAGTGGGGGGGGAGGATGAGGAGCCACGCCTTCCCCCCTCCCCTTTCGGGGTTTTCGTCCCACTCCGAATTGAGACCAGCCCGAGCCAATCAGAACAGCTCCCCGACCAACCACCTTTCCCCCAAAATACAGGTAGCCCTCAATTTACAACTATTTGTTTAGTGGCCATTTGAAGTTACAATGATGCTGGGGAAAAAAGGGACTTTATTTTTATTTTATTTTTATTTTATTTTGAATTTGTATACCGCCCTTCTCCCTGAGGACTCAGGGCTTTGAACAGCCAAGTAAAAACATCAAATACAAATATTAAAATACAATTAAAAGTATATATAAAATTTGGCCCATTAATTGCCACCGTTCTTCACACTTGCGACCGTCGTAGCATCCCTGTGGCCACCTGATTCAAAATTCAATGTATTTAGGATGATTGCAGTATCCCTGGGATCAAGTAATCCGCCTTCGCCGACCTTCTGACAATCCACGTTAATGGGGAAGCCAGATTCACTTAACAATTATGTGATTCACTTAACAATTATGTGATTCACTGCAACAGCTACAGCAATTTGCTTAACTGTGGCAAGAAAGGTCACAAAACGGGGCCAAATCCACTCAACAGCTATCTTGCTTTGCTGTGGAAATTGGGGGGGGGGGCGCTCAGTTGTGGTCGTAAGTCAAGGACTACCTGTATTCGTGATAAATAGGGTGCCCAGCACAGGGGTAAGGTAAAAGGTAAAGGTTCCCCTTGCACATATGTGCCAGTTGTTCCTGACTCTAGGGGGCGGTGCTCATCTCCGTTTCAAAGCCGAAGAGCCAGCGCTGTCCGAAGACCCCTCCGTGGTCATGTGGCCGGCACGATCAACGCCAAAGGAGCACGGAAGGCTGTTACCTTCCCACCAAAGGTGGTCCCTATTTTTCTACTTGCATTTTTTTTACCTGCTTTCGAACTGCTAGGTTGGCAGAAGCTGGGACAAGTCACGGGAGCTCACTCCATTTACGCGGCGCTAGGGATTCGAACCGCTGAACTGCCGACCTTTCCCATCGACAAGCTCAGCGTCTTAGCCACTGAGCCACCGCGTCCCTAGCACAGGGTGTACATAGCACCAAAAAGAGTTGGACTAATCTCAAGAAGCTTGGGAGGTGGAAATACCTGGATGGAAGACCACTAAGAGATCCCCCAGGTTGGAAGCTGGGATGGGAAATTGAGCAAACCTTTTAAAAAAAGGTTGCAATGTTTTCATCAGCTTCAGCCTTACAGCTGAAACCTGTTTTTAATATGTCCTTTGATCTTGATTGGGAGCTGCCTCAGAGCGAGTTGAAAGATGAACCGCTCTAGAAATGTTTTAGAATAAATAAATCAATTTAAAAAAAAAAACAGCCCTTTTTCTATCGTGATTAAAATGACGTCCATGAAATCCAGCTGGCTCTAAAGGGTGTTTTTTCACACTTTTCCGGTTAGGGTTTAATTTTGTTTGGGTTCACCATCGATTTACCACCCTTCCCCAAAGAATTCAAGCTCTTTTAAATAAATCTTTGAATACAGGGATTTAAATTCTGTTGAAATTTACATTAATGGGGTGTGTGTGACAAATTCACTCTTATTTTAGTTAAATGCAGTATTATTTCACGATTCTTCCCTGCTCAGATTTGCTGGTTTGAGACGTGTGGTTATACAAATGGAAGAAATAAATAATTAGCAAAGGAAAAGGGGATGTGTAAGAAATATAATAAATGTTTTGCCAATATTTTTTTTTAGGGGTGATGAGATTTTTCCCAGGGGTTACATTCTTCTTAACCATTCCTGAGATTTTCACGGAGCTACTCGAAGTCAGCTCAGTAAGTTAAACGAGGCTTCCTCCAAATGAGCAAATAAGTATACACACCCAACCACAGGTGGTGTTAACTTGATTGTACTACCTGGAGTAAAATTCCAGTTAAGACTTTAGTTCTGACCCCTGGAATTAGGTTTTCAATTCAGGCAGGTTTTGCAAAAGAAAACAACACTTTAAGCCTCATCTTTTAAAAGTTTCTTTATAATCATAGTTTAGGCCACCATAATGAAAATGTCCTTTTTGAAGAGCTCAACAACCCTTCTAATTAAAGTTTTCAGCTCCAGAATTTTTTTCTGGAATTCACCTGAACTCGTTTTTTTTTTTTTTTTTTTTTTTTTTTGAGGCCGAGAAGAATCTATTGAGGCTTTGGGGAGCGATCCAAAACTTTGTTGTGTTGTTTTGACACTCAGCTGGCATTGTATGCCCACTAAGGGTGAACCCCAAATAAACCTCACGTTACACGGCTGAGTGGGGTGCCCCGGTTTACACAGTACTCTTTAACACCTGAAGTGGTTTACCTGTTTTTGAGTTAGCCATGCTCCCTGGGTAACTAAAGTTGTTGCTAGTTGTGAATTCGCCCATGCGGTTCCTAAGAGGTGAGGAAACTGTGTGCACAATGGAATCTGTGCCCATTAATTTTATTAGAGATATCTTCTCTCCCCTCCCCCACTTTGTCTCTCTGTCTCTCTCTCCCCCTCCCTCTCTCTATTTTTCTCTTATCAATCTATCTACTCTATTCTATCAGTCTGTCTACTCTTTATCATCTCTTATCTATCTACTCTTTTTTCTATCAATCTATCAATCTATTATTTTTCTCTATCATATATCATTTTTCTCTGTCTATATCATCTACTTATCTCTATCTCTATCCATCTATCTCAATATCTGTGTCTGTCTGTTTATCTGTCTTTTCTTTTATGTACACCGAGAGCTTATGCACCAAGACAAATTTCTTGTGTCCAATCACACTTGGCCAATAAAGAATTCTATTCTATTCTATTCTATTCTATTCTATTCTATTCTATTCTATTCTATTCTATTCTATTCTATTCTATTCTATTTCTATTCTATTCTCTATCCTCTATCCTCTATTTTTCTCTATCAATCTATCAACTCTTTCCTCTATTATCTCTATATCTGTATTTATCTACTCTGTTTTTCTATCAATCTGCTCTTTTTCTCTATCGTATCTATCTATATCATCTATCTACTTATCATCTCTCTATCTCTATCCATCTATCTCAATATCTCTACCTACCTACCTACCTATCTATCTTTCTCTCTCTCTCCTCCCTCCCCTCTCTGTTTTTCTCTCATACATTCGTAATAACGCTAGGAATATTTTTATCAACTTTGGCTGAAAAAAAAAATGGAGAGAGATAGGTTTTGGCTGCCGAAAAATCAAACAGCAGCTAAAAACCAGCTTTCAGACTAACACGTGTTATTAAAAGGCATCAGTCAGCGCTAGATGCCGTGGAGGGCTCATGGTACGATATAAATCGGGATGAGAGACCACTAGAAAATCTTACCCCATTGTACAGTTTGGGAGATGAGAGCGATTCCTTGGGCGAATGGCTTAAGGCGCTCCCCAAACTCGCATTGTGGCTTGTCGAGTCGGGTTGGTGTCCGGGTAAACTCCGTCCTTCTAGAAGGCAACCCGGGGTCCGACCTTAGGCAGTACCCGTGAAGCGGACACGGTTGTTGCGGCGGATAAACCATGGCTCGAATCTCCGGCGCGAAAGAACCAAGGTTTAAAAGAAACCACGATTGGTCGCTGCAACTTTAGCGAGAGTTCCCCGCGACTCCCGCAAGCTCCTTTTTATGTCCAGATTGGGGGTGGGGGTGGGGGGTGGGGAAGCGGGTTTAGTAGCAGCCGGATTGAGTTGCTTGGTTTCTTCTCCTCGTGTGAACGCGCCCACCGGAGAAATGCGGAGCGGGGGAAGGGAGAAACGAAGGCGGAGGAGAGCTGCTTTTCGTTACCCCTTCCCTAAATCAGGCAGCCGTTTTCGGCTCTCCGCTGCCGAGCGATTCGAAGCCCGCAGGCCAAGTAGCGCACGGAGGCGGGTGTCCAGTTCTTCCCAATTCTTGTTTGACAAGGCGGTTGGGCAGGTAACAGTAACAGAGTTAGAAAAGGGACCTTGGAGGTCATCTAGTCCAACCCCCTGCTCACGCAGGAGACCTACACTAGGGATTCGAACCGCCGAACTGCCGACCTTTCTGATCGACAAGCTCAGTGTCTTAGCCACTGAGCCATCTAGCCAGACAAGAAAGCGCCCAAAACTCCCGGCCAGCTCAGAACAAGGGACTTGGTGGGTCTCAGAGAGAAAACTAGAGGCTAAAGATTAAGGAAGGCGACTCTTAAAAATAGAATAGAGGTGGAAGGGACCCTGGGAGGTCTTCTAGTCAGCTTGAAGTGCTGACACAGTCATTCATTTAAGAACTGCAACAAGGAAGGTCGTAAAATGGGGCAAACTCACGTAACAAATGTCTCACTTAGCAACAGAAATCTTGTGCTCAGTTGTGGTCGTAAGTCCAGGACTACCTGTACAGTGTTTCTCAACCTTGGCCACTTTAAAATGGGTGGACTTCCACTCCCATAATCCCTCGGCCTGCATGCTTTAAGAGGGGTGGACTACAACTCCCAGAATCCCCCAGCCAACATGCTTTAAGAGGGGTGGACTACAATTCCCAGAATTCCCCAGCCATTCATGGTTGCTGGGGAATTCTGGGAGTTGAAGTCCACCTCTCTTAAAGTGACGAAGGTTGAGAAAGATTGAACTAATGCTTTGTGGGTGCCGTGTTTGTGTGATCTAACCCACTAACCCTTGCCCCCAGGAGACCCTCAAGCCCCATGAGGGGGCACGTCCCGTCCGGGCTATCTTCCTGGCCGATGGCCGCGTCTTCACCACCGGCTTCAGCAAGATGAGTGAGAGGCAGTTGGCCCTCTGGGACTTGGTACGACTCACTGGCTGGCATCCGGAGGGGCAACTCACGCCTGGGGGGGGGTCTCTGGGGAGGGGAGAGAGGAAGGGGTGTATATGGGGGCTACGTGAGGATATCTTGACCTTTGACTCCGCAGGAGGAGAAGAAGAGCAGCAGAATTCCCCAGCCAGCTTGCTTTAAGAGAGGTGGACTTCAACTCCCAGAATTCCCTAGCTGGCAAGCATCAAGATGGGTGGACTTCAACTCCCAGAATTCTTGAGCCAGCATGGGGAATTCTGGGAATTGAAGTCCACAGGTTGTAAAATAGCCGTAGCTGCCCACAGTTGGGTTAGTAAGAGTGAATATATCCCCCTTGGCCTTCCTCTTCCTCGTCCCTCTGGCCAGCCAGCTCCTCTGCGCCCCAGCCGGCCCGTAACGCTCTCTTTCCCGTCTGCCAGGAGAGGTTGGCGGCCCACGAAGGGATGAGGCCCATGCGCGCCATCTTTACCCGCGAGGGACAGATCTTCACCACGGGGTTCACCCGCATGAGCCAGCGGGAGCTGGGCCTCTGGGACCCGGTAGTCGGGCTGCATGGTGTGGACCCCCCCCCCATCCCCCCTCTGGGAACTCGGGCATTGCCCGGCCCGGCCCCTCCCCTCCTGTCTCTGGGGGGCAGGCCAGGGGCACTGCGGGCCACGTTCGGGCAATTGGATGGATGCCCACAGGCAGGAGCAGGCCAAGGCCCGAACACAGGTGCACACATTCCCCGTGAAAGTCAGTCCTGCAAAATGCTGAAAGTGAACCTCAAATTTACACAGAAATTTACACAGAGAAATTTACACATTTACACACAGAAATTTACACATACACACATAGACACATTCCCCGTCTAAGTCAGTCCTGCAAAGATGCTGAAAGTGAACCTCAAATTTACACACAGAGAAATTTACACACACACACATTTACACACACACATTTACACACACATTTACAAACACAGAAATTTACACATTCACGCACAAAGACACATTCCCCGTGGAAATCAGTCCTGCAAAGATGCTAAAAGTGAACCTCAAATTTACACACACACAAATTTACACACACACACAAATTTACACACAGAGAAATTTACACACACACACATTTACACACACATTTACAAACACAGAAATTTACATATTCACGCACAGAGACACATTCCCCATGGAAATCAGTCCTGCAAAGATGCTAAAAGTGAACCTCAAATTTGTACACACACCAAATTTACATACACACAAATTTACACACAGAGAAATTTACACACACACATTTACAAACACAGAAATTTACACATTCACGCACAAAGACACATTCCCTGTGGAAATCAGTCCTGCAAAGATGCTGAAAGCGAACCTCAAATTTACACAGAAATTTACACAGAGAAATTTACACACACACATTTACACACACAGAAATTTACACATACACACATAGACACATTCCCCGTCTAAGTCAGTCCTGCAAAGATGCTGAAAGTGAACCTCAAATTTACACAGAGAAATTTACACACACACACATTTACACACACACACATTTACAAACACAGAAATTTACACAATCACGCACAAAGACACATTCCCTGTGGAAATCAGTCCTGCAAAGATGCTGAAAATGAACCTCAAATTTACACACAGAGAAATTTACACACACACACACATTTACACACACACATTTACACACACAGAAATTTACACATTCATGCACAGAGACACATTCCCTGTGGAAATCAGTCCTGCAAAGATGCTAAAAGTGAACCTCAAATTTACACACGCACAAATTTACACACACACAAATTTACACACAGAGAAATTTACACACACATTTACAAACACAGAAATTTACACATTCACGCACAGAGACACATTCCCTGTGGAAATCAGTCCTGCAAAGATGCTGAAAGCGAACGTCAAATTTACACACACAGAAATTTACACAGAGAAATTTTACACACATATTTACACACACACAAACATTCACACGCACATTTACACACACACATTTACAAACACAGAAATTTACACATTCACGCACAGAGACACATTCCCCGTGGAAATCAGTCCTGCAAAGATGCTAAAAGTGAACCTCAAATTTACACACGCACAAATTTACACACACACAAATTTACACACAGAGAAATTTACACACACGTTTACAAACACAGAAATTTACACATTCACGCACAGAGACACATTCCCTGTGGAAATCAGTCCTGCAAAGTTGCTGAAAGCGAACCTCATTTTTACACACACATAAATTTACGCACACACATATTTACACGCAGAGAAATTTACACACAGAAATTTACACACAGAAAACACACACACCCCCTCTATAGAAGCCAGCTCTGGAAAGATGTGAAGCCGACCATCAAGCTGAACTCAGGAATTAAGATAAGGACCTGTAGAGTTACAATTATTCGTTTAGTGACCGTTCAAAGTAACAACAGCAGTGAAAAAAGTGACTTATGACCCTTTTTCACACTTACGACACATGGCATCCCCGTGGTCAGGTGATCGAAATTCAGACGCTTGGCAACTGACTCGTATTTATGACCGTCGCTGTGTCCCGGGTCACGTGATCCCTTTTGTGACCTTCTGATAAGCCAAATCAATGGGAAGCTGGATTCATTTAATGACCGTGTCACTAACTTAAGAACTGTGGCAAGAAAGGTTGTAAAATGGGACAAATTTCTCTTATTAACAAATGTCTTGCTTAGCAACAGAAATTGTGGGCTCAATTGTGGTCATAAGTCTCCTTTTTCCATAACAACCTCCGTTACATTGGATGTCACTTTTCCAAAGACATGTGGGAGTAGGTTAAATGTCAATCAAATTTATTGCCCATCTGGCCAAGATTCTGATTGTCCAGCAGAGGTCAAAACTTGGCCCACCTTGACTCCACTTAACTTTTGGATAGGAGGCCACCAGGTGATCCCAGGGCCAAAAAAGCTTAACTGGGAAACTGAAGCTCCGAGGAGACTTGCATTCCAGTTCTGACCACTCGGTCCGTCCCCGGACAATGCCTGGTTCCCAGAGTCCGATTGCTGTGGATTTGGGGGGGCAGGGGGTGGGGAACAGAAGGGTGCATGGGGGTGTGCTGTGTTCCCAGGCAGGGGGCTGCAAAAAGAGAATGGAGGCCTTCTAAAATAGGTGGTGGGACTAGGAATGGACTATGTAGTCTGTGCAGCCCAGAGTTGTCCCAACTTTTTTTTGGACGCTTTAAGACTTGTGGACTTCAACTCCCAGAATTCCCCAGACAGCCTTTTGGGAGTTGAAGTCCAGTGGTCTTAAAGTGTCCAAGGTTGGGCATCCCTAGTGTAGCCCATGGGGCACTGCGGCTCAGGTGATGGGGGGGGGGAGGCGGTTGGAATGCATGAGGCTAAAGAGGCGGGAGATTAGGGAGAGGTCAGACTAGATGTCCTCTGGGGAACCCTCGGTCAGGCTAGCCCAAGGATGGGACCCTTCAGGAGTGTTTTTGGGTTACAGCTGGCATCGTCGGTGATTCCAGGGGGTGGGATCAGCCTGGGGTCTCCTCCAGCTGTGTGCATGGGCCTCGGAGTGGGCCTGGGGAGGGGTCCTGACTCCTTTCCTGGCCTTTGCAGAAGAACTTTGAGGAGCCCATCGCCCTCCAGGAGATGGACACCAGCAACGGGGTTCTCCTGCCCTTTTACGACCCTGATTCCAGCATAGTCTACCTGTGTGGAAAGGTAGGTAAACGGGAGGAAGGTAATTTCCCCCGGGGGGAGAGGGGCAGGGAGTCCGCTCTGGGGGGAAACGGGGGGGGGCATGTTGATAAATCTGAGGTCCTAACCAAGTGAGTGCAGCCCTGATCACCCCCTCCCACTTTAGACCCACTGCCCCGGTTTGTGACGGGAATAAAAAGGGGGAGATGCAATTGAGTGTCACAATTTTCTTGGAGGAAATGAAAAAGGAAGAATTGCCTTATAGGGGAAATGAGAGAGGGAGGGAGGGAAGGGTGGGAGAGAGAGAGAGAGAGAGTAAGAAAAAAAAGAAAGGAAAGAAAGAAAGAAAGGGAGAGAAAGAAAGAGAAGAAGGAAGAAAGGAAGATGGATGGGAAGAAGGTGGAAGGAAAAAAGGAAGGAAGGAGAAAAAAATGAAAGGAAAGAGAAAAGGAAAGAAAAGGGAAGATGGATAGGAGGAAGATGAGATGAAGGAAGGAGAGAAAAAGAAAGAAGAGCAAGGAAGATGGATGGGAAGAAGGTGGGAGGAAAAAAGAAAGGAGAAAGAAAAAAGAATGAAAGGAAAGAGAGAAAAGGAAAGAAAAGAGGAAGGAAGATGGATAGGAGGAAGATGAGATGAAAGAAAGGAGAGAAAAAGAAAAGGAAGGAAGATGGATGGGAAGAACTTGGGAGGAAAAAAAGAAAGAAAGGAGAAAGAAAAAGAATGAAAGGAAAGAAAGAAAAGGAAAGAAAAGAGGGAGGACGATGGACAGATAGGAGGAAGATGAGATGAAGGAAGGAGAGAAAAAGAAAGAAGAGGAAGGAAGATTGATGGGAAGAAGGTGGGAGGAAAAAAGAAAGGAGAAAGAAAAAGGAAAGAAAGAGAAAAGGAAAGAAAAGAGGGAGGAAGATGGATAGGAAGATGAGATGAAGGAAGGAGAGAAAAAGGAGAAAAGGTGGATGGGAAGAAGGTGGGAGGAAAAAAGAAAGAAAAAGGAATGAAAGAAAAAAAGGAAAGAAAAGAAAAGAAAAGAGGGAGGAAGATGGATAGGAGGAAGATGAGAGGAAGGAAGGAGAGAAAAATAAAAGAAAAGAAAAAGAAAGAAAGAAAAAGAAAAAGAAAGAAAAGAAAGAGAAAGAAAGCTACAGATCCTGGTTTAGGGGAGAACCAGGGCAGGTAATTTCCCGGGGGTGGGGTAGGGGGTGTTGCAGCATTTTGCAAACTGTCTGGGCTGGCTGGGGGAGGACCTTTTCCCCCTGGGCGGGGGGGGGGGGGGGGGGCCGCCGGCCGGCCCCCCCCCCTCCATCCTCCTCCTCCTCCTCCCGCGCAGGGGGACAGCAGCATCCGCTACTTCGAGATCACGGAGGAGGCGCCCTACGTCCACTACCTGAGCACCTACAGCAGCAAGGAGCCCCAGCGCGGGATGGGCTTCATGCCCAAGAGGGGGCTGGATGTCAGCAAGTGCGAAATCGCCAGGTGAGGCTCCGGAGGGGGGGGGGGGGGGGGGGGGGGCAGCCGGGTGCTGGGATCTCCAGGGCAGAAACGCTATGACCCTGCTGCTTGACTCACAATAATTCCTTTAGTGACCGTGCAAAGCTACAATGGCATGGAACAAAGTGACTTACGACCATTTTTCACACTTAATGACCATTGTGGCAGCCACGTGGTCAAAAGTCAGAGGCTTGGCAACTGACTCGTACTTATGACGGTGTCAGAGTCCCTGGGGTCACATGATCCCCTTATGGCGACCTTCTGACAAGCAAAATCCATGGGGAAGCCAGATTCACTTAACAACCATATGACTTAACAACTGTAGTGATTCACTTAACAACTATGTTACAGGTAGTCCTCGACTTACAACGGTTCATTTAGTAACTGGTCGAAGTTACAACGACACTGAAAAAAGTGAATTGCGACCAGTTTTCACATTTACAACCGTTGCAGCATCGCCAATGAGTCACGTGATCAAAATTCAGACCCTTGGCATCTGACTCGTATTTATGACGGTTGCAAAGTCCCGGGATCACATGATCCTCCTTTGGCGACCTTCTGACCAGCAAAGGACTCACTTAAGGACCGTGTGACTAACTTAACAACAGCAGCAATTCACTTAACAACAGTGACAAGAAAACTCGTGAAATGGAACAAAACTCACTTGACGTCTGTCTCGCTCAGCAACAGAAACTGCGCTGGGCTCAGCTGGGCTCATAAGTCGATCTTACAATCACCATTGGGACCACAGCTGTTAAGCAAGGCAGCTGTTAAGTAAGCCGTGCCCAGTGTCATGACCAATTTTCCCACGGTTGTTAAGTGAATCAGGCAGTTGCTAAGCGAATCCAGCTTCCCCCATTGACTTCACTTGTCGGAAAGCCAGCGTGGAAGGTCGCAAATGATGATCCTAGGACAGTGATGGCTAATCCTTTTGCCGTCACATGCCAAAAGCGGAGAGAGACCAGGGGGGGTGTCACACGGGTGTGTGCCCACACCCATAATTCAATGTGCCCCACCCCCTGTGCATGCCCGCATGACACCACCCCCTGCGCGCTCCGTCCACTTTTGGCACACGATGGCACGGTAGGCCCATTTTTCGCCCTCCCCAGGCTCCAGACGCTTTCTAGGAGCCTGGGGAGGGTGAAAACGGCCTTCCCCCCGCCACCGGAGGCCGTTTCCCAACTTCCAGTGGGCCCAGAAGGCCCGAAAATCAGCTGGCCAGTGCGCGCATTCATGCTGGAATTGAGCTAAGGCAATGCTCGCGTGCCACAGGTTCACCATCACGGCCCTAGGATGCTGCAACCATCCTAAGTACATTACAGTTGCCAAGCACGCAAATTTTGATCAGGTGACTATGGCGATCTGCAACGGTCATAAGTGCGAGGACTGGTCATAAGTCACTTTTTCCAGTGGCCGTTGTAACTTTGGTCCCTAAAGGAATTGTAAGTCAAGAAGCAGCTGTAATAGGTTTTACTGATTATATCAGAACATTGTCTTGATTAGTAGATTATTATTGATAAATGACTGTTACACTGGTGATGACTATTGATAAGTCTAAAATAAATCACAATTGATAAATGTCTATTGATAAATATGAAATAAGGGAGCCGATTTTTATTCTCCCTTCAATCATAGATTGCATCGTTTTATATTTATTTTTAATGTTTTTATATTCTTTGTTTTTACCTATTGTTGTGCACCTTCAGTGCGATGGGCGGCTATATAAATTCAATTAACTAACAAACCAATAAAAAAACATTTACTTGCCATCTTTTCTTTCTTAGTTTGTATTTTGAATTGGCTTGGCAGTATCCCTTTTCTCATCTTTTTTTCTTTCTCCTTTCCTTTATTTCTTCATCAAATTTCTCTACCGTTTTTCTTTCTGCGTATTTCTTTACTAATTTTTTTAAAGCTCCTGCTTTAAAGGTTGTTTTGCTAATTGCATAAAAATAAGAAGGTGAAATAAAAATGATTTCAATGCACAATTTAATAATGGTGCCAGGAATTATTCAGGGTAAGGTTGGTAAGGAAGAAACCGTTGGCAAAGAGAAAATCTTCTCCAACTAATAAATTATATATTCAACGGCAGAAGCTTTTCAAAACTGCAGCTCTCTACATCCCAGGCCAAGAATAGCTAAACTGGTGTAGGATCTAAATGATAATTTAGATGTAGCATCTAAATTATAGCTTGTCATTATTTAATTATTATATATTGGAACAAGGGTGCTGCACGATGGCTGTTTTCCAGCCAATAAATTCAATTAAAATATGTAAAGTTTTGTAAGTTGCAGTATTTTTTAAAACTTTTTAAGATGGGTGGACTTCAACTCCCCATCAACGCTGACTGGGGAATTCTGGGAGTTGAAGTCCACGCTTCTTAAAGGGGTCGAATTGAGAACCATTGGACTTAATTTGATGCAAAGACCACCCAAAAAAAAAAAACACGTGGGGGGGGGTGGGGGGTGGGGGGGGGAGGGAGGGGAGATTGTATGACTTTAAAAGAAATTTCTTAGGGTGGGGATCCAAAAACACCCCCTTCAGATAAGAAGGGATTTCCCTTCCACTCCTTCTCTAGGAACAACAAACTGAATTGACCTGATTCAGAAGCAGGAAGGGGGATTATGGGTTGGGGGGAAAGGGATGAGGGGTGCGGGGAGCCTATACAAGATTTCAGCCGTGTCAGACTCATAACTTCCTTCTCTCTCCCCCCTCCACCCATCACCACACAGGTTTTACAAGCTGCACGAACGAAAATGTGAGCCCATTGTTATGACTGTACCCCGAAAGGTGAGTTTTTTATGAATTAATTAATTCATTATTAATTAATTAATTAATTAATTAATTAATTAATTAATTCCGTTTGTCTGGAATGGAGTAGTTGTTCTAACCTAGGCTTCCTGAGACGGTAAAAAGCACACGATTAGTCCCAAAAACCCTCTTTTTATTTCAATGGCTCTGAATTCATTCCCGTAATGAGTTACAAAGAGTTTGTAAAGACTCCGACGGACGTCTGCCACAGTCCTTCGGGATAAGGCTGATAAGCACCCACCTTGATCTCCCTTGAGACTAAGACCTCATCGGCCATTAGCTTTGCAAGGCCACACGGAGCACAGAGTCAAAACGGAGCTGCAGACTTTAAACTGATCAGGACGAACAAAGTTGCTTCCTGCAAAGGCTCATGTCCCTTTCAGAGGTGGGTTTCAGCAGGTTCTGACCAATTCTGGAGAACCGATAGCGGAAATTTTGAGTAGTTCGGAGAACCGGTAAATACCACCACTGACTGGTCCTGCCCCCATCTATTCTCTGCCTCCTGAGTCCCAGCTGGTCGGGAGGGAATGGAGATTTTACGGTATCCTTATCCTGCCACGCCCACCAAGCCACGCCCATAGAACCGGTAGTAAAAAAATTTGGATCCCACCACTGGTGCCTTTGCTCCTCCTTTATGTCTTATGGGAGGGGCCAATCATCTCCAAGCCTTACTCCCGAGCTGTCCCTTTTGTCTTAACTGTTCTTGCCTTCTGGCAGCTCTGTGCATGCGCGCATTGGGAACAGGCTCCTCCTGTTCCTTTGCCTCGCTGAGGTCCGACTCTGGAGGCTCCGGGGGCAGCACATAACTCCTAGATGGCCCTGGCCCCCTCTCTGCCTCCGACGCAGAGCCCTCGTCCGAGCCTTCCCCAGACTCCAGGACTGGCCCATGTTCCTCCCCAGCCTCCTCACTGCCCGACTCCGACGCCAGCTCTGCAGAAAGACTTTTACCCTGGAACCCCAAATCTGTATCTACCACCTTCAGCTGCAGTCGGCTTTAAGATAGGTGGACTACAACTCTCAGAATTTCCCAGCCTGCATTCTTTAAGAGGGGTAGACTTCCACTCCCAGAATTCCCCAGCCAGCAATGCTTTATGATTGGTTGACTTCCATTCCTAGAATCCCCCAGCCAGCAGGATTTAAGAGGGATGGATTTCCACTCCCAGAATTCCCCAGCCAGAAGGATTTAAGAGGGGTGGATTTCCACTCCCAGAATCCCCCAGCCAGCAATGCTTTATGATTGGTGGACTTCCACTCCCAGAATCCCCCAGCCAGCAGTATTTAAGAGGGGTGGGCTTCCTAGCTGGGGAATTCTGAATGTCCAGACATTTTAAAGTTACCGAAGTTGGCAAAGACTGGGACAACTTCCAAAATGCTTACGAAACCCATCTCCCCATTCTTGGCAGTCGGACCTCTTCCAGGATGACCTGTACCCGGACACCCCTGGTCCTGAGCCGGCCCTGGAGGCGGATGAATGGCTGGCGGGGAAAGACGCGGAGCCCCTCCTGGTCTCCCTGCGGGACGGCTACGTCCCCCTCAAGAACCGCGAGCTCAAAGTCAGTAAGAAGAACATCCTGGACACGAAGCCTCCCCTGGGCTCACGCAGGAGCCTCTCCAGCTGCGGCTCCAATTTTTCTGTGAGTTGTTGGCTGTTTTGTGAGTGTGTGTGTGTGTGTGAGAGAGAGAAAATGTGGATTTTGTCTGTGAAAATCAACTGAGCGCCACGTTCCTTAACTGACATACCTCCTTCTCTCTCTTTCTTTTTTATCTTTCTTCTCTTCTTCTTCTCTTTTCTATCTTCTCCTCTATTTCTCTTCATTCTCCTCCTCTCCTCCCCTTCTTCCTTTTATTTTTTTCCTCTTTCTTCTCCTTTCCTCCCCTCTTTCTTCTCCTCTACTTGTCTTTTTTCATTTCCCTCTTCCTTCTTCCTCCTTCTCCTTTTTTCCTCTCCATCTCCTCCTTTCTTTCTTCTCCTTTTCATTCTCCTCATCGTCCTCTTCTTTTCCTTTTTTCTTCTTTCTCCTCCTCTCCTCCCCTTCTTCCCTCCTCCTTTTTTATTTTTTTCCTTTCTTCTCCTTTCCTCCCTTCTTTCTTCTCCTCTACTTGTCTTTTTCATTTCTCTCTTCCTTCTTCCTCCTTTTTTTCCTCTCCATCTCCTCCTTTCTTTCTTCTCCTTTTCATTCTCCGCATCGTCCTCTTCTTTTCCTTTTTTCTTCTTTCTCCTTCTCTCCTTATCCTTTTCATTCTCCTCCACCTGTTTTCCTTTTTCTCCTCTTCCTTTTTCTCCTCCTTCTCCTCCTCCCTCATCATCTTTTCCTTCTCCTTTTCTTCCTCCCTTCTTTTCCTGTTTTCTTTTTCTCCTCCTTTTTCTTTCTTTTTTCTTCTCTCCTCCTTCTCCTCTTTCCCTCCTCCTCCTCCTCCTCCTCCTCCTCCTTCTCTCTCTCACTCCCCTCCCAGACCTCCACCCTTGAAGACCTCTTGCAAGAAATTCGCACTCTGCGCCAGACCATCCAAGATCACGAGAAGCGCATCACCGACCTGGAAAACACCCTCTGCGAACTCGCAGACGTGACGGACTAGCCTCTTCCGCACCCAGAACGTTGCCATCCCGGAGACAAGACCGAGCATCTCCCCCACCCCCGTCCATCTGCTTCTTCTCAGCTCAATGGGCATTCGTAGGGGCTGCTCCCCATCGCAGGGAATGGCCCTGCTCTCTTCTCGTCCCTTTCTCTCCAACCTGACTACGGGCTGCCTTGACTTTTGCGGTGGAAGTGGAGTTCAGAGAAAAGATCTTCCGTGGACTGCTGGACGCTCGGGGTGGGGTGGGGGTGGGGAATGCGGGGTAGGGTTGCTGTGATGCCAACTCACCTTTCGGCCTCCAGGGGTGGGGCAAAGGGGGTGGGGGTTGCCGTGAGCCACAGGTGTGTTGTGAGTTTTGCAGTGCGACAGAAGGGGGACCCTTAGATTTGCAGGATTAGAAATGGGTCTTTGGAGAGGGAGAGAGAGAAGGGGGCAGCCAGACCCTGCTGGCGGGGGATTGGTTTTACTGGAGGGGTAGGGGGGGCCAAGAGGATTCTCCAGCCCCTGCTGGAAGGGGAGGGGGGAGCAACACTGTTCCAAGGGGAGGCATCTGCAGGTACTGCTTTCCGTGATAAATTGAGGTGGGGGTTTGCCTGCTGCCTGCGGCGAGGAGTTTTCCATCTCCATTGCTGAATGTTGTACAGATGTTGCACAGCTGGGCCAGGCCCAGATGTGCTGCCTGGGCTGTATATGCGGAGGAACAAGGATGCTGGCTTACAGCAACACCTCCCCCTCCCCATCTGCTTGTAATGCAAAGGGACCCCCCCCCATCCCTGGTGGGTTGGGTGGGGGGGAGAGAGAATAGGGCCATTGCTCATTTGCATATGCTGATAAATATATATACATATATATATTTATAATATATATATATAATGTGGCTCATTTCCAATGGCTGAGCAGACTTCTTGATTGTGAGTTATTTTTTTAGGGTGTGGGGGGGAAACAGGCAAGACTGGGGCCCAGCTGGATGCCCTTGAGGGAACCCACAAGCAACCTCAGAGGACAGCTGCATTCTCCGTCCATGGACAGCAACGCAGGCTGGGGAATTCTGGGAGTTGAAGTCCACCCATCTTAAAATGGCCCAATTTGAAAGACCCTGGTTTAAACTCTACACGGCATCAAATGAAATGTGCAGGGCAGGCAGTCCTCGTCTTACGACCCCCCTTGAGCCCCAATTGTCAAGTGGCTAAGCGAGACAGCAGTTATGTGAGTTTTACCACCTTTCTTGCCGTAGTTGTAGTTTAACTTAGTCGAACGGTCGTTAAATGAATCTGGCTTCCCCATTTAACGCTGCTTGTCAGGAGGTCGTACCTGACCCCGGGAAACAGCGACCGTCATAAGTACGAGTTGGTGGCCAAGCACCCGAATTTTGATTAGGTGACCATGGGGCTGCAGCAACCGTCGTAAGTCTAAAAAACGGTCCCAAGTCATTTTTTCCTGTGCTGTTGGAACTTCAAACGGTCACTAAACGAACCGTTGTAACTCGAGGACCGATCTGAAGCTCGCAAAA
The DNA here is from genome assembly GCF_029531705.1 of Pantherophis guttatus. The sequence continues at coordinate 70,263 of NW_026844127.1, forward strand.
TCTTTCTGCCTTGGAGTCAAATGTGTTAAATCAGAAAAGATGCTTCCAGACTCCTGATTTTTGCAAAACCACCAGGCACCCTTGTTCCAAAACGATGGTCCTCGACTTACAACCGTTCATTTAGTGACCGTTCAAAGTTACGACGGCACTGAAAAAAGCGACTTAGGAGCGTTTTTCACACTTACGACCGTTGCAGCATCCCCGTGATCACAGGATCAAAATTCCTTGGCAACGGACTCATATTTATGACGGTGGCAGAGTTCTGGGGTCACGTGATCCCTATTTGCAACCTCTTGACGAGCAAAGTCAATGGGGAAACCAGATTCGCTTAACGACCATGTCACTAACGTAATCAACTGCAGTGTTTCACTTAACAACTGTGGCCCAAACAGTCGTAAAATGAGGCAAAATTCACTTAACGAATGTTTCGCTTAGCAACACAAATTTTGGGCTCGATTGTGGTCATAAGTCAAAAACTAGCTATAGATATAATAATATATAATATAAATCTTCCATCAGGCTATCCAGTCTGCATTTTATTAAGGACTCACAAAATCTGATGACTTTAACTAAAATATTTTAATTTTAATCTCTTTTCTAAAGAAAGCAGAGAGAAAATGTGGCATTATCAGATCTCTGGCCAGTTGCAATCCAATCTGATTTATTTATTTTTTTAAATAAAAAAATAAATTTACATTTGGGAATGCCACCTTTCCTGACGAAAAAAATGACGAATAAATGAATCAATACAGGTAGTCCTCGACTTACAACCGCAACGGAGCCAAAAATCTACGTTAAGTGAAACATTTGTTAAAAGAGTTTTGCCCCGTTTTACGACTTTTCTGGCCACCGTTGTTAAGTGAACCATTGCAGCTGTTCATTTAGTAACATGGTGGTTAAGTGAATCTGGCTTCCCCATTGTCAGAAGGTTGTAAAAAGGGATCATGTGACCCCGGGACACTGCAACCGTCATAAATATGAGTCAGCTGCCAAGCGTCTGAATTTTGATCACATGACCATGGATATACTACGAAGGTTGCAAGTATGAAAAATGCCCCTAAGTGACCTTTTTCTCATCACCGTTGTAACTTTGAAGGGTCACTAAATGAACTGTTGTAAATTGAGGACTACCTGTACAGCCCTGTACAACAGGGCGACAAAAATCAGATCTGCAGAATCGCAGATGAACTCCAGGAGGCAGTATGGCACAGAGATCCCCACCCCCCATACTTAACTCTGCCCCCTGGTGGCCGTTGCAATCTTTGCAACTCAGATCGGATTGCTTTTAGGAAGTCCTCGATGTACGACCGTTCATTCGACAAGTTCGAAGTGGCCACTGCACTGGAGGAAAAAAAAAAAAAGGGATTATAACTTGACTTCAAGTCGAGTCATTTTTTTCCCCCAAGGCCGTTGTAACTTTGGTCGCTAAACGAGGTCATAACGTTGAGGGCTACCTGTGCCAGAACGCTGCTGACGAATGCACAATATTTGGGCTTTTCCCCCACCTGTGTACCTGAAGAGGTGGGACGCCCCATTTCCAAACAGCTTCAAATTTAAGCAAAGGGGCCTTTTGCAGCCCCCCACCCCAAAAAAACAGAGGCAGAAACAAGCGAGGGTTCTTAAGGTATTTTATTGGTGTTTCTGTGCAGGTAAAACACACCTGGCCCCCCCCAGGTGGTACGTCTCCATCGCCTTCCCCGAACGTGTGGGATGCCCAGAAGCCCCCTACCCTCCTTGTAATTGCTGTAGTTTGATCTTAGCTCCTTTGCCCCCCCCCAAAAAAAAACACAAGGCCCCCTCTGGCTTCCCTGGGGGAGTAATAGAAGAGGAGGGGGCTGTAGGCTATTCGTTTCCCCCACCGTCCTCACTCCTACCCTGGCCGAGGGGTCTCCACCCACCCCAGAGGTTAGCACCATGGAACGACAGGATTGGAACGACCTTGCAAGGGGGCACCGGCATTGGGGGGGGTCTTCTTCCTTGGAAATGGGGAAGGGGGGGCCAAATTGGAAAAGTGCCAATCCTTAGCAGCCCACCCACCCACCCAGGCCCCCATTAGGATCACAGAAAGGGGCTTTGGAGGAGGCGGTGGAGAAAAGGAGGGGCAGGGTTGGGACCCCACCCCATGTCTCCCCATATTTCCCCCCCCACATGGCCTGCCCCCCCCCGTTGGCACTGCCTCCTCTTGCACCCAAGTCCTCCCTCCCCAATACCAGCCTGGGTACCCCATAAACGGCCCTGCACCCATTGGGGGAGGGGGGTTCAGTTGGGGGGGGCACAGCCTCGGAACGAACCTGGAATCTCCCAGAAGGTGGGTGTAGACCTGATTGGCAGGCAGGGGGCGGGGTTAAGTGCACTTGGTACTACTGGTGCAGAAACTGGGGTATGTGGGAAGTGGGGGGGGAGAGACGCTGCCGTGGGGATCCCCCAAACATCTCGGGGTGATTTTTTTTCGCTCCCTATTTTGTGCTCGACAAAAGATAGAAGTTCTGATTGGCTTCCGGGAAGGTCTGAAGTAGTGGTGAGGTCGAAAAAGTCAAGATGGCGGCCAAGTTGGCACCAAGCCCCGCCCACTTCTTTTTTAATGTGCTCATCCGTGAATTAACAAGGTTTCCGATTCTGTGCTAAATTAAACCAGGATTCATTCCCGTAAGCTGTTTTTTCTCCTTTCTTTTTTTTTTTTGCATTTCCTGAATTCAATACAGGTAGTCCTCAAGTTACAACAGTTTGTCTGAACGGCCAAAGTTTACAATGGGGCGCTGGAAAGAGTCACTTATGACTGTTTCTCACACTTACGACCGTTGCAGCCTCTGTCCCCGATCGTGTGAGCAAAATTTGGACGTTCCCGGAGTCACGAGATCCCATTTTGCAACCTTCTGACAAGCAGTGGGGAAGCCAGATTCACATAACAACCGGGTTACTGACTTAATAACTACAGCGATTCACTTAACAACGGTGGGAAGAAAGATCGTAAAATGGGGCAGAACTCGCTTCACAACTGTCTTGGCTTAGCCACGGATATGTTGGCCTCCATTGTGGTCGTAAGTCGAGGACTACCTGCTCCTTGGTTTATGACCGGTTAGGATGGACCTCCCCGGGGGGGGGGGAGGATGGAACCCCAGTTCTGAAGTTCCAAAGGCTGCCCCATCCCCACCCCGGAAATGATCATATGACCGCATATTGGCAATCGGACACAATAACGGTTCTTTCCTGCTTCCCACAGTGACGTGACCTCACTTTATGTCGTTTTTGCCAAAAGTGGGGAAAAAGTGGGGAGAGGGGGAGGAGAATGGTCATAAGTCCACATCCTTCAATGCTGTTGCAACGTCAAACGGTCACAAAACAAATGGTTGTAAGTTGAGAACTACCTGTAATTAGGACCGAAAGGGCCCTTCGAGGTCTTCTAGTCCAACCTGCTACTCAACCCAGAAACCCAGCATGTCTTCCATTCCAACAATTGGGTGTTAAGGCTCCAAATTTGCTCCCCCCCAACCCCAAATCGGCTCCGTTCTCCAATTGGACCCAGGTTAAGAATTGGGATTTGCAAAAGTCAAGCTGGCCTCTAGAGGGCAGCCCGACGGAGAATGCTTGCGCCCTCTGGTGGTGCTCTGGGATTTTGCACCCTGATGGGTTGAGATGCACCCCTACCTGCCCAATGGACGGAACCCAGAGTCTTGCAGCCCCCCGGCCCAGAAAAAAGGGGGCAGGGAAGGAAGCCCCTTCCCCTATTTACCGCAATGAGCGACAGGAAAGAGAGCGGGACAGTGGCCAACCTCGGACTGATTTAAACCCTCCCACCGTCCAAGGAGGGTCAAATTAAATGGCTCAATTGTGAGAGGGGAAACGTGTCCGGACCCCTGCCAGCCCCCCCGGCTGTGCCTCCCACATCCCGCCCCACTTTTTGTGCAAGAGTTGAGCCAGAACAGGGGAAGGCACAGTCTGTTAAGCACTGGTTGGTGGGCCCCGGGGACTGGCCGGGGCTGTGTGTGCGTACCCCCCGCCGAGACCCTCGGGGTGTGGGGGGGACCCTATTGTTCGGTGAGGGAGAGGCGCAGGATCCGTTCCAGTTCTTCCTGCTCCAGGCGCGAGCGCCGTTCGGCCTCTTCCTGCTCTTTGGCGGACAGTGCCATGGCCAGGCGCAGCTGCTCGGCGTACGTGGGCAGCCCGTGGCCGGGGCCACGGCCTGCTGCGGGGAGCAGCGGCTGAGGGGTGGCAGGCCGCGGGGGTGGCGTGTGCTGGGGTGTCCTGGGTGGGGGGGTGAGAGGAAACAAAAGAGAGGTTAGCCAAGCATATTTATATTTGCATATTTATTTGCATATTGGCCTAAATCTTCTCCCTTTTAAAATTTAAATTTTAAACACTAATTTTAATTTGTTTAATTATGGGATATTTTTAAAATTTAGCCAAATTGTTTAATCTGTTTTAATTTATTTTAAATTTTGTATCTCTGTGTTTTATTTTTTGGCTGTTCACTGCCCTGAGTCCTTCGGGAGAAGGGCGGTATAGAAATTTAATAAAGTAAAATAAATAAATAAATTTATATTTTATATTTTATTCAATTTGTATACCGCCCTTCTAGTGGACTCAGGGTGGTGCACAGCCAGAACTAAAACACTTACCAATACAAAATTTAAAAATTATTAAAAGAATTACATGACTTTGCCCCAAATTTAAAACAATTCAAATTAAAACCCATTGACAAATTAAAAGCTAAAAAACTAAAAAACTAAAAAGAAGCATCTGGGATACTGGTGTGTGATGCTTCCTAATGCTTCTCTGGACATCTGCATTGCACATCTCGTTGATTTGAGAGGGTCTTTGGTCTTTTCTTGCAGACATTTCATGACCCAACTAGGGAACATCATCAGTGCTAGAAGGCAGGGGGGGGTTGTGGAGAGGAGGAGGAAGAAGTGAAGGAGGAACAGGAGGAGGAGGAAAAAGAGGAGGAGGGAAGAGGAGGAGGAAGATGACGGTGGGGTCCTTGGTCCTCTCTGAGCTGGATTGTTTTCTTGCAAACATTTCATGACCCAACTAGGGAACATCATCAGTGCTAGAAGGTGGGGGGCGGTTGTGGAGAGGAGGAGGAAGAAGTGAAGGAGGAGGAGGAACAGGAGGAGGAGGAAAAAGAGGAGAAGGGAAGAGGAGGAGGAAGATGACGGTGGGGTCCTTGGTCCACTCTGAGCTTGGGTGCTTTTCTTGCAGACATTTCATGACCCAACTAGGGAACATCATCAGTACAAGAAGGGAATGGGGTTTGTGGAGAAGAAGAGGAGGAGGAGGAGGAGGAGGAGGGACGACTGTGGGGTCCTTGGTGTTCTCTGAACTTGGTTGTTTTCATGACCCAACTAGATAACATCGAGAAGGGCAGCTAGAAGGGAGTGGGGTTTGCAGAGAGGAGGAGGAGGAGGAGACGGAGGGATCCTTGGTGCTCGCTGAGATTGGTGGCTTTTTGTAGACGTTTCATGACCCAGCGAAAGGACATCATCAGTGCTGGGAGGAGGAGGAAGAGGAATCATCCTTGACCAATCGAAGGCAGTATTTGTAGCTCAAGGCTGAATTTGTGGGGTCCTTTGCGCTCTCTGAACGTGGATATTTTCTTGCAGGGCATTTCATGACCCAAACTAGGTAACATCATCAGTGCTACCGGTACTAAGGAATCCTTACTAGCACCTTACTACTAGCACAGATAACGTTGCCTAGTTTGGGTCAGGAAATGTCTGCAAGAAAACAACTAAGCCCGACAGCACCAAGGACCCCATGACCCTCCTCCTCCTCCTTCTCCTCCACTGCATATATACCCCCACTCCCTCTACCACTGATGATGTTATCAACTCGGGTCATGAAACGTCTGCAAGAAAATAACCCAGCTCAGAGAGGACCAAGGACCCCTCATTTTAATCCTGAGCTATAAATATTCTCCTTTATTGGTACACAGTCACACTGCTTAACTTTAAGCCTCCTTCAAGGCCAATTACTTTTTTGTGACTTATTTGCCCAATGTTAATTCAGCTATTTTGGGTAGATGATAGTAGTGCAGATGTAGAAAAACTGGATTAAACTGAAAAAAAAAAGATTAAAATGCTGTCTAAACCCAGCTGGAGGTTATATTTTTTTTGACTGGCTATGGATTTCTCTGAATTCACATCTTTCTGGACTTCACCTGTTTATTAAGCAATAGAATTACTAGATTTTAACTCCAGCTGTCCCAAATTTATTTATTCTATTTAATTTAATTAAATAAAAATAAGAAAAGATTTACAGGTAGTCCTCGATTTACGACCACAGTTGAGGCCAAAATTTCTGTCGCTACGCAAGACAGTTAAGTGAGTTTTCTTGCCACCGTTGTTAAGTGAATCACTGCAGCAATTCAGTTAACCACACAGTTGTTAAGTGAATCCAGCTTCCCCATGGATTTTCCCCTGTCAAAAAGTTGCAATAGGGGAATATGTGACCCTGGGACACTGCAACCCGTCATAAATACGAGTCAGTTGCCAAGCGTCTGAATTTTGATCACGTGACACCATGGGGGTCGTAAGTGTGAAAAGCAGTCGTGAGTAACTTTTTTCAGTGCTGTTCTAACTTTGGACGGTCACGAAACGAAGGGTTGTAAGTCAAGGACTACCTGTAAGAGTGTGAAATTGACAAACATGCAGAATTGAGGAAGTGAAATTGACCGATCTCGAAGAGGAAGTGACACTGGGAGAGAACCTCACCTGTTGACTCTGCGGCCTTCCTGGGACACTGGCAGGGTACCTGGTTTGCTGTTGGTCAAAGCTTCCCAAATAGTTACCTGCGGGAAGGAGACAGGTAATTTGACTCCCTCAAATGGTCATTTAAATACCTAAGAGACCTGGTTCAGATGAGAAACCAGCCTATGCTTTACTGTCTCTTCTTAAAAACCTCCAGTGATGAAGCACCCACAACGTAGAGCCTTGGTAGTACAGTGGTCTAAAGCACCCTGTTATTAAGACCAGCTGCCTGCAATTACTGCAGGTTCGAATCTCACCAGGCTCAAGGTTGACTCAGCCTTCCATCCTTTCTAAGGTAGGTAAAATGAGGACCCAGTTTGTGGGGGCAATAAGCTGACTTTGTATAAATATACAAAAGTATGAAGGCTATTGCTTAGCGCATTGTAAGCCGCCCTGAGTCTCCGGAGAAGGGCGGCATATAAATCAAATTTTAAAAAAAAAACGTCTGGTGGCAAGTAGTTCCACTGGTTAAATGTCCTCACAGTCAGGAAGTTTCTCCTTAATTCCAGGTTGCTTCTCTCCTGGATTAGTTTCCATCCTTTGCTTCTTGCCTGCCTTCAGGTGCTTTGGAGAACAGGTTGACCCCCAATTCCTCTTTGGGGCAGCCCCTCAAATACTGGAATGCTGCTAATCATGCCCTCCCCCCCCCCAAGTCCTTCTTTTCTCTAGACTGGCCAAACCCAAATCCTGCAATTCTGTTCTTCCTATGTTTTAGTCTCCAGGCTTTTAAATCATCTTAGTTGCTCTTCTCTGCACTTTTTCCAAAGTCCCAACATCCCCAGCGCTGGCTGGGGGATTCTGGGACTTGAAATCCACCCCTCTTCAAGCTTCCAAGGTGGAGAAACACTGTTTTAGAGGGTCGTTGAGGCCGCTTGGAGGATTCTCTGTGTCCTCAGGGTCATCTGAGTGGTGCAAATGGGTGTGGAGCCTCCTTGGAACTGCTGAAAGGACTGTGTTGAAGACCAGAGGTAGATGAAGTTGTATCTCTCCCCTTCTCAGAGAAGGTTCCACACCCATTTGCACCTCTCAGGTGACCCCCGAGGACACAGACAAAACTCCCAGGTTTCCTCAACGTCTCTCTAAAAGGATGCAAATGACCAGCTGTCTGCAAGGCGTATAAATCCTTCCTTTCCCCGCCATCCAGTCAGAAGCTGAAGAAGCTTCTGGGATGAGAAGCGAAACGTCTTCAAACAATTGATCAGTGGAACAACTTGCCTCCAGAAGTTGTGAATGCTCCAACACTGGAAGTTTTTAAGATGATATTGGATAACCATTTGTCTGAAGTGGTGTAGGGTTCTATTCTATTCTATTCTATTCTATTCTATTCTATTCTATTCTATTATTCTATTCTATTCTATTCTATTCTATTCTACTCTACCCTACCCTATTCTTCATTCCAATATACTATTCTATTCTATTCTATTCTATTATTCTATTCTATTCTATTCTACTCTACTCTACCCTACCCTACCCTATTCTTCATTCCAATATACTATTCTATTCCATTCTATTCCATTCCATATTTTCTATTCTATTCTATTCTATTCTATTCTATTCTATTCTATTCTATTCGTCTATTCCATTCTATATTTTCTATTTACTCTACTCTATTCTCTTCTATTCTATCAATTCTATTCTATTTTATTCTATTCCATTCTTTTCCAATCCATATTTCTATTCTATTCTATTCTATTCTATTCTATTCTATTCTATTCCATTCCATATTTTCTATTCTATTCTATTCTATTCTATTCTATTCTATTCTATTCTATTCTATATTTTCTATTCTATTCTATTCTATTCTATTCTATTCTATTCTATTCGTCTATTCCATTCTATATTTTCTATTCTACTCTACTCTACTCTATTCTATTCTATCAATTCTATTCTATTTTATTCTATTCCATTCTTTTCCAATCCATATTTTCTATTCTATTCTATTCTATTCCATTCCATTCCATATTTTCTATTCTATTCTATTCTATTCTATTCTATTCTATTCTATTCTATTCGTCTATTCCATTCTATATTTTCTATTCTACTCTACTCTACTCTATTCTATTCTATCAATTCTATTCTATTTTATTCTATTCCATTCTTTTCCAATCCATATTTTCTATTCTATTCTATTCTATTCTATTCTATTCTATTCTATTCTATTCTATTCTATTCTATTCTATTCTATTCTATCCTATTCTTTATTCCAATATACTATTCTATTCTATTCTATTCTATTGTATTGTATTCTATTCTAATTCTATTCTATTCTATTCTATTCTATTCTATTCTATTCTATTCTATGAAAAACCAGAAACTCCAGTTGCCTCTTATAAAAAGAGGACCTTTGGGAACACTTCACCTGATTTTGATTCTATGCCTCTGTTTAGACAACCAAGAATTGTATTCGCTTTTTTGGCTGCCGCCGCACACGGCTGGCTCGTGTTTAAGGGATCGTCTACTAGGACTCCAAGGTCCCTCTCGCAGTTAACTGTTTTGGAGCCAATTTGTTTCTCCTAATCTTCATGGAATCACCACGGATGCCCATTTCGGCAGCTGCAGCCGCACCCCTATAAATGGGGTGGGCTTCAATCCCAGTTCTGGGTACCCCCTTTGACCCCCCCCCTGCTTCTGGCCCCTCCATCCCACAAGGTCAGTTCTCCCCTACCTGATCGTATTCGCTGCCCGCCTCGAGCAAGCTCTGCTGGATGGCGAACTGCAGAAGATCGTCTTCGTCTTCCCTCAACGGCTCCGGGTGCCTCCCGACGATGCTGTAGCCCTGGGGGGCCTCGAAGAGGGAGGGGTCCATCTCAAAGCAGCGGCAGGAGCCTGCGAGGAGGGGGTCCAACCACCATCGGAATAACAAGAGTTGGAAGAATAACAGAATAACAAGAGTTGGAAGGGATCTTAGAGCAGCGGTCACCAACTGGTGGTCCGTGGATCACTTGTGGTCTGTGAGAAAGTTTTGGTGGTCCTCAGAAAAATTATTTGCATTTTTTTATATTGCATTAAATCAGGGGTCCTCAAACTACGGCCCCTGGGACGGATACGTGCAATGAACGTTTGTGTTGCTGCAGAGAGTTTCCCCCCTTCGGGGTCTTTTTGGGTGGGTCGGAGGGGGGCAGAAATTCCGACTTGGGGTCTGCTTCGGCCTCCTGGTGGGGGGCTTTGGGCGAAGGCTGGAGGGAAGGGCCACTGGTGGAGAAGAGCCAAAGGGCCTCGTTCCAGTGGGACTGCATCATGGCCTGGAACTGGCTGACCATCTCAGCCTGCTGAGCCTCCAGGGGCCGGTACCCGGCCTTGCACTCCCGCAGGTCTTCCCTCTACTTGGAAAGCCTATGCTCCTAGTCCTCAGTGAGGTGCTTCTGCTGAGCCTCCTTCTCGGTCAGATCCAATTTGAACTGAGCTGTTTTGCCGACTCTTTCTCGTGGCGGCTGCTTAGCTCCAGCAACTGCTTCCTGTTGAGGCCCTAAGGAGGCCGGGCGGGCAGGCAAAGAGGGGCTGGGAGGGGAGGGGCGAGTAGAGGCTGGCGAGGTGCCCCTCGACATGAGTGACATCGAGTTGGCCACACCCACCCAGTTACATGACCACCTAGCCACGCCCACCCATCTGGTCATTAAGCAGATCATATTAGTGGTCCACGGAATTTAAAATTATGAATTGAGTGGTCCCTGAAAGGTTGAGGACCCCTGATCTAATCCAACCCCCTGTCCAAGCAGGAGATCCTACACCATTTCTGACCGATGGCAGTCCAGTCTCTTTTTAAAAGCCTCCAGTGATGAGGCTCCCACAACTTCCGAAGGCAACTTCTGTTCCACGGGTTGATTGTTCTCACTGTCAGAAAATTCCTCCTTACTTCTAAGAAACTATTAGATTTGATCAGGGATGGAAGGCCACTAGGAGATCCCAATATAGGGTAAGACGGGTGTCAGCACTCCAAAATACATTCGTTCCAGTGCTGACATAAGGAAGAGAAGAGAGGGCAGCTGGCAAGAGGACGCTTGACTTTTCACCTACTTATTTTCCCTGAAGATAATATCCCCTAGGAGATGAGATGGGAGGGGGGACATTCCTGGGAGCTGAAGTAGTAGATATGGGGAGAGTGATTTGGAAGATGGCCAATGAGACGCAGAGAATTGGGGAACGGAAAGGGAAGGTTTGGAGTCAGGAAGTCAGTGTTGGCTACGACGTAGTCGGGAACAGATTGTCGTGCTTAATAAATGAAAGATTTCATCAAGGACTATTTGTTTGGAAATGCAATTTATTTGAGACGACACCGAAACCTGACAACGGCTTAGAAAGCTGGAAGTCTCCCCAGGCTTTCAAACTTGCAAACAGTTGCTGAGTATTTTTGCAGCTCCAAAGAGCTGGGCGCTTTCCTTTTTAATTAAAATCATCTTAAATCGCTACCAACTCCTGGGGGGAGTTATCATCCTATTCACCAAATTCTCAAAGCCTCAAAATAAATCAATATTTATTTTCCGATTTTTTTAAAATGGAAAATAGGTGTCAGAAAGATGATTAAAAAACATTTTGATGTGATCTCAGCGCATGGCCAGCCTGCTAAGGGGTGCATTTTGAGCAGGGTGGCTGAACCTTCCCTGCATCATAAAAAAAAATAAAGAAATAAAGAAATGTTCCGTAACTGTATTCAGCAAGTAGATGGCAGTATTTACAAGTTTGGATCTATGGTATATTCTCTATGCTCTTTTGTTCTAAGTAGCATTTCCTGTTTCCTGTTACAGTTGAGCAGATGAGCAGTAAAGCACATGGTGACTGTTCCCTTTGTTTGCTTCATGTGGTGCTTTATATAAACAGAATTTCTAACAATAACATTCTCCAAGGTGGCTCCCCCACCTAGTAGGTGAGCCCAGAAATTTGGGTGGGTGGGGAATAAACAAATTATAGAGATGGTCTTCAATTTATGACCGTTTTTCACACTTACGACCGTTGCAGCATCCCTGTGGTCATGTGACAAAAATTCAGACACTTGGCAACTGACTCATATTTATGACCGTTGCGGTGTCTTGGGATCATGTGATCCCCTTTTGCGACCTTCTGGCAAGCAGAGTCAATGGGGAAGCCAGATTCCCTCAACAACTGTGTGACTAACTTAACAACTGCAGTGATTCACTTAACGACTGTGGCAAGAAAGGCCGTAAGATGGGGCAAAACTCACTTAACAACGGTCTCACTGAGCAATGGAAATTTTGGGCTCAATCGGGGTCGTACATCGAGCACCACCTGTTACAAGCATCTAAATGCATACAGTCCTGAGTCCCCTTGGACAGTGAGATGGGCAGCATATAAATTTAATAAATATATATAATGCTTGCGATGCCATCTTCACAGCCATCCAAACCCCTATGTGGCTTTGCAGGCCACCTCGTGACCCACCCATCCCCCGGCCTCATGTGCCCCTTTCGCAACCCCCCCCCCCCACTTACCGAGGGAGCTCGAGCTGCTGATGCTGGACCGGTCACTCCCGGGCGAGGGGGCATCGCTGCTGGGGCTGCCCGTGCTGCGGAGGGAGACCACCGGCTCGTCACAGCCATTCAGATTGCCAAAGGTGATGCGGGCATTGAGGATGTGGAAGATGGGGATTTCTGGAGGCGAGAGAGAAGGAAGTGGGTGTTTGTCTCAGCAGGGCAGCCCTGCCACCTCCTTCAGCACAGGTGAGAGGGAGGGTCCCTTTAGGAAGACCTTTTCATCTAAGGGCATGTGACGCATTTTGACACCTCTGATCTGAGACATACCTGGTCTCGTCCAGGTATGATCTTGGCTGGGTATATCACACTACAACTCCCATCTTCCACCATGGGTGTAAAGCAGACTAGATCTCTCTCCCCCTCCTGTTCTCTCTTTCCCCCCTCCCCTCCCCCCCCACGTGTTTGTACAGTGAATGGATCTGTAGCATCTGGTTCAGTATCTCGAGTAAATGCACTAAACGTTTAACCCGTTGCCTTAAGCTTAGTGTTTCTCAAAAGTCAGCAATTTTAAGAGGGCTGGACTTCAACTCCCAGAATTCCCCAGCCAGCGTGCTTTTAGAATGATGGACGGAACCCAACTGCCAGAATTCCCTAGACCCGTGATGGCGAACCTATAGCGCGCATGCGTGCGCCGGCCAGCTGATTTTCCACCGGAAGTCAGCAAATGGGCCATTTCCAGCCTCCAGAGGGCCTCTGCGGGGTAGGGAAGGCTGTTTTAACCCTCCCCAGGCTCCAAGAAAGCTTCTGGAGCCTGGGGAGGGTGAAAAACAGGCCCGTCGGGCCATCACATGCCAAAAGCGGGGGAAGTGTGTGGGGGGGGTCGCATGCACATGCGTGGGGGGTGAAGCGCATTGAATTATGGATGTGGGCACTTGCGCGCGACTCCCCCGTGCTTTTGGCACAAGATGGCAAAAAGGTTAGCCATCACCACCCTAGACAGTGCAGTTTAAGATGTGAGGACTTCAACTCCCACGAATTCTCGTACAAGAGAGTATTTGGCACCCAGCCCCGGGTTGTCGCTCAAGTATTTAGTAGTATTTAGCTTCCAGCTGCCTGCAATTACTGTGAGTTCAATTCTCACCAGGCTCAAGGTTGACTCAGCCTTCCATCCTTTCTAAGGTAGGTAAAATGAGGACCCAGTTTGTGGGGGGCAATAAGCTGACTTTGTATAAAATATATACAAAAGTATGAAGGCCATTGCTTAACGCAAAGAGCCTGTAGTACAGTGGACTAAAGCACTGTTATTAACGTCTGCTGCTTGCAATTACTGCAAGTTCAAATCTCACCAGGCTCAAGGTTGACTCAGCCTTCCATCCTTTCTAAGGCAGGTAAATTGAGGATCCGGATTGTGGGGGCAATAAGCTGACGTTGTATAAATATACCAAAGTATGAAGGCTATTGCTTAACGCATTGTAAGCCGCCCTGAGTCTCCGGAAAAGGGCGGCATATAAATTAAAGCAAAAAAAAAAAAAAATGCATTATAAGGCATCCTGAGTCTCCAGAGAAGGGCAGCATATAAATCAAAATTTAAAAAAAATTAAAAAAAATAAAAAAAATTTTTTTAAAATCGCATTGCTTTTGGTGTGTTGAAGAGCAAACAGATTGCTCTCTTACAATCCCTTTCTCTCCAATCGCTCTGCTCTCTGAGAGATGCAGGAGAGAAGCTAGCCATTCTGTAGGCAATGTTAAAATATTTAATTATTTTAAACTGTTTTTAAATTTTGTATGTTCTGTTTTTATTTCGGCTGTTCACCGCCCTGAGTCGTATTGGAGAAGGGCAGTATATAAATGGAAACAAATAAAATAAAATAAAATAATAATAAAATAAAATAAAATAAAATAAAATAAAATAAAATAAAATAAAATAAAATAAAATAAAATAAAAAAAAAAAAAAAAAAATAAATAAATGTTCAACTTCTGCCTGTCCCCTTTCCGGTTACCGATGCCATGGCAGTGACCCTCACCAATCTTGACGGGGAAGCCGGGCGGCAGGCGCAGTGTGATGAAATCCCGGAGTTTGGCAAAGAGGGCGTTGCTGACCGCCATGAGGTCAATGATGGGGGCCACCTGCTCGGCCAGGGACAAGGGGTGGTCTTCGCACAACCATAATTTGGCTTTGAACCTGGGGGGGGAGGAGGACATGAGGAAGGGTTCAAACCCCGCTTGCCCCACCCTACAAAAAAACAGCCCAACGGGCCCCCTTGCTCTGCTCTCACTTTTGCGTCTTGGTGGTGAGTTCGATGGGTCGCCCCATATCCCGGGTCCCCAGCTCAAAATTGGGGTTGAAGTATTCCTCGGGCGTGATGGCAGTGGGGTTGGCGTGACTCAGCGTCTGCGTGATGAGAGCCTGCAGAGGGTCAGAGAGAAGATGGGGGGGATTGGGGTGGGGGGTGGGGGTCCCACCTTCCAGGAGGGCCACCCTGGGGAAACTGAGGCCAGGTGGCTGCTTTCCCAAGAATCACAGAATCAGCATTAGAAAACTACTCAGAGATCATCTAGTCCAGCCCCACTACTTGCTGGAGGGTTCACTACACTGTAGTGACTTACAAGGCATCCTCGACTTAACGACCACAATTGATCTTAAAATTTCCATTGCGGCTGTGAAGGGAGTTTTGCTCTATTGTCATGGTTGTTAAGTGAATCACTGCAGTCATTAAACGAATCTGACTTCCCCCATAGACTTCGCTTCTCGGAAGCCAGCTGGAAAGGCCTCGAGGGGGTCCCGTGACCCCAGGACAGTACAAACGCCATAAATACAGGTAGTCCTTGACTTATAACCGTTCATTTAGTGACTGAAAAAAGTGACTTATTTTCACACTTATGACCGATTTACATTCAGATACCTGACAAATGACTCACATTTATGACCGTCGCACTGTCCTGGACTCACGCAATCCCCTTTTGCGACCTTCTGACCAGCAAAGTCACTCTACAAGAAACCACATTCGCTTAATGGCCAGGTTACTAAATTAAGAACCGCAGTGATTCACTTAACAACCGTGGCAAGAAAAGTCATAAAATGGGGCAAAACTCCCTGAACAAACGTCTCACCTCTTAGCAACATAAATTTTGGGCTCCCTTGCGGTCGTATGTCGAGCACTCCCTGTACATGCCAGTTGGCAAGTGCCGAAAACTTGAACACGTGACACTGCGGTGGTCCCAAGTATGAGGACAGGTTGTAAGTTACTTTTTCCAGCACCATCGTAATTTCAAACTGTCGTTAAACGAATGGCCGTAAGTCGAGGACTACCTGTATTTCCAAACTACAAGCAAGAAGCAGAACGTTGGTGACCTTTGACACCCCCTCCCCAAACAGCTGAATATTACTCACCCCATTGTTGGGACCCACGTGTTGTTCGGCGATGCCCAGGAAGGACTGCAGTGGGGTTTTGCCACCTGCAAGAGACGAAAGCTGTAAAAACGGGGGATTTTGAATTTGTGGGTGGCACATCTGGGGCACAACAGAGTGGTGGGGTGGCCTAGAGGTGTCTGTCTGTCTGTCTGTCTGTCTATCTATCATCTATCTCTATCATCTATCTATCTATCTATCCATCCATCTCTCTCTCTCTCTCTCTCTCTCTCTCTATTAATTCATCCATCCATCTATATCTCTATCTATCTCTATCTATTATCTCTCACTCTCTCTTTATCATCTACCTACCTACCTACCTACCTACCTACCTACCTACCTCTATTAATCCATCCATCCATCTCTCTTTCTCTCTGTCTATCTATCTATCTATCATCTATCTATCTAATCTATCTATCTATCTATCTCTCTCTCTCTCTCTCTCTCTCTCTTTCTATCTATCTATCTATCAATCATCTATCTATCTATCTATCTATCTATTAATCCATCCATCCATCCATCTCTCTCTCTCTGTGTCTATCAATCATCTATCTATCTATTAATCCATCCATCTCTCTCTCTCTCTCTCTCCCCCTCTCTTTCTATCTATCTATCTATCTATCTATCTATCTATTAATCCATCCATCCATCCATCTCTCTCTCTCTGTGTCTATCAATCATCTATCTATCTCTCTCTCTCTCTCTCTCTCTCTTTCTATCTATCTATCAATCATCTATCTATCTATCTATCTATCTATTAATCCATCTCTCTCTCTCTCTCTCTCTCTCTTTCTATCTATCTATCAATCATCTATCTATCTATCTATCTATCTATCTATCTATCTATCTATCTATCTATCTCTATCTCTCTATTGGTCCATCCATCGATCCATCCATATCTCTATCTATGTCTATTATCTCTCTCTCTCTCTCTCGATCCATCCATCCATCTATATCTCTATCTATCTCTATCTATTAAACAGATTAACAGAGTTGGAAGGGACCTTATAGGACTAGATGACCTATAATATAGGTCATCTAGTCCAACCCTCCGCCCAAGCAAGGAGACCCTACACCCTTTATGACAGAGGACAGTCCAGTCTCTTCTTGAAAGCCTCCAGTGATGAAGCTCCCACAACTTCCGAAGGCAACTTCTCTTCCATGGGTTGAGCTATCTCTCTCTCTCTTATCTCTTCTGTTGTTGTTAGTGGCGGAGTCGTGTCCGACCCACCGCGACCCCCCTGGACAACGTTCCTCCAATCCTTCCTGTCCTCCTACCATCCTCTGGAGTCCACTGAAGCTCACGCCGACTGCTAAACCGATGTTTTAAAATAGGAGGAACGATTGCAGCTCCTTCGTAAATTGCAAACTGAAATGGCAGAATAACTCAGCAAGCAAAAATCCAGATTTTTGGTCGAAAATATAGAACTTCTCACCTTTAGTTTTTCCTTTGTGCTGCTCGGAAAGGTGTCCGGTCCGTGTCCGGGTGATGAGTTCTACATTGGAAGCCCCATAAACCTGTTGACCAAGGGACAGACGGTACGTTTCCTCAGCGTCCTCACCTGAGGCCCCTCCCTGCCCCTCTTCCCATCAACTTCTCAAGCTTCTAGTCCTCAGTATCACACCTTGGCTTCGTACCCGTTCACCACCTCGGTCTTTTCGCTCCTCCAGCCTAAAATACCCGTCTTGTTCCTGGCAGGCAGAGAAAGAGAGAGAGAGAAGAAATCAGTGGGAGAATGACAGGCACTCCTCGACTTATGACCCCAACTGAGCCCAGGATTTATGAAATTTCTTAAGTGAGTTTTGCCCCGTTTTACGACTTCTCTTGCCACCGTTGATAAGCGAATCACTGCAGGTGTGTTAAATTAGTGACACATGACTTTTTAAGCGAATCTGGCTTCCCCGTTGACTTTGCTTGTCAGACAGTCGCAAAAGGGGATCATGTGACCCTGGGATGCTGCGACCGTCATAAATATGAGCACTCAAACAGCACTCCTACCTAGTTAGGGTAATGAAACGTCGGGAAGAAAACAATCAAGCTCAGAGAGCACCAAGGACCCCTCAAATATGAGCCAGTTGCCAAGCAATGGTCATAAGTGTGAAAAAAACGGTCCTAAGTCACTTTTTTCAATGCCGTCGTAACTTCGAACGGTCACTAAACGAACTGTCGTAAGTCGAGGACTACCTGTATTTTTTTTTTTAATCCGAATGTGTCATAGGTGGTCCTTGACTTACGACCATAATGGAGCCTGCCCATCACAGGGTCCATTGACAGTTGTAAAGCGAATGCCCCAGTTGTAAAGCAGCCACCGCATTCATTCAAATGAATCAATTGGGCGCAATTGTCCCAAAAAAGCAAAAATTATTCCCCGTTTTCAGCAAAACCATCATAAAACGTGATCATATGACAGAAGGAGGAAGAGGAGGAAGAAGAGGAGGGGGGAGGATTGTGGGGTTCCTTGGTGGTCTCTGAGCTTTTGTGTTTGCAGACGTCTCATGACCCAACTACGTAATGGCATCAACGCTAGAAAGGAGCAGGGTTTGCGGGGAAGAGGAGGAGGAAGAGGAGGAAGACTGTGGGGTACTTGGTGCTCCCTTAGCTTGGTGGTTTTTCTTGCAGAAATTTCATTACCTATCTATCTATCATCTATCTATCTATCTATCATCTATCTATCTTATCTATCTAATCTATCTATCTATCTTATCTATCTATCTATCTATCATCTATCTATCTATCTATCTTTCATCTATCTATCTTATCTATCTATCTATCTTCTATCTATCATATCTATCTATCTATCTATCTATCTATCTATCTATCTATCTATCATCTATCTATCTTATCTATCTATCTATCTATCTTCTATCTATCATCTATCTATCTATCTTATCTATCTATCTATCTATCTATCTATCTATCTATCTATCTAATCATATTTCTATGCCGCCCACTCTCCGAGGACTCTGGGTGGCTTACAACAATCGACAGTATACTAAATAGCCTATTGCCCCCCAACAATCTGGGTCCTCATTTTACCCACCTCGGAAGGACGGAAGGCTGAGTCAACCTTGAGCCGGTGAGATTTGATCCGCTGATCTGCTGAACTAGCAGTCAGCTGAAGTAGCTGCAGTACTGCACCCTAACCGCTGCACCACCTTGGCTCTATATAGGTAACGTCATCACTTCAATAAGCAGGTTAGGTGTCCTTTGGTGAACCTCAAGTTAGTCAGCAAAGCCAGGTCTCACGCTCCAGTCCAGGAAAGTGAGGGGCTGCCCCATCTGTATAAATTGCACCCCTGCCCTCTTGATTTTGTTGAGATCCCTCCCCACCATCAATTATTTTATTTATTTATTTAATTAAATTTCTATACCGCCCTTCTCCCGAAGGACTCAGGGCGGTGAACAGCCACAAGAGAAAACACAGAAGTACAAAAATTTAAAATAGATTAAAAACGAATTAAATAATTTGGCTGAATTTTAAAATACCCCATAATTTAAAACAGATTAAAATTTGTATTTAAAATTTATATTTAAAAGGGGAGAAGATTTAGGCCAGGCCAGCTTGATGAAATAAAAAAGTCTTAAGCGCGTGACGGAAGGTGCGCAGATCCGGGATCTTCCGTATCTCCGGGGGGAGCTCGTTCCAGATCGTAGGTGCCCCCACAGAGAAGGCCCTCCCCCTAGGGGCCGCCAGTCGACATTGTTTGGCCGACGGCACCCGGAGGAGCCCCTCTCTATGGGAGCATACCAATGGCCCTGGTCCATCCGTTGATGCCACCATGCCTAGTGTTTTGAACCCTCCTTCCAGGACACCCCGCGCGCACCTTCCCCATACCTCTCGAAGGCAATATTGCGCATGTCCAGATGCGTGGCGACCACGGGGGCCATCAGGCGCCCCATCACCTGCTCCTCGGTGGGCTGCATGGCCGCGAGGATGGTCTCCTGGTCGTGGGTAGCCAGCGCCAGCGTTTCGGAGTATACCACCTGCCGGTTGTGATCCACCTCCATGAACACCGCACTCGTATCTGAAGAAAGAAGGAGGAGGGAAGAGAAGAGATGAATCATCATCTTATTAGTCCAAACATTAAAAGCAGCCTCATCTGATAAGTCTTTCAAGGAAGCCCCTTCCCCAGAAGCATAATCCCATTGGCCCAAATATTGAAAGCAGTCTTGTCTCATAAGTCTTTCAAGGAAGCTCCTTCACAAGAAGCATCATCTGATTGGTCCAAATATTGAAAGCAGCCTCATCTCATAAGTCTTTCAAGGAAGCTCCTTCCCCAGAACAATAATCCCATTGGTCCAAATATTGAAAGCAGCCTTGTCTCATAAGTCTTTGAAGGAAGCCCCTTCCCCAGAACAATCATCCCATTGGTCTAAATATTGAAAGCAGCCTTGTCTCATAAGTCTTTGAAGGAAGCTCCTTCACAAGAAGCATCATCCGATTGGTCCAAATATTGAAAGCAGCCTCATCTCATAAGTCTTTGAAGGAAGCTCCTTCCCCAGAACAATAATCCCATTGGTCCAAATATTGAAAGCAGCCCCGTCTCATAAATCTTTGAAGGAAGCTCCTTCCCCAGAACAATAATCCCATTGGTCTAAATATTGAAAGCAGCCTTGTCTCATAAGTCTTTGAAGGAAGCTCCTTCACAAGAAGCATCATCTGATTGGTCCAAATATTGAAAACAGCCTCATCTCATAAGTCTTTGAATGAAGCTCCTTTGCGAAAAGCATCATCTGATTGGTCCAAACACTGAAAGCAGCCTCATCTCATGAGTCTTTGAAGGAAGACCATCTTGGCAACCTGAAGATCTGTGGACTTCAGCACCCAGATTTCCCCAGCCAGCATGGAGGATTCTGGGGGTTGAAGTCCACCCCTCTTAATTCATGGCTGACTAGGGAATTCTGGGATTTGAAGTCCAAACCTCTTAAACCATGCTGGCTGGGGAATTCTGGGAGTGGAAGTCATCGTCCCCCATCTTAAAGCAAGTGGGCTGGGGAATCCTGGGAGCTGAAGTCCACCCCTCTTAAAGCATTAAGAGTTGGCAACAGATCTCTCTACCTGAAGTAGAGAGCTCTGTTGCCAACTCAGCACAACTCTGCACCTCCTTAAAGCAGCCTGTTCAATCCCTGGTTCTGCAGGGAAATGAAAAACATTGCAGCTGCTTTAAATGGCCTAAACCCTGAAAGCAAGATATTTTAATGAGCTTCTTAAAGCAACGGCACCCTTTTTTGCCGAACAGAAGGAAAACATTTTCTCCAGCAAAAAAGAAAAAGAAAACACGGTTGCTTTGATGAGCCACCGAGAAGTGTCAATTTCAATCGTTTTCCCCTACCTTGGCCCCGGAAGATGAAGCTGTGATTTCCACGCTGCCACGTCATGTGGTCGAAGCCCAGCAACGTGGTGTCCACTCGCAGGTTCTGCCCACACTTCCACACCTTGTATGTGTCGCTGGGGCAAATCTTGGAGACCAAGGGAACTGTTTGAAAAAATAGAATGCAGAAGAGAAACTAAGGCAGTGTTTCTCAACCTTGGAAGCTTGAAGAGGGGTGGACTTCAACTCCCAGAATCCCCCAGCCAGCAGCGCTGGCTGGGGGATTCTGGGAGTTGAAGTCCACCCCTCTTCAAGCTTCCAAGGTTGAGAAACACTACTGAACTAAGGTGATCAAAGGACTGGAGGCCTAAACATCTGAAGAACAGCTGTGGAATTTGGGTCTGGCTGGTCTAGAGAAAAGAGAAATTAGGGGTGACATGATAGCAATATTCCAGTATTTGAGGGGGCTGCCATAAAGAGGAGAGGGTCAGTTTATTCTCCAAAGCACCTGAAGGCAAGATAAGAAACAATGGTTGGAAACTAATCAAGGAGAGAAGCAACCTGGAATTAAGCAGAAACTTCCTAACAGTGAGGACAATTAACCAGCGGAACAGCTGGCCACCAGAAATTGTGGGTGCTCCAACACTGGAGGTTTTTAAGAAGAGATTGGACAGCTACCTGTCTGAGATGATATAGGATCTCCTGCCTGAGCAGAGGGCTGGACTAGAAGACCTCCAAGGTCCCTTCCAGATCATTCATTCTATTCATTCTCTCTTTCATTCTATATGCCGTCCATCTCGGTGTCGAAGAGATTCTGGGTGGCTTATTCAATTTATCATGCCCCTGGAATTAGGTCCTTCCCCTACTCTCTGAGCAGCCGTGTTCTCTGCCCCAGAAAAGTAGGTACATTGGGAAGAGGAGGGGAGGGGGGGAGTCAAAAAAGTCAAGATGGCTGACATGTCTGCAGAATCGAAGCCCCACCCGTTTACGATGCATTCAACAACGTAAAGACGAGGAGGCTTTGCAAATTTTGGATTATCTTGACTTTTTCTAATCCTGCAAATGCCCCTGGGGGGGGGGTGCTTAAGGGGGGGGGTTGGTTTTTCCGGGGGGGGGGGGGCAGACAGATGACAGCCCGTTCCCAATTGGGGATTTGTTTGCTTTCTTTCGGCATGCCAACGTACCCCAACTCGTGAATTCCCACTTCATCTCCACGTAGAAATCTTGAGCCTGCAGCAACGAGAAAACGAAAGAGTTGGGAGGGAGGGTTAAATACAGGGGGGGGTCCTTGACATATGACCACCATCGAGGCCAAAATTTATGTTGCTAAGTGAGAAATTTGTTAAGCGGGTTTTGCCCCATTTTACGACTTCATAACCATTTTTTTAGTGACTTTGAAGTTGCGAAAAAGTGACTTATGACCATTTTTCACACTTACGACCATCGCAGTATTCCCCAGTCACACGATCAAAATTCAGACACTCGGAAACTGACTTGTATTTATGACGGTTGCATTTTTCTGGAGGGGGGGAGGGGTTTCGTGTGATTCCCTTTTGCGACTTTCTGACAAGCAAAGTCAATGGGGAAGAAGCCAAATTCACTTAAACAACCATTTTACTGATTTAAAAACTGTACGATTCACTTAACAACAGTGGCAAGAAAGGTTGTAAAATGGAGTAAAACTCACTTAAATGGTTCACTTAGCGACATAAAGGTTGAGCTCCATTTTGGCCGTAAGTTGAGGACTAACTGTATCAGCCCTTCAAGACACATGGCTCTCTGCTGAATGGTTAGGAAGGGGAAAGAAATACAGTTATTAAAGTTATGAATGGAACCTTTTCTGGAGCTTTTATTAAGAACTGGCAGCAAGAAACATTAAGGTTATAAAAAGAAGCTGCCCAAAATCTCACTTCCAATTTAACTTTCCTTTATTTATTAATCTGTTTATTTATTCATCAGTTCTTACGTTCCGTTGAGTTCTCAGATACGACGGGCAAATTCCAAACCCACAAGGTGCCATTAAAAAGGCCACCAATAAAACCGATCATGATTAAATAAATGAATTAATATTACTAAAATAATCCTTGATTTACGACAGTTTAATGACAGTTACAACAGCCTAGAAAAGAAGTGTTGCCCCAGGAGTGTCCAATCTTGGTGACTTTTAAGATGTGTGAATTTGATAACTAACAAGATCATACTAAGAATAAGATTTATTTGTTTGTTTGTTTATTTATTTATTTTATTATTTTATTTTATTTCATTATTTCATTTCATTTCATTTCATTTTATTATTTTATTTTATTTTATTTTATTTTATTTTATTTTATTTTATTTTATTTTATTTTTCTTCTCCGGAGACTCAGGACAGCTTACAATGCGCTAAGCAATAGCCTTCATACTTTTGTATATTTTATACAAAGTCAGCTTATTGCCCCCACAAACTGGGTCCTCATTTTACCCACCTTAGAAAGGATGGAAGGCTGAGTCAACCTTGAGCCTGGTGAGAATTGAACTCGCAGTAATTGCAGGCAGCTGGATGTTAAATGCTGCCTTAGTAGGAAGCATTAGCCTCCTACGCCACTCAGGCTCCTATGGGATGCTATGAAATGTTATGTATAAAACAGAGCTCAGCGGTTGAAAACACTGAGCTTCTCAGATGGAAAGGCCACGTTCGAGACCCGAACACTGCGAGACAGGGTGAGTTCCCGTTCCTTGCTGAAGCTCCTGCCCACCTAGCAATTCAAAATCTTTTAAAATCTACTTTCAATGACCCCATAATCCAGTGTTTCTCAACCTTGGTAGCTTGAAGATGGGTGGACTTCAACTCCCAGAATCCCCTAGCCAGCAGCGCTGGCTGGGGGATTCTGGGAGTTGAAGTCCACCCATCTTCAAGCTTCCAAGGTTGAGAAACACTGCCATAATCCCTTGCGGTGCAGAGTCTGGCCAACTGAATGGAGCTGAATGTTTACTGGCCGGATGCCCTTCCTGTTGCCAATGAGGAGTTTTTTTTCAGCAGATATATTCTCATCGTGCCCAGAGAGAGAAATATCTGCCTCTACCTAGGATTGAACTCACAGCCTCCTGATTATGAGGTAAGAGCTCCACCTTTAGGCCACCGCACCACTCTTCGAAAGCATGTAAATGCGAGTAGATAAATAGGTACTGGGTTTCCCTGAAAATAAGACCGGGTCTTATATTAATTTTTGCTCCAAAAGATGCATTAGGGTTTATTTTCTGGTTAGGTCTTATTTTGGGGGAAATATGGTACTAAATGTACCCGTGTGGCTGGCAATCTTAAAAGTTAAAGGTTCCCCTCGCACATATGTGCTAGTCATTCCCGACTCTAGGGGGCGGTGCTCATCTCCGTTTCAAAGCCGAAGAGCCAGCGCTGTCCGAAGACGTCTCCGTGGTCATGTGGCCGGCATGACTCAACGCCAAAGGCGCACGGAACGCTGTTCCCTTCCCACCAAAGGTGGTCCCTATTTTTCTACTTGCATTTTTTACCTGCTTTCGAACTGCTAGGTTGGCAGAAGCTGGGACAAGTCACGGGAGCTCACCCCGTTACGCGGCACTTGGGATTCGAACCGCTGAACTGCCGACCTTCCGATCGACAAGCTCACCGTCTTTAGCCACTGAGCCACCGCGTCCCTGTCAATCTTAACTGGGGCTTATTTTGGGAGGTAGGGCTTATATTACGAGCATCCTGAAAAGTCATGCTAGGACTTATTTTCCGGTTGGGTCTTATTTTCGGGAAAAAGGATACCACTTCGGTGGGAAGGTAACCGCGTTCTGTGTGCCTTTGGGGTTTAGCCATGCTGGCCACACGACCCCCGAAAATGTCTTTGCACAACGCTGGCACCCTTGGCCAAGAAACGGAGATGAGCCCCACCCTCCAGAGTCAGACAGGACGGATAGCGAAACCCTTCCCTTTTTATATTTGAAACCACAGGTAGTCCTCGACTTACAATGATTCATTTAGTGACCGTTCAAAGTTACAACGGCAACTGAAAAAAAGTGACTTAGGACCGTTTTTCATACTTACGACCGTTGTGGCATCCCCATAATCAGGTGCTCAAAATTCAGACGGTTGGCAACTGACTTGTATTTATGACGCTCGCAGCGTTTCCCAGTCACGTGATCTCCTTTTGCCAATGGGGGAGATCAATGGGGGAAGCCATGGATTCACTTAACAACAGTGTTCCCAACTTAACAAATGCAACGGTTCGCTTAACGACCATGGCAAGGAAAGTCGTAAAATAACAGCAAAAAACAAAAAAGTCACTTAAGCCATGGTTCACTCAGCGATGAAAATTTGGGGCTCAGTTGTGGTCGTACGTGGAGGGCTGTACGAGGGGTTTGCAAGAGGTTTACAATCTCAGCAAGGACACAAAGGGGAGGACCCCGGAAGGGGCGAGGAGGGGGAACTGACCTTCCGTAATTTTTCTAGCAGGACGGGGATCCCGGCCAAACGCTTGATGGCTCGCTGGTAGTCCCGATAACGCAGCACCAGTTGAACTAACTCCAGGTCCTGAGTGCTGACGGCCTCCTGCAACACTGCAACCCGAGAAGGAGATCAGGAAAACCATCCGTCGCCAAACTACACGGTCCTCGACTTACAACCGTTCGCTTAATGACTTTCGTTACAACGGCGGTGCGAAAAAAAAAAAAGTGACTTTGCAATGGGTCCTCGCACTTATGACCGTCGCAGCATCCGCATGGCCACGGGATTAAAATTTGCATGCTTGGTCACCGGAATGTTCAGGCAGTCCTCGACTTACGACGGTTCGCTTAGTGACCGTTCAGAGTTACGCCGGCACCGAAAAAAGTGACTCATGAGCATTTTCCAGATTTACGACCGTTGTAAGCATCCCCGTGGTGACATGATTTTCATTCGGATGCTCAGCAACTGACTCATAGTTATGACAGTCGCAGTGTCCTGGGGTCATGGGATTCCCTTTTGCGACCTTTTGACAAGCAAAATCAACAGGGAAGCCCGATTCACTTAACAACCGTGTTAATAACTTAACAACTGCAGTGATTCACTTAACGACTGTGGCAAGAAAAGTCGTGAAATGGGGCAAAACTGACTGAACGAATTTTGGACTCAATGGTGGTCGTAAATCGAGGACTGCCCGAATGAACAAACTGGGTAGCAGGTGCAATTAAATAAAATAAAATCCTTCTCTTTTTTGCATGTGTTCTGCGTGACTCTGTTTTAGAGTCACAACCTCCATTTTTTTCCCACACTTTCACATCCTGAATATAATATAACTCAAATTCTTAGCCACATCCCCTTTCTCTTTCTTTCTTTCTTTTTCTTTCTTTCTTTCTTTTTTTTTCTTTCTTTCTTTCTCTCTCTCTCTCTCTTTTTCTTTTCTTTCTTCCCTTTCTCCCAATTTATTAAAATTCCTTTGAAAATCTTTTTCAAACATTCGTTCAAATTCCTTTGAAAATAACTTTGGAAATGGTGAACTGAAAATGTTCAGAAGTGGAAATCAACGGACCTTGGTCTTAACAGTTAAATGAACACGCACCCAGGGGGAAAAATATCATTTCCTATAAGTGACTTTCAGTTCACTTTTCAGGACAGAGATGTTGCCTGCTGAACTCAGGAGAGATGGAATGGTCTTTCTTTTTCTTTTTCTTTTTTTTTTGCTTTAATTTATATGCCACCCTTCTCTAGAGATTTCTCAGGGCGGCTTACAATGCCTTAAGCAACAGCCTTCATACTTTTGTACATTTATACAAAGTCAGCTTATTGCCCCCACAAACTGGGTCCTCATTTTACCTACCTTAGAAAGGATGGAAGGCTGAGTCAACCTTGAGCCTGGGGAGATTCGAACTCGCAGTAATTGCAGGCAGCTGGTGTTAATAACAGTGCTTTAGTCCACTGTACTACAGGCTCTTTCTTAACCTCTGCAACATTAAGAAAGCATGCTGGCTGGGGGATTCTGGGAGTGGAAGCCCACCCCTCTTAAAGCATGGCTGGCTGGGGGATTCTGGGAGTGGAAGCCCACCCCTCTTAAATCCTGCTGGCTGGGGGATTCTGGGAGTGGAAGTCCATCCTTCTTAAAGCATGGCTGGCTGGGGGATTTGCAACTTTGGAACCAGGTTGCAAATCCCCCCCAGGGAAGTCTGACATAACTTCAAATGGTCGTAAGTCGAGGACCACCTGTGTATTCTGTGGCATGCTGCAGCTCTGAAAATCTTTTTCTGCTAAAGAAAATGCGCTGATGTTCAGCTTCGCTTTCCACCTGCCAAGGAGAGAAATGGTAACACACCTGTCCAGCCGGACCGATTTTCTTTGGCCACGTCTGCGCCGTGCCGCAAGAGAACTCGCGCACATTCCAGGTGGCCCAGGGTGGTGGCCAGGTGCAAGGGAGTTCGGCCTCGGGGGTCCACCTGTTCCACATCCACCTGCCAGGAGAAAAGGGAGGTATTTTATATCACCACGATACCAAAAAAAGATGTGGAGACTCTGGAAAGAGTGCACAGAAGAGCAACCAGGATGATGAGGGGACTGGAGGCTAAAAGATACGATGTACGGTTGCAGGAACTGGGCCTGGCTAGTCTAGTGAAGAGAAGGACCAGGGGAGACAGGAGAGCATCTTCCAATATTGGAGGGGCTGCCCCAGAGAGGAGGAAGGGGGTCAAGCTATTCTCCAAAGCACCAGAAGGCAGGACAAAAAGCAACGGATGGAAATTAATCAAGGAGAGAAGCAACTTGGAATTAAGAAGGAATTTCCTGACAGTTAGAACAATTAATCAGAGGAACCGCTTGCCACCAGAAGTTGTGGGTGCTCATCACTGGAAGTTTTTAAGAAGATGTTGGATAACCATTTGTTATCCATGGTATAGGGTCTTCTGCTTTAGCAGGGGGTTGGACTAGAAGACCTCCAAGGTCCCATCCAACTCTGTTATTCTGCCCTTCCTTCCTTCCTTCCTTTCCTCCATTCCTTCCTCCATTCCATTCCTTCCTTCCCTCCTCTTTCCTTCCTTCCTACCTACCTACCTACCTACAGAGATTTTTAAGAAGAGATTGCACAGCAGCCTGTTTGAAATAGCATAGGCTTCCTGCCTGAGCAAGGGGCTGGACTAGAAGACCTCCAAGGTCCCTTCCAACCAACCTCCCTCCCTCCCTCCCTCCCTTCCCACTAGAGGTTTTTAAGAAGAGATTGGACAATCATTTTATCTGGAATGGTATCCTGCTGAAGCAGGGGGCTGGACTAGAACACCTCCAGGGTCCCTTCCGATTCTGCTGACACCTGGCCATGACAGCAAGCACCATTTCCATCCTTCCGGTTCAGTGGCCAAGGAGAATTCATTCACAAACCACACCAAGAAAACCCCTGGACCTTTTCCTGGGGTTATTTTTGCTACAGGTACTGCTTGACTTACAGCCACCATTGAGCCCAACGCATCACTTGCTAAACGAGACGACTGTTAAGCTGTTAAGTGTTAAGCTGTTAAGCCGCCCAGAGTTATCCTGTGCTAAGATGGGTGGCCCGTCAGTTTCGTAAATAAATAAAATCTCATTTCTTGCCAGGCTTCTGAAGTGAATCCTAAATTGTTACGTCAGTCACACTGTTGTTAAGTAAACCTGGCTTCCCCGTTGCTTGTCAGAAGGACACAAAAGGGATCCTGGGACACTGCCACCGTCATAAATGTGAGTCACTTGGCAAGCATCCGACTGTAAATCACATGACCATGATGGGGATGCTGCAATGGTCATACATGTAAAAACGGTCATAAGTCATTTTTTCAGTTCTGCTGCAACTTCGCATGGTCACTAAACGAATGGTTGTAAGTCGAGTAATACCTGTACTTGCAAATCCTAGGAATCCAAATTAAAGCATCGCACACAGGAGGTGGGTTGACACATCCATGCTGGCTGGGGGATTCTGGGAGTGGAAGCCCACCTCTCTTAAAGCATTCTGGCTGGGGGATTCTGGGAGTGGAAGTCCACCCCTCTTAAAGCATTGCTGGCTGGGGGATTCTGGGAGTGGAAGCCCACCCCTCTTAAAGGAGGCTGGCTGGGGGATTCTGGGAGTGGAAGCCCACCTCTCTTAAAGCAGGTTGTCTGGGGAATTCTGGGAGTTGAAGTCCACCTCTCTTAAAGCATTGCTGGCTGAGAAACAGGGTGAGTGTCAGCCAAAATTCTCTTGGGGGCTCTTTGCAAGAGGTGAGAATAATTTCATTGCCAACCTTCCCCAGAGATTTCTTTCAGTCCTCTATTCTTCCAGCAGCTGAGTGTTAATTGCAAATAAGCGGAACTAACATTTATCAGTGCAGCAGGAAAACAAGTGGCAAAAGATTTTTGGGAGGGGGAGGGAGGCTGAGCAGACAGATCTACAGAGAAATCAGCAAAAAAAGAAAAACCAACTACCAGTTTCCTCTCTGCTGCCCAAGTACTTAACTCCACATCTACTTCTTGTATATTCTCTCACAATTCCGGTGACATCCATGTTATCTCAATTCTCAACCATGATTTATGCATATTTGAATAGAAGGTATATTGTTTTTTCCTTTGGTTTTAATTCCCTCCAAGCATCTTTAATTCCTAGTTCCTCCGTCATTTCAAAAAAGGTCTTTGGTATAATTCCCTTAGCTTTTTGCGTTGTATTGCTAAGTCTAATTTTGCATCAACCATGGCGGTAAAGTCTCCCACAATACAGATGTTATCATATTCTATTTCTGTCATTTTTTTTATGTTCATAAGAAACTTCTTGGTTAGCCTTTTGGTGCATATATTACCGTTGATAATGCCCATTTATAATTCATCATTACTTCCGCTATCAAAATTCACCCCTCTTCATCTTTATAGGTTTGTTTTGATTCTATGGAAATCGTGCATCGTATCTTTGCCTTCGAATACGAAATCCATGGATGCAATCAGTCAACTGTTTAGACTGGATTGTAATACAGTGACTTTCCTGGTTGCGTCTTCTCCTTCAGTCAGGTCAAGCAGGAGGGGTATTCTGTGCACCTTGTCACCAAAGGAGGGGTCTCCAACCTTGACAACTTTATAACTTGTGGATTTCAACTCCCAGAATTCCTCAGCCAGCTTTGCTTTAAGACTTGTGGAGGGAGTGGAAGCCCATCCTTCTTAAAGCATTCTGGCTGGGGAATTCTGGGACTGGAAGTCCTCCCCTCTTAAAGCATGTTGGCTGGGGAATTCTGGGAGTGGAAATCCTCCCCTCTTAAAGCACGCTGGCTGGGGGATTCTGGGAGTGGAAATCCTCCCCTCTTAAAGCACGCTGGCTGGGGGATTCTGGGAGTGGAAGTCCTCCCCTCTTAAAGGAGGCTGGCTGGGGAATTCTGGGAGTGGATGTCCATCCTTCTTAAAGCATTCTGGCTGGGGGATTCTGGGAGTGGAAATCCTCCCCTCTTAAAGCATTCTGGCTGGGGGATTCTGGGAGTGGAAATCCTCCCCTCTTAAAGCACGCTGGCTGGGGGATTCTGGGAGTGGAAATCCTCCCCTCTTAAAGCACGCTGGCTGGGGGATTCTGGGAGTGGAAGTACACCCATCTTAAAGCATGCTGGCTGGGGAATTCTGGGAGTGGAAATCCTCCCCTCTTAAAGCACGCTGGCTGGGGGATTCTGGGAGTGGAAGCCCATCCTTCTTAAAGCATTCTGGCTGGGGAATTCTGGGACTGGAAGTCCTCCCCTCTTAAAGCATGTTGGCTGGGGAATTCTGGGAGTGGAAGTACACCCATCTTAAAGCATTGCTGGCTGGGGGATTCTGGGAGTGGAAGCCCACCCCTCTTAAAGCATGCTGGCTGGGGAATTCTGGGAGTGGAAATCCTCCCCTCTTAAAGCACGCTGGCTGGGGGATTCTGGGAGTGGAAGCCCACCCCTCTTAAAGGAGGCTGGCTGGGGAATTCTGGGAGTGGAAGTCCATCCTTCTTAAAGCATTCTGGCTGGGGAATTCTGGGACTGGAAGTCCTCCCCTCTTAAAGCACGCTGGCTGGGGGATTCTGGGAGTGGAAGTCCTCCCCTCTTAAAGGAGGCTGGCTGGGGAATTCTGGGAGTGGATGTCCATCCTTCTTAAAGCATGGCTGGCTGGGGGATTCTGGGAGTGGAAATCCTCCCCTCTTAAAGCATTCTGGCTGGGGGATTCTGGGAGTGGAAGTACACCCATCTTAAAGCATTGCTGGCTGGGGGATTCTGGGAGTGGAAGCCCACCCCTCTTAAAGCATGCTGGCTGGGGAATTCTGGGAGTGGAAATCCTCCCCTCTTAAAGCACGCTGGCTGGGGAATTCTGGGAGTGGAAGTCCTCCCCTCTTAAAGCATGGCTGGCTGGGGGATTCTGGGAGTGGAAGTACACCCATCTTAAAGCATTGCTGGCTGGGGAATTCTGGGAGTGGAAATCCTCCCCTCTTAAAGCACGCTGGCTGGGGGATTCTGGGAGTGGAAGTACACCCATCTTAAAGCATGCTGGCTGGGGAATTCTGGGAGTGGAAATCCTCCCCTCTTAAAGCACGCTGGCTGGGGAATTCTGGGAGTGGAAGTACACCCATCTTAAAGCATTACTGGCTGGGGGATTCTGGGAGTGGAAGCCCATCCTTCTTAAAGCATTCTGGCTGGGGAATTCTGGGACTGGAAGTCCTCCCCTCTTAAAGCATGTTGGCTGGGGAATTCTGGGAGTGGAAATCCTCCCCTCTTAAAGCACGCTGGCTGGGGGATTCTGGGAGTGGAAATCCTCCCCTCTTAAAGCACGCTGGCTGGGGGATTCTGGGAGTGGAAGTCCTCCCCTCTTAAAGGAGGCTGGCTGGGGAATTCTGGGAGTGGAAATCCTCCCCTCTTAAAGCACGCTGGCTGGGGGATTCTGGGAGTGGAAGTACACCATCTTAAAGCATGCTGGCTGGGGAATTCTGGGAGTGGAAATCCTCCCCTCTTAAAGCACGCTGGCTGGGGGATTCTGGGAGTGGAAGTCCATCCTTCTTAAAGCATTCTGGCTGGGGAATTCTGGGAGTGGAAGTCCACCCCTCTTAAAGCATGGCTGGCTGGGGAATTCTGGGAGTGGAAGCCCTCTCCTCTTAAAGCATTCTGGCTGGGGGATTCTGGGAGTGGAAATCCTCCCCTCTTAAAGCATTCTGGCTGGGGGATTCTGGGAGTGGATGTCCATCCTTCTTAAAGCATGCTGGCTGGGGAATTCTGGGAGTGGAAATCCTCCCCTCTTAAAGCATTCTGGCTGGGGGATTCTGGGAGTGGAAGTACACCCATCTTAAAGCATGTTGGCTGGGGAATTCTGGGAGTGGAAGTCCACAAGTCTTCAAGCAAAGCTGGCTGGGGGATTCTGGGAGTGGAAGTCTACCCCTCTTAAAGCATTACTGGCTGGGGAATTCTGGGAGTGGAAGTCCATCCCTCTTAAAGCATTACTGGCTGGGGAATTCTGGGAGTGGAAGTCCTCCCCTCTTAAAGCATTACTGGCTGGGGAATTCTGGGAGTGGAAGCCCATCCCTCTTAAAGCATTACTGGCTGGGGAATTCTGGGAGTGGAAGTCCATCCCTCTTAAAGCATGTTGGCTGGGGAATTCTGGGACTGGAAGTACACCCATCTTAAAGCATTGCTGGCTGGGGGATTCTGGGAGTGGAAGCCCACCCCTCTTAAAGCATGCTGGCTGGGGAATTCTGGGAGTGGAAATCCTCCCCTCTTAAAGCACGCTGGCTGGGGGATTCTGGGAGTGGAAGCCCACCCCTCTTAAAGGAGGCTGGCTGGGGAATTCTGGGAGTGGAAGTCCACCCCTCTTAAAGCATTCTGGCTGGGGAATTCTGGGAGTGGAAATCCTCCCCTCTTAAAGCACGCTGGCTGGGGGATTCTGGGAGTGGAAGCCCACCCCTCTTAAAGGAGGCTGGCTGGGGAATTCTGGGAGTGGAAGCCCACCCCTCTTAAAGCATGCTGGCTGGGGAATTCTGGGAGTGGAAATCCTCCCCTCTTAAAGCACGCTGGCTGGGGAATTCTGGGAGTGGAAGCCCACCCCTCTTAAAGGAGGCTGGCTGGGGAATTCTGGGACTGGAAGTACACCCATCTTAAAGCATTGCTGGCTGGGGAATTCTGGGAGTGGAAGTCCTCCCCTCTTAAAGCATGGCTGGCTGGGGAATTCTGGGAGTGGAAGTCCACCCCTCTTAAAACATGCTGGATGGGGGATTCTGGGAGTGGAAGTACACCCATCTTAAAGCATTCTGGCTGGGGAATTCTGGGACTAGAAATCCACCCCTCTTAAAGCATTGCTGGCTCAGAAACAGGGTGACTGTCGGGCAAAATTCTCTCGGGGGCTCTTTGCAAGAGGTGAGAATAATTTCATTGCCAACCTTCCCCAGAGGTTTCTTTCAGTCCTCTATTCTTCCAGCAGCTGAGTGTTAATTGCAAATAAGCGGAACTAACATTTATCAGTGCAGCAGGAAAACAAGTGGCAAAAGATTTCTGGGAGGGGGAGGGAGGCTGAGCAGACAGATCTACAGAGAAATCAGCAAAAAAAGAAAAACCAACTACCAGTTTCCTCTCTGCTGCCCAAGTACTTAACTCCACATCTACTTCTTGTATATTCTCTCACAATTCCGGTGACATCCATGTTATCTCAATTCTCAACCATGATTTATGCATATTTGAATAGAAGGTATATTGTTTTTTCCTTTGGTTTTAATTCCCTCCAAGCATCTTTAATTCCTAGTTCCTCCGTCATTTCAAAAAAGGTCTTTGGTATAATTCCCTTAGCTTTTTGCATTGTATTGCTAAGTCTAATTTTGCATCAACCATGGCGGTAAAGTCTCCCACAATACAGATGTTATCATATTCTATTTCTGTCATTTTTTTTATGTTCATAAGAAACTTCTTGGTTAGCCTTTTGGTGCATATATTACCGTTGATAATGCCCATTTATAATTCATCATTACTTCCGCTATCAAAATTCACCCCTCTTCATCTTTATAGGTTTGTTTTGATTCTATGGAAATCGTGCATCGTATCTTTGCCTTCGAATACGAAATCCATGGATGCAATCAGTCAACTGTTTAGACTGGATTGTAATACAGTGACTTTCCTGGTTGCGTCTTCTCCTTCAGTCAGGTCAAGCAGGAGGGGTATTCTGTGCACCTTGTCACCAAAGGAGGGGTCTCCAACCTTGACAACTTTATAACTTGTGGATTTCAACTCCCAGAATTCCTCAGCCAGCTTTGCTTTAAGACTTGTGGACTTCAACTCCCAGAATTCTCCAGCCAGCATAGCTTTAAGACTTGTGGACTTCAACTCCCAGAATTCTCCAGCCAGCATAGCTTTAAGACTTGTGGACTTCAACTCCCAGAATTCTCCAGCCAGCATAGCTTTAAGACTTGTGGACTTCAACTCCAGAATTCTCCAGCCAGCATAGCTTTAAGACTTGTGGACTTCAACTCCCAGAATTCTCCAGCCAGCATAGCTTTAAGACTTGTGGACTTCAACTCCCAGAATTCTCCAGCCAGCTTTGCTTTAAGACTTGTGGATTTCAACTTCCAGAATTCCTCAGCCAGCTTTGCTTTAAGACTTGTAGACTTCAACTCCCAGAATTCCTCAGCCAGCTTTGCTTTAAGACTTGTGGACTTCAACTCCCAGAATTCTCCAGCCAGCATAGCTTTAAGACTTGTAGACTTCAACTCCCAGAATTCCTCAGCCAGCTTTGCTTTAAGACTTGTGGACTTCAACTCCCAGAATTCTCCAGCCAGCATAGCTTTAAGACTTGTGGACTTCAATTCCCAGAATTCTCCAGCCAGCATAGCTTTAAGACTTGTGGACTTCAACTCCCAGAATTCTCCAGCCAGCTTTGCTTTAAGACTTGTGGACTTCAACTCCCAGAATTCTCCAGCCAGCATAGCTTTAAGACTTGTGGACTTCAACTCCCAGAATTCTCCAGCCAGCATAGCTTTAAGACTTGTGGACTTCAACTCCCAGAATTCTCCAGCCAGCATAGCTTTAAGACTTGTGGACTTCAACTCCCAGAATTCTCCAGCCAGCATAGCTTTAAGACTTGTGGACTTCAACTCCCAGAATTCTCCAGCCAGCATAGCTTTAAGACTTGTCGACTTCAACTCCCAGAATTCCTCAGCCAGCTTTGCTTTAAGACTTGTGGACTTCAACTCCCAGAATTCCTCAGCCGGCTTTGCTTTAAGACTTGTGCACCTTCCGTCGCGCGCTTAAGACTTTTTTTATTTCATCAAGCTGGCCTGGCCTAAATCTTCTCCCCTTTTTAAATGTAAATTTTAATTTGTTTTTAAATGATGGGGTATTTTAAATTTGTTCAGCCAAATTATTTAATTCGTTTTTATTCTATTTTAAATTTTTGTATTTATGTGTTTTATCCTGAGGCTGTTCGCCGCCCTGAGTCCTTCGGGAGTAAGGCGGTATAGAAATTTAATAAAATAAAATAAAGAAAGAAATTGGTGGCCTTCAACTCCCAGAATTCTTTGCTGGCTGAGGAATTCTGGGAGTTGAAGTCCACAAGTCGTAAAGTTGCCAAGGTTGGAGATCCCTGCTCTAAAGAATAGGTCCTCTCTGGTAGGAACCAAGCCACACATGTGGTCCCCAACTTCTCGACACCATTCCTACTAATGGCTCAACAGCAGTAACTGCGAGAGGGATCTTGGAATTCTAGTGGACAATTATTTAAATATGAGCCAGCTGTGTGCAGCAGCAGCCAAAAAAGCCAACCCAGTTCTAGGCTGCATCAACAGAGGGAGAGAATCAAGATTGCGTGAAATGTTAATACCACTTTATAAGGCCTCCGTAAGGCCACACCTGGAATATTGCATCCAGTTTTGGATCGCCACGATGTAAAAGAGATGTGGAGACTCTAGAAAGAGTGCAGAGAAGAGCAACCAGGAGGATTAGGATGCTAAAACATATGAAGAACGGTTGCTGGAACTGGGTATGTCTAGTTTAATGAAAAGAAGAAACTAGGGGTGATATGATAGCAGGGTTCTAATATCTGAAGGGCTATCGGAGAGAAGAGGGGGGTCAACTTAATCTCCAAAACACTGAAAGCAGGAAAAAAAAAAGCAATTGATGGAAACTAACCAAGGAGAGAAGCAACCTAGAACTCAGGAGGAATTTTCTGACGGTGAGAACAATTAACCAGTGGAACTGCTTGCCACCAGAAGTTGTGGGTGCTCCATCACTAGTCCTTCCTTCCTTCCTTCCTTCCTTCCTTCCTTCCTTCCTTCCTTCCTAGGTTTTTAAGAAGAGATTCCACAAACATTTGTCTGGAATGGTAGTGGTTCTCCTGCTTGAGCTGGGGGTTGGACTAGAAGACCTCCAAGGCCCCTTCCAAATTTTAAATTGGGTTTTAATTTTGGGTTTTAAAATTCGGCCAAAACTATTTAATGTTTTTAATTAATTTTAACCATGATATCTGTATATTTATGTTTTAATTCTGGCTGTACACCGCCCCGAGTCCTTCGGGAGAAGGGCGGTATATAAGTAAAATAATAACAATAACAATAACAATAACAATAACAATAACAATAATAATAATAATTATTATTATTATTATTATCATCATCTCTGTTATTCTATATTATGATAAAGCGAATGCTGCCCCGATTCTGTCAATTTTCGTCAAGTCCCTTAAAACATACCTTTATCCACCAGCCTTGTTTATCCCAGGATGATAAACTGGCTAGATGAAATTACGTGACTGATTGTTCTCCTCCCTTCGTTCTTGTTTATTTTTTTTTTACTGTTTATTATATCTGTTTACTTTAATCTGCTGGTTTTATTTATTTTTGATTGTTTTTAGACTACTACGGAGTTCGTAGCGGTTGTTGAGTTGTGTGCTACCTAGAGTCACATTTCTGTGAGACAGGCGGCTCTTCAGGTAGTCCTCGGCTTACAACATTCGTTTAGTGACCGTTCTAAGTCACAACGGCAGTGGAAAAAATGTCACATGATGGTTTTTCACACTTATGACCATTGCACCATCCCTATAGTCACGTGATCAAAATGCCATTGCTTGGAATTCAGACGCTTGACAACTGGCATGTACTTCAGACGTAATTCAGACTCCTAGCAACTGATTCGTAATTATGACGGGGTCAGCAAAGTCAAGGGGGAAGCCAGATTCACTTAACAAACATGTGACCGACTTATGCACTGCAGTGGCTCACTTAATGACTGAGGCAAGAACAGTTGTAAAATGGGGCAAAGCTCGCTTAACCGATGTCTCACTTAACAACAGAAATTTGGGGCTCAGTTGTGGTTGCAAGTTGTATGTAATTTGCAAAAAGAGTCATATCCCCAATTTTGGGATTTTTAGAGTCGTTTTAGGTTAAAGTTTTCTTGGTCAGTTTGGGGCACACCATGCTAAAATAAGCAGGAAGGACCCCCCACCCCAAAATAAAGTTAGCACAACAAACTTTGTTACTGTTTGCTATGAAAGAATTTAGAGGAGTGTTTCGGGCTTGGTCGCTTTAAGAGCTGTGGAATTGCTGGCTGGCTGGGGAATTCTGGGAGTTGAAGTCCACAGGTCTTAAGGTGGGCACGTTTTACAGATTTACAGTTCCCACCAGATTGCAACAACCTAGAGGTTTCTAGTGGGAAATAAATACATTTAATTTCCAAAAACTGGTTCCTTGGTTTCCAGCCTTGATCACACACCTGGGATCTCTTAGTGGTCTCCCATCCAAATACTAAATACATCCAGCGCCATTGAGCCTTTTGTGGTTAGCCAAGATGTCAATATTGGCGCGATCAAACCAAGAGGTCCTGGCACCTTTCAGGCTGGCTACCGAACTTGGCAATGGTCAGTGTTGGACTCCAAGCTCCATGTGGCTCCTCCTGATTGCACAATTCTGAGAACTTAAACAGAACGTGCAAAAAACAGATAATCCTGCAGAGATTGGTAACTACCTACAAAATAAACACCTTCAAAAACATGTTGTCTGTCTGGGAAGGAAGAAAAGAAGGAAGAAAGGAAGGGGAAGGGAAAAGGAAGGAAGGAATGAAAAGGAAGGAAGGAGGAAAAGAAGAATAGAGTAGAGTAGAGTAGAGTAGAGTAGAGTAGAGTAGAGTAGAGTAGAGTAGAGTAGAGTAGAGTAGAATAGAATAGGAATAGGAATAGGAATAGGAATGGAATGGAATGGAATGGAATAGAATTGATAATGGAATAGGAATAGGAATAGGAATAGGAATAGGAATAGGGATGGAATACAGAATGGAATGGAATGGAATGGAATGGAATGGAATGGAATAGAATAGAATAGAATAGAATAGAATAGAATAGAATAGAATAGAATAGAATAGAATAGAATAGAATAGAATAGAATAGAATAGAATTCGTTTATTGGCCAAGTGAGATTGGACACACAAGGAATTTGTCTTGGTGCGTACGCTCTCAGTGTACATAAAAGAAAAGATACGTTCATCAAGAATCATAAGGTACAACACTTAATGATAGTCATAGGGTAGAAAAAGGAAAAGGAAGGAAGGAAGAGGAAAGGAGGGAGGAAGGGAGGGAGGGAGGAAGGAAAATGAAGGAAGGAAAGAAGGAAGGGAGGATGGAAAAAGGGAGAAAGAAAGAAAGAAAGAAAGAAAGAAAGAAAAAAAAGGAAGGAAGGAAGGAAGGAAAGAAAGAAAGAAAGAGAAAGAAGGAAGGAAGGAAGGAAGGAAAGAAAGAAAGAAAGAAAGAAAGAAAGAAAGAGAAAAAAGGAAGGAAGGAAGGAAGGAAGGAAAGAAAGAAAGAAAGAAAGAAAGAAAGAAAGAAAGAAAGAAGGAAGGAAGGAAGGAAGGAAGGAAGGAAGGAAGGAAGGAAGGAAAGAAAGAAAGAAAGAAAGAAAGAAAGAAAGAAAGAAAGAAAGAAAGAAAGAAAGAAAGAAAGAAAAGAAAGAAAGAAAGAAAGAAAGAAAGAAAGAAAGAAAAGGAAAATAATCTTAATGGGCCCTGGGACCAGCCAGATTTCAAATATTTGGAGCCAACATCTACAACCCTTTGCTGCCCCGAGCCTCCCTTACTTCTCTTTCAGTATTTGTGGTTGTGTTGGTGGCTGTGCTTTTTCACATCACCATGACAAAACACCTCAACACAGCCTCACAGCCTCCCTCGTGCCACTCTGCATTTCAGGCACGTCGGTCGTGATTGTGACTTTCTCCCAAACCCCCCAAAAAGGGCCCACAAACACCCCCACCCACACACAGAGAGGACTGCCTGGACTTTCCCCAATGGCAAATATGACCCGTGCCAACCCAGGATTTTTTCGTGTTGACACACAACTGCCCCGGCCATGCCAAAGCGGGCGTGGCACATCCTCATACAACACGGATAAATAACACCCACACAACACACCGCAAAAGCAGATGCCAGCAGGAAGCCTGGCATCTTGCAAACAACAGACACAGGTTGGGGTTTTCATTCCTCGGATGACCCCCAGGCCCGGAATCTGGCATTGTGGGAAAAGGGATCCCAAGAGATCATCCGGGAAGCCTGTACCACTGGGTAATCTGTTTTCCTCTCCCAGCAGTAAGAAGAGCTCAGGGAAACAACAATGTGTTAATTGTCTTATGGGAAGTCAATGGGAGTGGCTAGGTTAGTGTTTCTCAACCTTGGAAGCTTGAAGATGGGTGGACTTCAACTCCCAGAATCCCCCAGCCAGCAGCGCTGGCTGGGGGATTCTGGGAGTTGAAGTCCACCCATCTTCAAGCTTCCAAGGTTGAGAAACACTGGGGTACATGGACCGGAACTCAGCTCCGGTCAACAAGGAATCACATTGGTGCTAGTCCTCTTGATCTACATTTTCCGATTCACGCACCGGTAATCCTTGACTTCCGACCATATTCGAGACTTGGGATTTCCAGTGGTTGTTAAGTGATTGTACGACCTTTTCGGTCCCAATTAGTAAATTTAATTTAATTTAATTTAATTTCCAATTTATATACCGTCCTTCTCCCTGAGGACTCAGGGCGGTGTACAGCCAAAATAAGAACACCGAATACAAATATTAAAAAACAGTTTAAAAATATATATATAAATTTGGCCCAGAATTTAAGAAATCACAAACCGATTAAAAGAATTTAAAAAATTTCTTCTTAAACCAATGAATCACTGCGGTCGTTTAAATCAATCACACGGTCGTTAAGCAAATCCAGCCATATGGGAAGGGCCATCCTATGACCCTCCGGGATGCTGCAAGCATCAGAAATACACGATGGGATGCCAATCGCCTGAATTTTGATTACGTAACCATGGGGATGCTGCCACGGTCGCAAGTGAGAGGACTGGTAGTATGTCCCTTTGTACCGCCGTCGTAACTTTGAACTAAACGGGTGTTAAGTTGAAGATTACCTGTACTGTATACATCCAGGGGTGAGTTTGCACGGATGAGCTCCACCATGGTGCTCCAAAGGTCTAATGATTTGGCTCTTCCTGGTTTTCACCCAGGATGCTACATCGTGGTTTGCTGAAACATGGCTTGCAAATAAACCAGGATTTCCGAACTGTAAGGAAGTTACACCCCAAGGGTTGAAGCCAACGATGGGCAATGCCATCCCAGCTGAATGGGAGGAGATGGTTTCCCCGTTCTGAGTTTAGCCTGTTGAGGCTTCCCACCTTCCATTCCTTGCAGGTATACTGCTGTTAAACATGGAGGCTCAATCTTTAGACAACACGGTGAGTCTAACGCTGGCAGGCCTGGCCTTCGCTTGGATGACCATTCTAAACCAACTCTCTAGCGCAGAGGTCTTCAAACTTGGCAGCTTTAAGACTTGTGGACTTCAACTCCCAGAATTCTCCAGCCAGCATAACTATGCTGGAGAATTCTGGGAGTTGAAGTCCACAAGTCTTAAAGCTGCCAAGTTTGAAGACCTCTGCGTCTAGCAAGACAAAGCTTTAGGCAAGACACGTGGCATAGAAATCAAATAAATATATGATAAACAAATAAATAATATAAGCGTTTTACCACGTACAAGAAGTCCTGGACTTACGACCACAAATGGAGCCCCCAAATGTCTATTGCTAAGCGAGACAGTTGAGTTTTGCCTCATTTTACAGCCTTTCTCGCCACAGTCGTTAAGGCAGTCACTGCAGTTGTTAAGGCAGTCAGACGGTTGTTCAGTGAATCTGCTCGTCAGAGGGTCACAAAAGGGGATCGCAATGCAACCGTCATAAAGGTGAGTCGATGGCCAAGCATCCTTATTTTGATCACGTGACCGCAGGGATGCTGCAACGGTCGTAAGTGTGAACAAACGCTTACGTAAGTCACTTTTTTCCCGGTGCCTTTGTGATTTTTAAACCGTCACTAAATGAGCTGCTGTAAGTCGAGGACTACCTGTAAAAAGGTTTGGTAAGATCCAGGAGTGAAGCTAAATCCAGGAATTTTGCTCACAGGTGGTCTCTGAAGGCTATCAATCAATCAAAGAGAGTAGAGCTGGAAGGGGCCTTGGAGGTCTCTAGTCCAGCCCCCTGCTCAAACAGGAGACCAGTGATGGCGAATCTTTTTGCCATCGCGTGTCAGGAAGGGGGGGGCGTGATGTGTGGCCACACCCATAATTCTATGTGCCCCACCCCGCGCATGCGACCCCCTGCTCCTGGCACGCGATGGCCCAGTAGTCCCGTTTTTCTTTCTCTCACCGGGCTCCAGATCCTCTCTATGCATCTGGGGAGGGCGAAAACAGCCTTCCCCACCTTCTCGGAAGTCCTCCGGAGGCCCAAACGGGCCCGTTTTCCAACTTTCAGGTTAGACAGGAAGTGACTTTTTTGCTATCCCCAGCCTCCAGAGTCTCCTAGAGAGGCTGAGAGCTGAGCCATAAGTTCGCCATCACGCTCCTAGACCATTTCAGACAGGTGGCTGTCTAGGCACTTCTTAAAATCCTCCAGTGGTCAAGAGGTAGACTGCTCTTGGACAGGAGTCTTTGAAGCCAAAA
Organism: Pantherophis guttatus; assembly: GCF_029531705.1. The sequence continues at coordinate 112,043 of NW_026844127.1, forward strand.
CCAGCGGCAGCAACCAGGCCCACTGGAAAATGCAACTTACGACCCCAACAAAGCCCACAATTTAGGTTGCTAAGTGAGAAATTCGTTACGTGAGTTTTGCCCCATTTTACGACTTTTCTTCCCATGTTCGGGAAGTGGATCGCTGCCGTTGTTAAATGAGGAACACGGTTGTGAAGCGGATCGGATTCCCCCTGACTTTGCTCGTCTGAAGGTCGCAAAAGGTGAATCACGCGACACCGCCACCCCCGGGGACACGGCGTCTGTCATAAGTATGAGTCAGTTGCCAAGCATCTGAATTTGGATCGGGGGAAGGCTGCGACGGTCGTAAGTGTGAACTATGATCCTAAGTCACTTGTTTCCGGGTTGTTGTCATTTCAAACAGTCGCTAAGTGTAAGCCGAGGACCACCTGTAATTGTTTGGAATTATCCCACCCACCCACCCAAAAATCCCCTCTATAGTTTTAAAGGGGGGGGGTCGATCTGAAATTCACCCTGGGGGTCGCACCTGGAATTCCAGCTGCCCTTCTGGCCTGTGGGGGGTGGTATTTTGGGGGGGTGGGGGGAGGGAAGTCAGGAGGGAAGGGAAGGGCAGCCTCTGGACAAGGAAGGAACTTGGTGGCGCAGCGGACTAAAGTGTTGTTAAGTAGCACTTAGCTGCCAGCTGCCTGCAATTACTGCAAGTTCGAATCTCACCAGGCTCAAGGTGGACTCAGCCTTCCATCCTTCCGAGGTAGGTAAAATGAGGACCCTGATTGTGGGGGCAATAAGCTGACTTTGTATACAAAAGAACACCACTTGGGGGGGGAGCGAAAAGCCCTACTAAGCAGGTATATACAAAAGTATGAAGGCTGTTGCTTAACGCATTGTAAGCCGCCCTGAATCTCCGGAGAAGGGCGGCATATAAATTGAACCAATAAACAAATAAATAAACTGTGGACAGAGGCAGCCCCCCAAAAACAGAGACCGAGCGGGAAGGGGAGAGGGCTGCTGCCTATGGACCAATGAGGTTGGACTAGATGACCTACAAGATCCCTTTACAACAATCAGTATCTGAAGTGGGGAGGGGAAGGGGGGGGACAGAGATGCTGGAGCTGGAAAACGGTGAGGCTGGCCCCCCCTCCCGCCCCCGCCCCACCGAAGATGCTGAACAAAAAGGCTCTTTTTCCAAGATGCCCCTTGCCCGGGCTGAGCGCAGGGGAGGGGTCGCGGCGACCCCCACCCGCTTTAAGGAGGGGTGGGGGGAAATCCCCGCTGCCTCGCCCTCCGGATGCCTCCGCACCCCCCACCCCCGCGGCCCTGCACCATGGTCCTTGGAGTGCAGCGGAGGCCGAGTCCTGCAACGCCCTCTCTGCGGACCCCGGCCCGCGACCCCCCGACCCACCTGCTGTCCGCCGCTGAGCATCCTCTCCAGCTCGGCGGGGCGATCGTGCCAGACCAGCGCGTGCAGCGGGTAGCGGCTCTCGGCTGCCTTGCTGGCTCGGGGAGAGGCGGCCAGCATCCTCCTGGCACCGGGGCGAGGGGCTGGCGGGGCTGCAGCCGCATGGGCGCCGCGGGCACCGGGCGGGCCGGGCGGGGGGAGCCGAGCCGCCTCCGCGGGCCCTGGAGCTGCTGGCACGCTGGCAGAGAAGAAGGAGGAAGAGGCGGAGGAAGAGGAAAAAAGAGGAGGAGGAAGGATCGAAGAGGAGGGGGAGGCGCCCCCGCCGCGGCACACAAAGGGGGTCGCGTGGATGGGGGCGCCCCGGCTCCCTCAGCCCGCTTCAGCGGGGAACCATGGGACTTGGAGTCGCCGCGGGCACCACCCTACCCGCCCGTTCCCGCGAGAGGAAGCCCCATCACCACCACCACGGGCACCGCCCTTCCCCCCCCTTCCCTCCCCCCCTCCAACGTGGGAAGGGGGCTGTGGCAGGCGGTGCCGCCCGCGGGCGCCAGGTTGCAAAAGCGATGGTTTGTCCCACCTGTGCTGCAGCGCTTGCTGGGGGTTTCTGGGCGTCTCTCTTCTTTCGGGGAGGGGGCTGTGGGAGGCCTGCGGGGGTCCCTCGCTGCCCTCCGGCGGCTCTGCGTGGGGGGGTTGGGGGGGTGCGAAGACGGCTGGAAGTGGGTCTGGAGCGATGGCAGAGAGGGTGGAGGGCCCCCAGGTATCCCCAAAACAGGAAAGGGGTACCTCTCCGCTTGCCACGCACAAACCCGTTGCAGAGAAGCCCCTGCAAAGCTGCCCATCGTGGCTTGCAAGGGGCCAGCTGGGTGCGGTCCCCACCCCTGGCTGGGGTTGGGGTCCTGCTCGGTGCCCATCAGGTTTGAGACTGTATGGGGAGGTGAGCTGAGGTTTGGGGGCATTGCCCCGAGCCTGAGAAATTGCTTCAGGACTTCAGGTGGCCTGCCAAGGGCCAAGCAGGACTGGCTGAAATTTCTAGGCTCAACCAGCGACTCGGTGGTCTTTAAGGGGAAAATGAGAGTGGTGGGAATGACCCCTGGCATCCCTGTGCCATAAGAATGGGCATCACACTGATTTTTTTCCTGGGGTATTTTCATCCCTGCAAGGCGGTCATTGGTGTTATTTGTTTGTTTGTTATTTATTTATTAGTTATTTGTTACTTCTGATCCCTTTCATCCTGGAGACAATTGTAGCATCTTTATGATTAAGAAAAATATACATTGAAAATGGGAAAAATTAAATCTCAGGGCACATTTTTTTTTTTTTAAGATAGCAGTACAGTCCTGGCCTTAAAACCCTTTGTTTAGTGGCTGAAGTTGCAGCGGCGCTGAAAAACTGGATTATAATAATAATAATATAATAATAATAATAATAATAATAATAATAATAATAATAAAATAATAATAATTTTATTTATATACCGCCCATTCTCCCGAAGGACTCAGGGCGGTGTGCAGCCAAAATTAAAATACAAATATACAATATCTAGTTAAAATTAATTAAAATCATTAAATAGTTTTGGCCGAATTTTTAAAACCCAAAATTAAAACCCAATTTAAAATCATTCAATTTGACAGCCCCGCCTGTCGGAACAGTATGACCTATTTTCACACTTAACGACCGTTGCAGCATTCCCCAGAGTCATGTGATCAAAATTTGGGTGCTTGGCAACTGACTCATACTTATGACAGTTGCAGTGTCCACGTTTGTGACCTTCCTAAGCTGTTTATAGCCAAAACCAGATTTGCTTAATGACTGCATGATTCACTTAAGAACTGAAGCTGCACAAATGGTCACAAAACGGGTCACAGCTCACTTAGCAACTTTTCTTGCTTAGCGATGGAAATTTGGGGCTCCGTTGTTGTCATAAGTCGAGGCCCACCCATATGCTGTTACTTCCGATCCATTCCATCCTCTGGACAATGGTAGTATGTATATTAAGATAAAGATGCATTAATGTGGTTGTTAAGTGAATCCCATGGTTGTTAAGCGGATCAGCCAGGATGCCAGGACCATCATAAATACATGCCTTTAAATTTCTTTTTTTTTCTTTCTTTCCTTCTTTCTTTTTCTTTCTTTCTTTTTTCTTTTTCCTTCCTTCTTTATTTTTTTTCTTTTTTTATTTTTCTTTCTTCTCTTCGTCCTTTCTTTCACCTTCAGTATTTTTCTTTTATTTTCTTTCTCTGCTTTCTTCAACTTTCTCTTTTTCCATTCTTTCTTTCCCTTTCTCTCTTCCTCTTTTCCTTCTTCCTCTTAATCTTTCTCCTCTCCTTTTTCTTTCCCTTTCTCTCGCTCCTTTCTCTTTCTTCCTCCTTTCTTTGACTCTCTCTCTCTTTCTTTCCTGATGAATTTTTGGCACCAAAAGGGGCACAGAGCAGTCTCTGCAGAAAGGCTTAAAAACTGTTTTTTTTTAACCTCTCAAATGGCCATAGAATTTAGGCCTCGCCTAAATCTTCTCCCTTTTAAATGCAAATTTTAAATTTTAATGTGTTTTAAATATGGGTATTAATTCAGCCAAATTTATTTAATTCATTTTATTCGATTTTAAATTTTGTATATGTATGTGTTTTATTTCATGGCTGTTCACCGCCCTGAGTCCTTCGGGAGTAGGGCGGTATAGAAATTCAATAAAATAAAATAAATAAATAAAATAAAATAATATATCCTGTCCCGAGTATGTTACTCCTCATGTCACTGCAGCCCAGACCTTTGAACCTGGCCTCTCAATTTATTCTTTTATTAGCTTTATCTCCTGCTCCTCCATTTTCTAGAAATGTACTTAGCCTGGAGATCACCTCTGGGGAAGATTTCTGAGCTTCAGTGAGTCCAATCAGACCTCTGCACCAGGTGTGTCTGGAAAGGTATCTAAGAAAGTCTCAAGAGGCTTGCCGCCATCTGATTGAAGCTCTACTCCTATTTCCATGAAACACACGTAAAATAGGATTTTAAAATTATTAGATGGTTACTGTCAGCATTCTGACTTTTTAAAGCCATTTTTGATTGCCCCATTTATACACACGGCTACAGCCACTCACCTTACAGCTACATAAACCTCCAGTGCTTAAACAAGCCGGATCTACCATCAGAATAGAGCAGGAAGGGACCTTGGAGGTCTTCTAGTCCAACCTCCTGCTCTGGCAAGAGACCCTAGACCATTTCAGACAAATGACTGTCCAGTCTCTTCTCAAAAACATCCAGTGTTGTTGGAGCACCCAAAACTTCTGGTGGCAAGCTGTTCCACTGGTTAATTGTCCTCACTGTGAGGAAGTTTCTCCTTAATTAATCTAAAGAGACCCTAAATTTCCTGCAGGGATCAGGTGCAGCCTAATCCAAAGGGATTCCGGAATTTCCTGCAAGGACTCCCCCGTAAATCGATATTTTATTTTTATAAATTATATAATTTACATCGCACATATGTGCGAGGGGAACCTTTACCTTTAATTATAACTATATAATTATAAATTCCTTGTGTGTCTAACCCCCTTGGTCAAATAAAAGCTTCTCTTCCCTACCCATCCCTTTCCTTCCTTTCCCTTCTCTCCTTCCTCTTCCCTTCTTTCCCTTCCCTTCCCTTCTCTCCCTCCCCTTCCCTTCCTTCTCTTCTCTCCCTTCTCTTCCCTTCTTTTCCCTTCCCTTCCCTTCTCTCCCTCCCCTCCCCTTCTTTCCCGTCTCTCCCTCCTCTTCCCTTCTTTTCCCTTCCCTTCTCTCCCTCCCCTCCCCTTCTTTTCCGTTCCCTTCCTTTCCCTTCTCTCCTTCCTCTTCCCTTCTTTCCCCTTCCTTTTCCTTCTCTCCCTCCCCTTCTTTCCCCTTCCTTTTCCTTCTCTCCCTCCTCTTCCCTTCTTTTCCCTTCCCTTCCCTCCCTCCCCTCCCCTTCCCTTCACTTCTCTTCTCTCCCTCCTCTTCCCTTCTTTTCCCTCTCTCCCTCCTCTTCCCTTCCCTTCCCTCCCTCCCCTCCACTTCTTTTCTCTCTCTCTCCCTCCTCTTCCCTTCTTTTCCCTCCCTTCCCTTCTCTCCTCCCCTCCCCTTCTTTTCCCTTCTTTTCCCTTCTCTCCCTCCTCTTCCCTTCTTTTCCCTCCCTTCCTTCTCTCCCTCCCCTCCCCTTCTTTTCCCTTCTTTTCCCTTCCTTTCCCTTCTCTCCTTCCTCTTCCCTTCTTTTCCCTTCCCTTCTCTTTTCCCTTCCCTTCTCTCTCTCCCTCCCCTCCCCTCCCTTTCTTTTCCTTTCCCTTCCCTTCTCTTTTCCCTTCCTGTCTCTTTCCCCCTCTCTCCCCTCTTCTTCTTTTCCCCCCTCCCCTCCCCTTCATGTACTTCCATAAGAGAAGAATAATTAAAACTTAAGACACTGCATATTGCCTGAATCTGCATGTGGGGCCAAGGCACGACCCACACCAAGCCACCAAGTAGCTAGGCAACCCCCTAGATTGGAGAAATGCCACTGTTGGCGTTTGAAATGCCTCCGTTGTTGTGAGAAGCTTTGGTGGAATCAGTTAAGGCTGCTAAAACGGTAATCCAATTTAGAAGAATCCAATTGGGCGTTAATCTCCCAAATTGACAGTAATCATTCACTCACACTTCAGAATAATGAGTTTCTGTTTTCATGGATTAGGGAAAAGATCACTTTAAAACAAAATTTTGCAACCTTGGCCACTTTAAGATGGGTGGACTACAACTCCCAGAATCCCCCAGCCACCCTTGCTTAGCTGGCTGCGGCATTCTGGGAATTGAAGTCCACCCATCTTAAAGTAGCCAAGATTGAACCACTGTCTTAAAAGAATGGGACATTAATTTTTTTTTCGACATCCATTGAAGCCGATATGACAAAAAGCTCAATGTTTTGTGTATATATTTATTATTTGTATTTATTTATTTAATTTCTATAGCCACCCATCTCAGCAAATGACTCTGGGCAGCTCACAATTCAAAACATATATTCCAATTAAAAAAAAAAAACACCTTAAAACAATAAAAACAGTAAAATGCATTGGGATCAGTAAAAAATAAATAAATTAAAGCATCTAATTCTCTTTTAGTCTCTTGTATGATCCACCTTGGAGGTTAGTAGAAATTGGATGAAATTGGGAGATTCGATATAGACACAGGAATTGTAACTCATCCTGATATAAACCCATGTTTATTTTCACTTTAATAAACTTTAAAATATGTGAACTTTAATTAAATAATTAAATAATAATTAAATAATCACATAATTAAAACATGTGAACTTCAACTCCCCAGAATTCCACAGCCAGTCACAGGGAATAATGTTTAATAAAATTAGTGGGGAAAGTGTTAACAATTGTGCATGGGGGATAGAAGCAAAATGTTGTACAACATCACAAGGACAAATCTGTGCTCAATTTCCAGCCACAAAGTACTATGATAGACAGTCCTTGACTTATGACCACAATTGAGCCCAAAATTTCTACTGCTGGGCAAGACCATTATTAAGTGAGTTTTACCTCATTTTACGACCTATCTAGTCACAGTTGTAAAGCGAATCACTCAAGTTGTTAAGTGAATCACACAGTCGTTAAATGAAACTGGCTTTTCCCGTGGACTTTGCTTGTCAGAAGGTCGCAAAAGGGGATCACGTGACTCTAGGACACTGCGACCGTCATAACTATGAGTCAGTTTGCCAAGCGTCTGAAATTATGATCATGTGGCCAACGGTCGTAAGTGTGAAAAATGGTCCTAAGTCATTTTGTTTCAGTGCTGTTGTAACTCTGAACGGTCACTAAACAAAACAGTTGTAAGTTGAGGACTACCTGTGTATAGATCAGAAGGACAAATCTATGCTTGATTTGCAACCAGAGAGTGCTATAATTATATGCAATCTGTAAACATTTAAATAATTAAAAGTTACAGCAATTATTAAAATCTACAAGGGGCAATTAAGAGGATTGACAGAGTCTCTAGAAGTTATTTTAAGCAGGACAACTTCCTATAGCTTTATTTATTTACTTTTTAAAAAGTTGCAGGTAAGTTGCTGGGTTACGTCCTTTTTGGTTCTTTGTTAATTTTTCTTTTTTTATTCCAAGGAAGTGTGAAAAAAAAAGAACACGTCATCCAAACCCAGGAAATTAGGTTGAGTAAACCAGGTTTAATTCACCATAGATAAGTACCCTGCAAAAACAGGCCATGAAATTAAGATTTGATTCTGGTTTAGCACAAAATGGACCAACCTTGATTTATAGGAGGAAGGCATAACCTACCTGAAAGCTCCAGCTCCTTTTTTACTTTATTTTTTTGCAAAATTAAACCGTGACCTGAAATGACAGTAGTGGCTTTTTCCATCTCTTTGGGTGCTAATGAAGCAGCTACACATCTGTAGGAAGACTCCATAAATAAATGAATGAGCTATTTTGCTTTAAGCCATGTCACAGAAGCAACCAAAGAAACAGAAGGAAGGGGGGTGTTTTGAAAACTCCAGCCCACATCCTCCCCCATGTGGGAACAGTGCCCAGGCTCTGTTGGGGGACCTCACCCCACCGAAGGGGCCCATTGCCCAGAGCCCAGACGGCAAAGGGGTCACCCGGAGAGATCCACTCAGTTCAGCATTACCACCGAAAGTCCCTCTCGGAAGAGAGCCCTTCTCTGGTTGGGAGGGTCTCTTCAGAATTTTTTTTTTTTTATATTGATACGTCCTATTTCTAAACCACCCATTTCCCTCAGAGGGAGGGGTCTTCTTCCCCACCCACAAAGAGAAACTCCCACAGTTGCCCTCCAAAGAGAGAAGACCCCCCTCCAGGACTGAGGTTTCTAAAAAAAGAGAGAAAGAGATGATAGATACCAGAGAGAGAGAGAGAGAGAGAGAGAGAGAGAGAGAGAGAGAGAGAGAGTCATCCATAGTGACCATAGATAGATGATAGATAGGTAGATGGGTGGGTGGATGGATAGATGATAGATAGATAGATGATAGATAGATAGATAGATAGATAGATAGATAGATAGATAGGTAGATGGGTGGGTGGATGGATAGATGATAGATAGATAGATGATAGATAGATAGATAGATAGATAGATAGATAGATAGATAGATAGATAGATGGGATAGATGATAGATGGATAAATGGATAAATGGATGGATGGGTTGGATGGATAGATGGATGGATAAATGGATGGATAAATGGATATATGATAGATAGGATGGATAGATGATGGATGGATAAATGGATGGATGGGTGAATGGATAGATGGTGGATGGATTGATGGATGGATGGATTGATGGATGGATGGATGGACGGATAAATGGATGGATGGATGAATAAAATTTTAAATTTTAAAATTTGATACGGATTTTTAAATTGATAAGTTTTAAATTACAGGCCAAATTTATTTAATTATTTTAAATATATTTTTAACTTTATGTATAAATGTTTTTTATCTTGGCTGTTCACCGCCCTGAGTCCGAAAGGAGAAGGGCGGTAGAGAAGTTTGAAAAATAAATAAATAAATAAATAAATAAATAAATAAATAAATAAATAAATAAATAAATAAATAAATAAATAAATAAATAAATAAATAAATAAATAAATAAATAAATAAATGAATGAATGGATGGATAGATGATAGATAGATAGGATGGATAGATGATAGATAGATATGTGGATGGATGGATAAATGGATGGATGGATGAAAGATAGATGGATGAAAGATAGATGGATAGATAGATACGTGGATGGATGGATAAATAGATGGATGGATAGATGGATGGATGATGAAAGATAGATGGATAGATAGATACGTGGATGGATGGATAAATAGATGGATGGATAGATGGATGGATGGATGAAAGATAGATGGATAGATAGATACGTGGATGGATGGATGGATGGATAGATAGATACGTGGATGGATGGATAAATAGATAAAAAGATAGACAGACAGACAGACAGATAGATAGAATCATCCATAGTGACCATAGATAGATGATAGGTAGGTAGATGGGTGGGTGGATGGATGGATAGGTAGACAGACAGATACATATGTACTATAAATATAAAAGGGAGGAGAGATTTAGATACCTTCCATGAACATCTTGGAAGAATGGAATAATAATAGTAATAGGCACCTTGGGTGCAATCCCCAAACATCTGGAACATCGCTTGAATATCCTTGGCATTGACAAAATCCCCATCAATCAATTGCAAAAGGGACCTTTGCTTGGAACAGCTGTCATTCTGTCAATAATACCTTTAATATTATCAAACATCTATGTCAGATTTTTGGGAAGGACTTGATAGGTGGATTAAAAAAATGCCAAATCCAGTTTGAACATCTGGTTGACTGTGTGACCAACCATAAGAATTTAGATCCTTAAAATTTCCTTGCCAGAGAAACAGGTTTACGAAATATTTGCAATGAGATGCATGCAATATTTTTAGAATTGGTTAGCAATCCTTTTTTTGTGTGCGCTAATGTTCTAAAGAAAGGTGTTGGTGTAAATTTTGAAGGAGCAGGATATTATGCTTCGCCTGTGGAAAATTGGTTTTGGATCGCATAAATATGAAGAGGAGAGAGAAGGATGGATATTTACCAGGCATGGCTGGTCTAGTGAAGAGAAGGACCAGGGGAGACAGGAGAGCATCTTCCAGTATTTGAGGGGCTGCCCCAGAGAGGAGGAAGGGGGTCAAGCTATTCTCCAAAGCACCCGAAGGCCAGACAAGGAACAATGGATGGAAACTGACCAAGGAGAGATTCAACCTGGAAATAAGGAGGAATTTCCTGACAGTGAGAACAATTAATCCATGGAAGAGAAGTTGCCTTCGGAAGTTGTGGGAGCTTCATCCCTGGAAGCTTTCAAGAAGAGACTGGACTGCCACCAGTCAGAAATGGTGTAGGGTCTCCTGCTTGGGCGTGGGGTTGGGCTAGATGACCTCTGAGGTCCCTTCCAACTCTGTTATTCTGTTAATTTTAGATTACTGTTCCTCTATTTATGACAATGGGAACCAGAATTTTTGTTGCCAAGGAAGGCGATTGCTAAGTAAGTCGTGCCTGATTTTACAATTTTTATTTGCCATGGTTGTTAAGTGAATCAAGTGGCTGTTAAGCGAATCCAGCTTTCTCCATTGTTTGTTGGAAGTCTGTTACGAAGGTCGCAAAAGGGGATCACACGACCCCAGGACACTGCAACCGTCATAAATAAAAATCAGTTGCCAAGTATCTGAATTTTGATCACATGTCCATGGGAATGCTACAATGGTCGTAAGTGTGAGGAGTGGTTGTAAGTCACTTTTTCCAGTGCTGTTGTAACTTCAGATGGTCACTAAATGAATGGTTGGAAGTCAAGGACTGTTTGTCTAGTCTCAAATCCAAGAAAATGGCCACAGGTCTGAAAGGGCAAGAAAAGTGTTGAAAATGTAATGTATTGTTTTTATTTTGTTTATTTAGCATACGGAATCTACAGAGATCATGCAATGTGTAGGATATTTTTTAAAAGTGAGGATAACAAAGGGCAAATTAAAAGAAGACAATGGAGAAGCAACTTTGTGAGAACTTTAAAAACTGAGTGTAAATTTTTCTTTCAGTAGAACGGAAAAAAGATAAGGGCAAAGTTGAAAAGCGGAAAGAAAAATCTGATTTTTTTAAAAAAAATATATTTTTTGCAGAGGATATCAGGCAGAACGATCTGCTTGAGAGCGTTCAATGAGGAAGTTGGAAGGATCAGAAGAAATAAGCCCAAGAAGAAACATTTTTTGCCTTTTCTGATAAATAAATAAATACAATAATAATAATCACAGTACAGACAATGCTTAAGTTTGATTTCACAAGAGCTTCTATTAGAATTGCTTTAGTTCTTAACCTTGGCAATTTGAAGATGTGTGGACTAGACATCTTGAGCTAGACTGTGATTTCCCTGTGACACGCGATATATGTGGGTGTATGCATAATTCTGTATTTACCTGTATTTATTTATTTATTCTGTTACATTATGTGGTGTCTATTGGAGGTGGTGACCCTTTGAGAGCTGGATGCGACGAAATCTCATTTTAATGTATGCCGATTAATATACATTCAAAGTGACAATAAAGTTATTATTCTATTCAACTCCCAGAATTCTAAGCCGGCTGGGGGATTCTGGGACTTGCAGTCCATCCCATCTTCAATCCCTTCCCATTCTTTTTTTTTAGGACTTTATGAACCTGCAATTTTATGCACCCTCATTATATTTCTGCATCTTTGCATCTGTCGGCCGTCCCGCGTTCCTTCCTTCAGCCGATTCCGTGCAAACAAGTTGCGTGTCGGATGCCATTCAGACACCACCCACAACAGCGGGAGCAGATGGTCGCGTCTCGCTTTAGGACCCGGCGGCGTCCCAGCCCGAGCCTCGATGACATCATGCCCAGCTGCTCCAGGCAGCCCACCTCATTTGCATCGCGGGGGACGATGACGTCACCGCGCTCAGGACATCACTTCCTCCTCGGGCTCGGCAACCCCCCCCCCGCCCATCCCCACGGTGGACCCAACACGGCATGCAAAAAAAAATAAAAATTAAAAAAAAGTTCAGACAAAATCCGAAGTGGGGGTGGGTTGAATCTCCACTCTTGACCATCCGTCCCCTCCACCGGCCTTGCAATAACCACGTTGCAAAGTCCGCTTTGCAACCCCGGGATGCCAGTAAATAAATAAATAAATAAACACGGATCGTGCAAGCACGTGTGAATGCTTCCCTTCCCGCGTGTAACGAGTTCGCCAAGTCCGCTTGGCAACCAGAGAATGACATAAACGGGTGAAGTACTGGGGAATGGCCCTCCTATCTTCCCCCCCACTCTCACCCTCCCCACTCCCCCTCCCCTCCCCTCCCCATTGCCCCCATCCTCCCCACTCCTTACCCCACTCCCCACAGCCCCCCCTCCCTACCCCACTCCCCACCCTCCTCAGCCCCCCACTCCCCATTTAGTTTAATAAACTACCTCACCTTCCCACTCTCCATTGGCCCCCACTCCCTCCCCTCCCCAGACCCCACTCCCCATTGCCCCCTCCCACTCCCTCCCCACCCCACTCCCCAGCCTCCTCAGCCCCCCCACTCCCCACCCTCTCCAGGTCCCCCACTCCCCATTGCCCCCACCCTCCCCACTCCCTACCCCACTCCCCACCTCCTCAGCCCCCCACTCCCCCATTGTCCCCACTCCCCATCCTCCTCAGCCCCCCCACTCCCCATTGCCTCCCCACTCCCTACCCCTCTCCACCCTCCTCAGCCCCCCCACCCCCATTGTCCCCAGTCCCCACCCTCCCAAGGTCCCCCACTCCCCATTGCCCCCCCACTCCCTACCCCCTCCCCATTGTCCCCCCTCCTCCCTTCCCAGCTCCCCCTCCCCATTGCCCCCCACTCCCTACCCCACTCCCCACTCCCCATTGTCCCCACTCCCCCACTCTCCCAGCCCCCTCCACTCCCTACCCCACCCTCCCCACTCCTTACCACCCCCTCCCCAACTTCCCAGCCCTCCCGCCACAGGCTGGGGCTCATAGAAGTTGAGTTGGAGGGCAGACTGAGTCTTTTAGGAGGGAGGGGCGCACCTGCCTTTCTGCTGGGGAGGGGGCGGGTGGCAGGTCGGACAGGTCCGGGTGCCTTTCCTGGAAGGAAACCCCCCTCGCCCCCCCACCCCCTTATTAAGTCTATTTGGGGGTTCAGGGGCGACTTAGGACGCAGGGGGTCCGGATGACAAGACCCCCCACCCCCCGCTTGGCTGAAAGCCCCCTTGGCATCTTCGCGGGGCCTTCAGCTGGCCATGGGTTGGGGAGGAGGGGGCTGTCCAGCGCATCCCCAACCCGGCGCCCCCGGGTGGTGACCCTGCGCCGATTGGGCATCCCAGCCGGGGCGGCAGACCCTCCCCGCGCAAGGACAGCGCTTCCCCCCCCCAAAATAACCGCGCAGGTGCAGCTTAGGATCGGGCGCACCGGGACGCCCCCGCAGGAGCCGGCGGTGGTGGAGGCGGCTCGGGGCGCCCCGCTGCCCGGCTCGCTCCGCCTCCGGAGGGCCGGCCCTGCGCTCTCACCGCCCGCCCGCCTGGCTTCCTGCAGGAGGGGCAGCTGCTGCGCCCGCCGCCGCCGCCGCCGCCGCTGCGCCCAGCCCGGGAAGGGGCGGCCGGCCCTCCGGAGGAAGGAAGGCAGGCAGGGAGGAAGGCAGAGCCGGGCTGCGGCGGGCGCAGAGGCCAAGCGCGCAGCCGGCCAGGATGGCGCGGAAGGTGGGCCGGGCGGAGGTGTGCGCCGATTGCAGCGCGCCAGGTGAGCTCCCCGATCCGGCGGGCCCCGGGAAGGCGAGGCCGGGCCTGCGGCTCTGCCCCTCCGCCCCGCTTGGCCCGGCCCGGCCAGGTGCGGCGGGCGCCGCGTTGGCGGAGGAGGCGGCTGCGGCGGGGAAGGAAGGATGCGCCCGGCCGGCCCTCCAGCCTTTCCCCGGAGGATCCCGGCGGCCCTTTGCGCGGCTCTCCTGGCCGGCCTTCCCCAGCAGGGCCCGGCGCTGCGGAGGAAGGGAGGAAGGAAGGAAAGAGAAGGGAAGGGGAGAGAGAAGAAAGGAGGGAGGGAGGAAGCAGGGAAGGAAGGAAGGAGAAAGGAAGGAAGGAGAAAAGGAAGGAAGGAGAAGGGAAGGGGAGAGAGAAGAAAGAAGGGAGGGAGGAAGCAGGGAAGGAAGGAAGGAGAAATGAAGGAAGGAGAAAAGAAGGAAGGAAGGCGAAGGGAAGGGGAGAGAGAAGAAAGAAGGGAGGGAGGGAGGAAGCAGGGAAGGAAGGAAGGAGATGAAGGGGAGAGAGAAGAAAGGGAGGGAGGGAGGAAAAGAGGGAGGGAGGAAGCAGGGAAAGGAGGGAGGAAGGAAGGAAGGAGAAAAGAAGGAAGGAGAAGGGAAGGGGGAGAGAAAGGAAAGGAGGAAGGGAAGGAGGAAAAGAGGGAGGGAGGAAGCAGGGAAGGAAGGAAGGAAGGAAGGAGAAGGGAAGGGGGACAGAAGAAAGAAGGGAGGGAGGGAGGAAAAGAGGGAGGGAGGAAGCAGGGAAAGGAGGGAGGAAGGAAGGAAAAGGAAGAAAGGAGAAGGGGAGAGAGAAGAAAGAAGGGAGGGGGGGAGGAAAAGAGGGAGGGAGGAAGCAGGGAAGGAAGGAAGGAGAAAGGAAGGGGGAGAGGGAGGAAGGAAGGGAGGGAGGAAAAGAGGGAGGGAGGAAGCAGGGAAAGAAGGGAGGAAAGGAGGGAGGGAGGAAGGAAGGAAAAGGAAGAAAGAAGGGAAGGAGAGAGAGGAAAGAAGGATGGAAGGAAGGAAAAGAGGAAGGGAGGGGGTCACCCTGTAGGACCCAGCCTGGCTCTGCTGCACCCACCCTTCCCCAGCTTGCTGGAGACCCCGGCCTGCCCCCCACTCCCATCCAGCCCCTCCAGCAGAAGATGCTTGGCCTGCCGGAATGAGGAGACCCAGTTTCGCCCCTCCCCCCTCTATAGTCTGGATTTTCCATTTGTTTTTTATCCCCCACCTCTTCCCTTTCCACTTGGGAGAAAGTCTAGCTTGGCCTGTGCCCTCGATTGGGGAGGGGTCCCCGTTCCCCACTCCCCACCGGCATGTGTGAAAAGCCAAGGCTCTGCAGCTGGGTGCCCTTGGGGGGTGCATGGGACTACAACTCCCATGGTTCCTCCCCCACCCACCTGCTCATCACCTGGGGCTCCTGGGAGTTGAGTTGGGGGGGACTTAAGCGTTTTAGGAGGGAGGGACCGGGATTCTTGGCACACCTGAATTTCTGCTTTTGAGGGGGTGGGGTTGCAAGTGGCAGGCCCTGGTTCCTTTACAGGGGAGGGAAACCCCCTCCCCACCCATTAAGTGGAATTGGGGGTTCATGGCTCCAGGTGTAAAGAACCCCCCCCGATTCTGGACCAGTTTTTAATTCTCTTTTCTTTGGCATCAAAATCTGGGCTCTCGGTTTAGGTAGGCCGGAGAATGGTGTCCATCTCAACCGATGCAGGATTTGAATTCGGGATCGGGTTCCTCTTTTGGGGCCTGGGCAAGGAGCTCTGCTTGGGATTTCTTAGCAGTGATTGTGATGGTGTTACCTGCTCGTTGGCATCCTGTTGTGTTTTGTGTTAGCTACAATGTAGCCGGATAGTTTCCTAAACATAAATGTTTTTTTAAAAAAAGGGTGGGGAGGATTAATTAAGAGAGACTCCGAGATGGGGCTTTGAATCCTTTCCAAAAATGTGGATGATGGGGTTGCTGGTACCGCTTTTGCTTTCTTTCCTGCCGTCCCCGTGGTGTGTCGTGCTGACTCAGCCTGCGTGGTTTGTGTGCGAATCTCACATTTAGCAAAAGGTAATTGTGATTTCTGGAAGCCATCAAAACACCTGGGGAAGTAGGTTTGGGACATCCAGGAAGGACCCCTCCTCAAAGGTTTCTCTCTTGCGTCTGAGCCCCTCTCTGGATGTGTTTCACAGAGGCTCCATCACTACAGGTAAAAACCTCGATCTACAACAGCTCGTTTAGTGACCGCTTGAAGTTACAACGAAAAAAACCCGACCGTTTGCAAACACTTGCAGCATCCTTGCGGTCAAAATTTGGAAGCTTGGCAACTGAACTCGTATTTATGACGGTCACAGTGTCCCTTCTGACAAACAAAGTCGACGGGGAAGCCGGATTCACTTAACAACCATGGGACTAAATTTAATAACTGCAATGATTCACGGCTGTAAAATGGGGCAAAACTCACAACAACAACTGTCTTGCTTCGCAACGGACAGTTGGGGTTGTAAATCAAGGACTACCTGTATGTTCAGAGCAGGGGAAAAAAAGTGAATAATATTAGGGGAAATAATGTGAATTATGCATTGGAAGTGTTTAGGTGAAGAGTAGCCACTCCTGTGGTCTCGGGCTATGCTGGATGAGAAGCAAAATGGGCCCCTCGGAGCATCTTGATTTCAAAAAGGATCTTGAGATCCAGTATATCTAATAAGATCCAAATGTAGGGTTGAATGGTTGTGAATGTGAGAATGGCTGGGTGTCAGCCTTGTGTTGAGCAAGGAGCCTTGGTGGAGCAGCGGACTAAACTACTGTTAAAGTAGCACTTAGCTGCCAGCTGCCTGCAATTACTGCGAGTTCAAATCTCACCAGGCTCAAGGTTGACTCAGCCTTCCATCCTTTCTAAGTTAGGTAAAATGAGGACCCGGATTGTGGGGGCAATAAGCTGACTTTGTATAAAAAAAAAAAAACACCGCTTAGGGGGGGCCGAAAGCCCTACTAAGTAGGTATATACAAAAAAAGTATGAAGGCTATTGCTTAACGCATTGTAAGCCGCCCTGAGTCTCCGGAGAAGGGCAGCATATAAATCAAACCAATAAATAGATGATAGATAGATAGATAGATAGATAGATAGATAGATAGATAGATAGATAGATAGATAGATAGTTGTTTAGATCTGGGTTAGGGTGAATCTTAAAGTAGACCGCAACCTATTTCTAGAAAAAAGCTAGAAAAAAAGTGAGATTGATAGCATCACCACCAGATGGATTCATTAACTGGCTGACAAACCGTACTCAACGAGTAGTCCTTGTAGTAGTCCTACGTCTACATGGAGGGAAGTAAGCAGTGAGGTACCACAAGGTTCCATCTTAGGCCCAGGACTCTTCAATATTAACACATTATTAACAGAGTTGGGAGGGACCTTGGAGGTCATCTAGTCCAACCCCCTGCCGAAACAGGAGACCCTCCACCATATCTTCATAAACGACTTAGATGAGGGAATAGAAGGGAAACTTAACAAATTTGCAGCAAACTGGCAGGAATAGCTTAACACCCCAGAAGATAGGCTCAAGATCCAGATGGATCTTGACAGACTTGAACATTGGGCCCTATCTAACAAAATGAAATTCAATGTAGAGAAAAGTCAAGTCTTACATTTAGGTAAGAAAAACCAAAAGTACACATGTAGACTGGGTGAAACCAGGCTTAATAGCAGGAACTGGGAGAGGGATCTTGGAGTCTTAATGGACAATCAGCTAAATAGAAGCCAGCAGTGTGCAGCGGCAGCCAAAAAAGCCAATGCAATCCTAAATTGCATTAACAGAGGGATACTGGATCTACGCACCTTCCGCCGCGCTCTTAAGACCTTTTTATTTCACCAGGCTGGTCTGGCCTAACCTCTCCCATTCTCTTTTTAATGTAAATTTTAATTTGTTCTTAACCTGGGGTTTTAAATTTGCCTTGGGCTAAATTGATTTAATCCGATTTTACTTCTGCTCTTAAATTTTTGTATTCTATGTGTTTTATCGTGTGCCTGTTCACCGCCCTGAGTCCTTCGGGAGTAGGGCGGTATATAAATCAAATCAAATGAAATAAAATGAAATGGAATGAATACAATCAAGATCACGGGAGGTACTAATACCCCTCTATAAAGCCTTAGTAAGGCCACACCTAGAGTATTGAATCCAGTTTTGGTCCCCACACTATAAAAAAAGATGTTGAGACTCTGGAAAGAGTGCAGAGAAGAGCAAAAAGGACAATTAAGGGACTGGAGACTAAAACATACGATGAACGGTTGCAGGAACTGGGCCTGGCTGGTCTAGGGAAGAGAAGGACCAGGGGAGACAGGAGAGCATCTTCCAATATTTGAGGGGCTGCCCCAGAGAGGAGGAAGGGGGTCAGGCTATTTTCCAAGGCACCTGAAAGCCAGACAAGGAACAATGGATGGAAACTGAACAAGGAGAGATTCAACCTGGAAATAAGGAGGAATTTTCTGACAGTGAGAACCATCAACCCATGGAACAGAGAAGTTGCCTTCAGAAGTTATGGGAGTTTCATCCCTGGAGGCTTTCAAGAAGAGGCTGGACTGCCCTCGGTCAGAAATGGTGTAGGGTCTCCTGCTTGGGCGGGGGGTTGGACTAGATGACCTCTGAGTTCCCTTCCAATTCTGATGATCTGTTAAATTTTCCTTAGTACTTTTATGAGTCACAGTCGATGGTACAGTGGCCGATAAGTGATGTGGGGTTGTGTTACAGAAAGCTGCCCTTGGCTCTGTGTCTGCTTCTGACTCCTGCCACTCTTATCTGTGGTGGTTATTAAGCAACAGAAGAAAATATTTGTGGCTGAGGGTTGAATTTGGGGTCCTTGGTGCTTTCTGAGCTGGGTGGTTTTCTTGCAGACGTTTCATGACCCAACTAGGTAACATCATCAATGCTGGAAGGAAGGGGCGTTTGGGGAGAGGAGGAAGAAGAGGAGGAGGAGGACTGGGGTCCTTGGTGCTCTGTGAGCTTGGTGGTTTTCTTGTAGACGTTTTATGACCTGACTAGATAACATCATCAGTGCTAGAAGGGGGAGGGATTTGCAGAGAGGAGGAAGAAGAGAAGGAGGAAGACTGAGGGGTCCTTGGTGCTCCCTGAGATTGGCTGTTTTCTTGCAGACATTTCATGATCCAGCTAGGTAATGTTATCAGTGCTTCTTAACCAACTCTTTGAATGAGGGTTGGTAATCATCATTCGTAGTCATTTCTTCAAAAAGCCAGGCTTAAAAATCTCCAATCTTTGAACCAGGCCTCAGTCTCTAGACTCTCTTCTCTTTGGGTAGCAAGCTGGACAGCGCATAAATTTCATAAATACGTAATAAAATGAATAAGTAAATACTCAGGCAGGATGCATTTTGAAGGCCTTCCGGGTTTCTGCACTGCTCCGTGTGTCTTGGAGGACAATGCAACACCCCCACCCCCACGTCTCGGACCCCCATGATGAGAAAGACCGGACTCCCCTGACCATCGTGCTGGCTAAGATTTATGGAAGTTGTAGTCCTTTAGAAGACACCCACTTCCTTGATCTGGATGTTCCTTGATTGACACTGGGGAGAAGCGTGAAAAGACAGGCGTGGAGAGTGGTAGCCCAGTCCAAAGACTCTCCCACACAACCAGCGTTGGTGCAAGAGGCTTGTGCAAGATTCACTTTTGCTGTCCTAAAGAGGACAAAGGACAAATCGATATATTGATGAAAGCGGATAGTTACCCCTTCCTCAATTTATTCCTCCTTTGCCAGAATTTGCACTTGCAGCCCTGACGTGTCTGGTGGGCGCCAGGTTGGAGAAGTTGTCCCCCAACGGAGCGCCTGTAGGATGAAATTGTGATGTGTAAGGTTGGAGTGTCCAGATTTGTTTCATTCCTGTGGCCTACACTAGTGATTCTCAACTTTGGCAACTCAAAGGTGTAGGGACTTCGACTCCCAGAATTCCCTAGCCAGCGTGGTCATTGCAAAGGATTCTGGGAGTTGAAGTTCAAGCATAAAGTATGATCTAGAGTAGGGGGTCTCCAACCTTAGCAACTTTAAGACTTGTGGACTTCAACTCCCAGAATTCCCTAGCCAGCGTGGTCATTGCAAAGGATTCTGGGAGTTGAAGTTCACAAGTCTTAAAGTTGCCAAGGTTGAAGACCCCTGATCTAGTGTAGACTGGTTTTCAACCTTGGCAACTCTTAAGATGTAGGGACTTCAATTCCCAAAATTCCCCAGCCAGCATCATCATCATTGCAAAGGATTCTGGGAGTTGAAGTTCACGCATAAAGAACGATCTAGTGTAGACTTATGTTTCTCAACCTTGGCAACTCTTGAGATGTATAGACTTCAATTCCCAGAATTCTCCAGCCTGCATGGTCATTGCAAAGCATACTGGGAGTTGAAGTCCATGCATAAAGAATGGTGTTTCTCAATCTTGGGCCATTCAAATATGTGTGGACTTCAACTCCCAGAATTCCTCAGCCTACTTGATCATTACAAAGGGTTCTGGGAGTTGAAGTACACCCATAAAAATCTAGGCCCGTGATGGCGAACCTATGGCACGCTGTGCCACAGGTGGCACGCAGTGCCCTCTGTGGGCACACCAGCTGTTGCATCAGCACTGCACATGCGTGTGCTCCTCCCACTGGCTGGCTGGTCTTCGGGTCTCTGCTGCGCATGTGTGTGGGGTGGGACGCATGGGGGATGTGCTTGCATGCGTGGGGTGGGGTGGGGCGCATGCATGGGGGGGGTGCAGGTTGGTGCAGGAAAATTTCCAGGCCCAAAACAGGGTGGAGGAGGGGGGCTCACGCGCCCCCTGCACCCCGTTTTGGCTTCCAGGTTGATGCAGGAGGCTTTCCAGGCTCAAAACGGGGCACCAGCAATTCCCCAGCCACCATGGTTGAAATTGTAATCCACAAATCCTAAAGCATGACCTAATAGGGAATGCTGGGAATTGTAGTCCCCACCAGGGTGGATAAAAATCAATTTTTTTAAAAAAAAATCAAAAAAATCAGATTTTTTTTATTTAAATCGGATTTTTTTGATTTTTATCGAATTTATTTTAATAAAAAACTTTTGGGGTAAAAATCTATCGTAAGATAGTTTTCTATGTAAGATACATAAATAATTTAGTTTATCCAGCATGAAACGGAGCTTAGCTATGTAGCAGGAGGCTGTATATTCTGCAACCCTGGGACTATCGGTGAGTCAACAGTGGGTCAAAGGAGGAGCAGAGATGACAGCTGCTCTTTAAAAATTACGATTTAAATCAAGTTGATTTAAATCAAGCCTTTTTACTAGTGATTTAAATCATGATTTAAATTGTGACTTAAATCAACTCGATTTAAATCAAATCCACCCTGGTCCCCACACACATTGCTAAAGTTGAGAAACGACTGGTTTAGACTATTAACGCTTGAAGACAAGGGATTCTTTCCCTGATAGTTTTTGTTCTACAAACCTCCAAAATATGCCAAGGACACCGTGAGAAATGCAAAATCACCCTGATAATGTTTAAAGTTTCCATTATCTGTATTCCTCTTCCTCCCCAGCTGAACTTCTGCAGCCGTAATAATAACTTTAGGAAGGAGGGGGGGAAAAAAATTCACATTTGCACAGATATCTGTTTTTCTCTCGGTTTCATAGCAAACCTGCTTAGGTCATGGAGTTTTCTCAGTATTGTGGGGTAGGAGACAAAACCTGGAAGTTGATTTAACTGCTCATTCTCTGCCCCTTGTGATTTAAATCTCTTTCTCAGGCGGCATGACACACGCAAACTCACTCTTGCACACCCATCTTCAGAGCTGCAGACAGTGAGAACTGAAAACATGGCTTTTTCGACCTTTTTTTTTAAAAAAAAATTGAGCTGTCTTAACGAGACCCACGAAAATAAACCCCTCCCTAATCTCTCCATAACCTTGGCAGCCACGGTTGCTATTTTTTCGGGAAAGGCCGGGTAGCCAGCTAATAAATGCCGAAAGCAGGAAACCGACTTGTGTGGTAGGAGAGATAATGCTGAGGTCAACAAAATAAACCCTTGTGAGCGGCTCCTGATAAATTTAAGGATCCTTCTGGGAGGCCCTGGGATTTTAAGCTGTTTGGGATTTCTGGAAGGGGCACGTGGATTCCGGTCAGTGTCTCTTGATCATGTCAATAATCCATAAAGTTTTGGACTTTAAAAATAATAATAATAATAATAATAATAATAATAATAATAATAATAATAATAGCCTGGTTTGGTTATATTTTGATTGTCTAACTTCAAAGCAGAATTTCTCAACTGGCAATCGGAAGATGGGTGGACTTCAACTCCCAGAATTCCTCAGCCAGCAGGCTTTAAGATGGGTGGACTTCATAGGTAGGTAGGTAGATAGGTAGATATCTAGGTAGGAGAGAGAGAGATTGGATGGATAGACATATGTAAGAGATAGATAGGTAGGTAGATCATAGATTAGATAGATCGATAGATCGATAGATAGATAGATAGATAGATCGATAGATAGATCGATAGATAGATAGATAGATAGATAGATAGATAGCAGAGAGATTGGATGGATGGATAGGTAGATATGTAAGATAGGTAGGTAGGTAGATAGAGAGATAGATTGATCGATCATAAGTAGATAGATCGATCATAGATCGATAGGAGAGAGATTGGATGGATGGATAGATAGATATGTAAGAGAGACAGAGAGATTGAATGGATAGATAGATAAGATAGATAGAGATTGGATGGATAGATAGGTAGATATGTAAGATAGGTAGGTAGGTAGAGAGATAGAGAAATAGATTTTTTTAAAAAAATTGGTTTATATGCCGCCCTTCTCCGGAGACTCAGGGCGACTTACAATGTGCTCAGCAATAGCCTTCATCCTTTTGTATATTTTATACAAAGTCCGCTTATTGCCCCCACAAACCGGGTCCTCAATTTACCTACCTTAGAAAGGATGGAAGGCTGAGTCAACCTTGAGCCTGGTGAGATTCGAACTTACAGTAATTGCAGGCAGCTGGTGTTAATCACAATGCTATCAGTCTGCTGAGCCACCATGCCCGTAATTGATCGATCATAGGTAGATCGATCGATCATAGATAGATAGATAGATAGATAGATAGATAGATAGATAGATAGATGATAGATAGATAGGAGAGATTGGATGGATGGATAGATAGATATGTAAGATAGAGATTGGATAGATAGGTAGATATGTAAGATAGGTAGGTAGGTAGAGAGATGGAGAAATAGATTGATCGATCATAGATAAGAGAGATTGGATGGATGGATAGATATGTAAGATAGAGAGAGTGAGAGAGAGAGAGATTGGATGGATAGATAGGTAGATATGTAAGATAGGTATGTAGATAGATAAATAGATCGATCATAGATAGAAAGATTGGATGGATGGATAGATATGTAAAATATATAGAGAGAGATTGGATGGATAGATAGGTAGATATGTAAGATAGGTATGGAGAGAGAGAGAGAGAGATAGGAGAGAGATTGGATGGATGGATAGGTAGATATGTAAGATAGGTATGTAGAGAGATCGATTGAGGATAGATAAATAGATAGATAGGAGAGAAATTGGATGGATAGATAGGTAGATATGTAAGATAGGTAGATATGTAGATAGATAGATAGATAGATAGATAGATAGATAGATAGATAGATAGAGCCATCATAGGTAGGTAGGTAGGTAGGTAGGTAGGTAGATAATAGATACATAGACTGACAGACAGACAGAAATAGTGAGAGATATATATAGGACCCAAATGAATCTGAGTGACAAAGACCTACAAAAATTCAGCATACCCAAAAGGGTGTGAATCCTTTTTCACAGAATCGTACATTCTGTGCCAGTCCATAAATATAAACCTCCATTCTGGGTAGGGGAGAACAGATCCGGTCGGCATCTGTACTTGTTTCACCAAGATGGCTTAAAATCTTAGTGAAAAACTGGTGTGTGTGTGTGTGTGTGTGTGTGTGTGCACGCGATGGAGCCTGCCTTGCTTAGAAAGTTCCCGAAAGCAGCGGCCGCTGCCTACCGTGCTCTCTGCACATGTTCAGGTTGCCTGTTGTTTCTTTTTTCTTTTACACCTTTCAAGCTGCCGATAACCCTCGATTTACAACCATTCGTTTAGTGACCGAGGTTACGACGGCTTTGAAAAAAGCCGACAGGACCGTTTTTTCACATTTAGCGACCGTCGCAGCGTCCTTGTGGTCACGTGACCGAGATTTGAAAGTTTGGCAACTGGCATGTACTTACGACGGTTGCAGTGTCATGCACGGGATCCCCTATGGCAGCGATGGCTAACCTTTTTGCCGTCGCGTGCCAGGAAGGGGGGTGATGGCGGAGGTTCATGTGTGTGTGTGCCCACACCCATAATTCTATGCACCCCGCCCCACGCATGTGAGCGTGACCCTCCCTTCCCCCCACTCCTGGCATGCGATGGCCCAATAGGCCCGTTTTTCTTTCTCACCTGGCTCCAGATCCTCTCTATGCATCTGGGGAGGGCAAAAACAGCCTTCCCCACCCACTCGGAGGCCCTTCGGAGGCCCGAAACAGCCCATTTCCCAACTTCCGGTTGGACAGGATGTGACTTTTTTGCTGTCCTCAGCCTCCAGAGACTCCTAGCACCGGAGCTGAGCTGGCGTGCCAGGAGACATGGGTCCATGTGCCACCTGTGGCACGCCTGCCATAGGTTCGCCATCACGGCCCTATGGTGATCTTCCCACCAGCCAAGTTTATGGGGGAAGCCACAGATTCACTTAACGACCATGTTATCAGGGGGAGCTCCATCACTGGAGGCTTTCAAGAAGAGATTGGACTGCCATGTGTCAGAAATCTCCTGCTTGGGCAGAGGGTTGGACTGGATGACCTACAAGGTCCCTTCCAACTCTGTTAATTGGTCTGTCTGCCTTCCCTAACTTAACAACTGCAGCAATTCATTTAACGACGCTGGCCAGCCATGTCGTAAAACGGGACAAAACTCACTGAACAACCGTCTTGCTTACGGTTTTAAGTCGAGGACTGCTTTTATGGGTTGGTGATGCTGATATTCGGGGTCCCGCAGTGGAGACTCTCAGTTCCTGGGGGGGGGAAAGGAGAGGGGGATGCCTAAATTGAAGGGAGGGGGTCTTCCTTCCGACTCAGGATTGGCATCCCTGGGGAACAGACTGATCTCCCCAGCGCCCACGCTCGTACCCGTCTGGGAGATGCCCGGCAACGTTTCCTGGCAGGCTGCCCCGTCGTGCCACACCGCCAAATGCGCCAGCTGAGGAATCTGCTGAGGAATTGTGGCTGTGCCCACGGGCATGGATCTGCGTTGGCAGCCCTTTTTTTAAAAAAAACATCAGAATCCACATGAATGTAGTGTATTGTCTGGGTACAGTTAATTTTGAGAAATAATAATAACAACAACAATGACATTGATAGTGATCTCATAATCTCCCCTTTTAAATATAAATTTTAATTTGTTTTAAATCGTGGGGTATTTTAAATTCAGCCAAATTATTTTATTCGTTTTTAATCTATTTTAAATTTTTGTATTTATGTGTTTTATCTTGTGGCTGTTCACCGCCCTGAGTCCTTCGGGAGAAGGGCAGTATAGAAATTTAATAAAATAAAAATAAAATAAATAAATAATAGTAGTAGTATTTGCTTATCTATCTCAGTGAGCTTTCTATAAATCATCTCTTATTTTTTACTTTTTAAACATACATAGTAATAATCTTGACGTCTAACATTTACTTGTACGTAGTAACTGTAAGAACTTCCATCATACGACAATATATATATATAATAATGTTTTTTCCAGTTTTTAATTCCTAGCTCTATTTCCTGACCTTTACTAAAGCAAATCCCATATCAAAATTTATTCTATATCTATCCATCATCTATCCAATAGGGACACGGTGGCTCAGTGGCTAAGACGCTGAGCTTGTCGATCAGAAAAGTCCGGCAGTTCAGCGGTTCGAATCCCGAGTGCCGCGTAACGGGGTGAGCTCCCGTTCCTTGTCCCAGCTTCTGCCAACCTAGCAGTTCAAAAGCAGGTAAAAAATGCAAGTAGGAAAATAGGGACCACCATTGGTGGGAAGGGAACAGCGTTCCGTGCGCCTTTGGCGTTGAATCATGCCGGCCACATGACCACGGAGACGTCTTTGGACAGCGCTGGCTCTTCGGCTTTGAAACGGAGATGAGCACCGCCCCCTAGAGTCGGGAACGACTAGCACATTTGTGTGAGGGGAACTTTTACCTTTATCCATCATCTCTTGTCCTTTTTAATTGCCAGTCTGAAGAGAGGGTGGGGCCCCGATTTGAGATCCGCACTCCAGGATGGGGAAGACATAACCGGGTGCACCATGTTTCCTGGCCTGGAGGCAGATTGAAAATACAGATATTTCTCGACTTATTTATTCATTTATTGACCGTTGGAAGTTAGCACAGCACTGGAAAAAGCGAGTGATGGCCGTTTTTCACACTTACGGCGGCTGCAGCCTCCCCATGCTCCCGTGATCAGAATTCAGACGTTAAGTTAGTTGGATGGTCGTTAAGCGAACCCGTCTTCCCGCCTTGACTTTGCTCGTTGGAAGGTCGCGAAAGGGGATGGCGTGTCTCCGGGACGCTGCGACCGTCATAAGTATGAGTCGGTTGCCCAGCGTCTGAATTTTGATCGCGTGCCCGTGGAGATGTCGCAGTTGTCATAAAGGTGGAAAATGGTCATAAAACAGTTTTTTCAGTGCCATTATAACGGTCACTAAATCAGCTGTTGTAAGTTGGGGACTGCCTATATTTTCAATGCTAAGGTAACTTTGATTGGTCACTAAATGAATCATTGTAATTCGAGGACTTCCTGTAAGGAACTTTCTTACTGGAAAAAAAAAAACATGAGAAAAAAAAATATTGACCTTCCGGTTGCCACAAGAAAGGCTGAAAATGGCATTTTTCCCGGAATATTTTATACCTTGCCAGTTTGACTTTTGGCATTGTATCGCCTGCCTTGAAAATGTGTGAAATATTAAATGTTCCATACTTTGACGTCCCGTTATTGGCGCTTTGCAGATTTCCTAGGCATTCTCCAAAATGCCTAATTTCACACCTTGAGGCTAGATATACAACGAATATAAAATGAACAGTAAACGTATTAGCTCCAAACGCCTATTTAAATTTTTTAATTTTTTTTTTTTTTAGCAGTTTGAAGATTGTCTCTTTGGCATCTCTGGGCTCAGGACCATTCCTGGAAATCCCTGCCCGTCACTCAAGGGTTAATTCGACATGTGCTTTTTCACTGTATAGAAATCTGGCTTTCTGGAGGGGGGGAAAAAAAAAAGGATTTTTCAGGAAATTGAAGTTTGCAATTGTGCCCTCTGCGTGCACCCGCTTGGTAATTGTGGAAAAAGTTGTCTCACGAGTCAAAAGTGGGGCGAGCTCTTTCAAACAGACTTCCTTTCAATGGGGCACCTTCGGTGTGTATCCTGCACCGGAGGGGAAGTCACATCAGTGCAATGTGTGTCTATCACAGGGAAGGGGGTGCCGGAGGGGGGGGATTCCCCAAATGGTGGGTCTGGGGTTTGACCTAAGGATTGCTTTGTTTAAAGGCTAATGGTTGTCGTGTTTTAAAAAATGGATTTGTGTTTTTTAAAAAGGCATTTGAGTATTTAAAAATGGATTTGTGTTTTTTAAAGAGGTATCTGAGTATTGAAAAAAGGGTACGTGTTTTTAAAAAAGGGGTTTGTTTTTCAAAAGATATTTGTGTTTTTTAAAAAAAGTTTGTTTTTAAAAAGGGGTTCCTGTTTTCAAAAGATACTCGTGTTTTTAAAAAGGCGTTTAATGTGTTTAAAAGATATTTGTTTTTAAAAAGGGGTTTGTTTTTAATAAGGCATTCGTTTTTTTTAAAAAAAAGGCATTTGTGTTTTAAAAAGGTGTTTGCGTTTTTTTAAAAAGTTTATTTTTAAAAAGGTTGTGTCTTTAAAAGATACTTGTGTTTTAAAAGGGCATTTGTTTCTAAAAAGGTATTTGAGTATTTAAAAGTGGATTTGGGTTTTTAAAGAGGTTATCTGAGTATTGAAAAAAGGGTATGTGTTTTTAAAAAGGTGTTTGTTTTTTAAAAGGGGTTTGTGTTTTTTAAAAAGGGGTTTGTGTTTTAAAAAGATACTTGTGTTTTTAAAAAGGCGTTTCTGTTTTCAAAAGATATTTGTGTTTTAAAAAGGTGTTTGTCTTTTAAAGAGGCGTTTAATGTTTTTAAAAGATATTTGTTTTTAAAAAGGGGTTTGTTTTTAATAAGGCATTTGTTTTTTTAAAAAAGGCATTTGTGTTTTAAAAAGATCTTTGTGTTTTTTTAAAAAAATGTTTTTAAAAAGGTGGTTGTGTTTTTAAAAGATATTTGTGTTTTAAAAGCGCATTTGCATTTTTAAAAAGGCGTTTCTGTTTTTAAAAAGGCATTTGCATTTTAAAAAGGCCTTCGTGTTTTTTAAAAAAAACATTTGTGCTTTAAAAAGCTTCTTGTGCAGGGTGGATATTAAGTGAGTGGCACCCAGTTTTGCATTCTTTTTTCCCCCCCCCAAGGTTGTCAGGTGAAGCACTGCAGTTGTTAAGAGAATCAGGAGGTCATTAAGCGAATTTGGCTTCCCCCACTGAGCCTGCTTATCTGGGAAGGTCATATGTGGCGATGACATGACTCTGGGACGTTGCCACCATGCCAGTTGCCAAGTACCCAAATTGTCATCACGTGTGCGTAGGGATGCTGCGACCGTTGTCCAGTGCAAGGACCAGTTGCCAGACTCTTTCAGTGCCGTTCTCACTTCGAATGGCCACTAAACAAATGGTTGTAAATTGAGGACTACCTGTACACCCCCTCCATAGTGGCCGAAATCTCACTGGTCCCCGGGCGTCATATTTCCTGCCTTTCTGTATTTCTGCAAGGGGCAGGACTCCAGAGTTGAAATTCTCCCCTTGCTGCCTCCTTTTGTCTTTGGCTTTTCCCTCAAAAGGACTAGCACCATGAATTTTTTTTTAAAAGAGCCAAATTTATTTATTTATTTATTTATTTTATTCAATTTGTATACCGCCCTTCTCCTAGTGGACTCAGGGCGGTGCACAGCCAGAACTAAAACACATACCAATACAAAATTTAAAATTTTAAAGAGTTACATGACTTTGGCCCAAAATTTAAAACATTCAAACCAGGGTGGATTAAATTCAATGATTTTTTTTAAAAAATCAAAAAAATCAGATTTTTTAAAATTTAAATCGGATTTTTTTGATTTAAGTCGGATTTTTTTGATATTTATCAAATTTATTTTAATAAAAAACTTTTGAGGTAAAAATCTATCGTAAGATAGTTTTCTATTTAAGATACGTAAATATTTTAGTTTATTCAGCATGAAATGGAGCTCAGTTATGTAGCAGGAGGCTGTATATTCTGCAACACTGGGACTATCGGTGAGTCAACGGTGGGTCAAAGGAGGAGCAGAGATGACAGTTGCTCTTTAAAAATTAGGATTTAAATTGAGTTGATTTAAATCAAGCCTTTTTACTAGGGATTTAAATCATGATTTAAATTGTGATTTAAATCAACTCGATTTAAACCAAATCCACCCTGATTCAAACTAAAACCCATTGACAATTTAAAAAGCTAAAAAAAGGGGGGGGTGTGTTTCACGCCAGCCCTGCTTGATGGAAAAGAAAAGTTTTTAGGGCACGGCGAAAGACCTGGAAATGAGGGAGTTTTAGGCCATGCTAGACAGGCTCATTGTCCAAAATCTGCAAAGCTGAGCATGGGCCTCCTCCATCCCAGCCCTCCTGGAAATTTGACTTAATTCCAGATTTTCTAACAATTTTTGGCTCAACGTTTTTCCTCTATTCCTCAGTTTGTGGATTCTGGCTGCACCGACTTTCCTTTTTCTTAGCTTGCATGTTCAGGAACTTTTGCACACGTTGGCGTGGAGCAAATCGGCCACGCCAACTTTTCCTTAAAAATGATATTGGGGTGCCTGTGTGTTTGTGTGTGTCCAAATTCTACCAATCCTCCACTTCGAATCGAGGCTGCCCTCCTCCTAAATGGCAGGACGTGGGCACGCTCGGTTCCAATTGCCTTCTGCAAAAGAGCTTAATTCAACCCCTGAGGAGCCAAGAATGTTTGGGGTGGGGGGATCCGGCACAGCCCACCCCTCTTTAATGCATGCACACATGCCAAAGAAGTCAGGAAGTCTCTGGGAATCCAGCTGGAACGGAGGTGGAATCATAAAATCGGAGGGCGGGGAAAGGGACCCTGGAGGTCTTCTAGTCCAACCCCCTGCCCAAGGCCAAAGTAGGACCCCCCCCAAAGTAAAGTTTGGGGGGAGGGCTATTGGTCCAAGGGGGTGTTTGCTCTCCTACTCGCCGCCACCCCCCCTTACTCGTGGCTGCCCCTTTTCCGCATCCTTTTGCCAAAATTCATCTTTAGAGTGAAGTTCATTCTCTGGCTAAAAAGAATCTGCATTAAGAAGCCCCCCTCCCCTCTCGCTTCTGCCCACGGTCAGCTAGGGATGCCCCCCGCCCCACTCCTGGGGGGCAGATGTGGCTCTCATCATCCTAGCTAAGAACATCTGGAAGAAAGCAGCTGTAGATGCAAATCTGGAAGGAAGGCAGAGGCTCATGGGCTGCCGGGGGGGGGCATCCTATCCCCTCACCAGGGTGGGATTTTCACCTGCAATAGCCTCCAGAGAGGGCTGTGCCCCAGTGGTGGGTTCCAATTTTTTTTTTACTACCGGTTCTGTGGGCGTGGCTTGGTAGGCGTGGCTTGGTTACTGGATACAGGATACTGTAAAAGCTCCATTCCCACCCCACTCCAGGGGAAAGATACTGCAGAATCCCCATTCCCTCCCCACTCCTGGGGGAAGGATATAGCAAAAGCTCCATTCCCACCCCACTCCAGGGGAAGGATTCTGCAAAATCCCCATTCCCTCCCCACTCCTGGGGGAAAGATACTGCAAAATCCCCATTCCCTCCCCTCTCCTGGGGGAGGGATATTGCAAAAGCTCCATTCCCACCCCACTCCAGGGGAAGGTTACTGTAAAAACTCCATTCCCACCCCACTCCGGGGGAAGGATTCTGCAAAATCCCCATTCCCTCCCCACTCCTGGGAGAAGGATACTGTAAAAGCTCCATTCCCACCCTACTCCAGGGGAAGGATACTGCAAAATCCCCATTTCCTCCCTTATCAGCTGGGTTTTGGGAGGCAGAGAATAGATGGGGGCGGGGCCAGTCAGAATTTTTACTACCGGTTCTCCGAACTACTCAAAATTTCCGCTACCGGTTCTCCAGAACCTGCTGAAACCCACCTCTGCTGTGTACCCCTGACCCTAATAAGGGTACTCTGGAACTGGCCAAGAATGAAGCTTGGGCATTTCCTGAACTGCTTCCCAAGGCTGCATCTTTGCTCCATTTTACCACTGTTCTTGCCACCGTTGTTAAGCGAACCGCCTCGGTTCTTAAGTGAGTCACAGGGTTGTTAAGTGAATCTGGCTCCCCCGTTGACTCCGCTTGTTGGAAGGTCGCAAAAGGGGATCACGTTGACCCATGGACACTATGACCGTCATAAATACAGATAGTCCTCGACTTACGACAGTTCATTTACTGACCGTTTGAAATTACATCACTGAAAAAAGTGACTTATGACCACTTTTCACACTTATAACCATTGCAGCATCCCAGTGGTCACGTGATCAAAATTCAGACACTTGGCAGCTGACTCGTACTTATGACGGTCACAGTGTCCCCTTTTGTGACCTTTTGACAAGCCAAGTCAATGGAAAAGCCAGATTCACTTAACAAACCATGTTGCTAACTTAACAACGGCAGGAATTCACTTAACAACGGTGGCAAGCTAGGTTGTAAAATGGGGCAAAGCTCACTCAACAACTGTTCTCGCGTAGCAACAGAAACGTTGGCTCAATTGTGGTCGTAACGTAACCTGGTTCGTAACCTGGATGAACCAGTTGTGAAGCATCTGGATTTTGATCATTGGACCACCGGGGATGTTGCAACGGTCATAAGTGTGAAAAATGTTTTTTTTTTCAGAATAACAGAATAGAATAATGGAATAACAAGAGTTGGAAGGGACCTTGGAGGTCTTCTAGTCCAACCCCCTGCTCAGGCAGGAAACCCCATATCATGTCAGACAAATGGCTGTCCAATCTCTTCTTAAAAACTTCAAGTGATGGAGCTCCCACAACTTCTGGTGGCAAGTTGTTCCACTGATTAACTTTTTCTAACTGTTCTCCTTAATTCCAGGTTGCTTCTCTCCTTGATGAGTTTCCATCCGTTGCTTCTGGTTCTTCCTTCTGGTGCTTTGGAGAATAGGTGGAGCCCCAACTCCTCTTTTTGGCAGCCCCTCAAATATTGGAATGGTGCTATCATGTCCTCCCTAGTCCTTCTGTTCATTAAACTAGACATCCCCAATTCCAGCAACTGTTCTTCATATGTTTTAGCACCCTAATCCTCCTGGTTGCTCTTCTCTGCACTCTTTCTAGAGTCTCCACATCTTTTTTACATCGTGGCGACCAAAACTGGATGCAATATTCCAAGTGTGGCCTTACCAAGGCCTTATAAAGTGGCATTAACACTTATTTATTTATTTATTTATTTATTTATTTACTTACTTACTTACTTACTTACTTACTTACTTACTTACTTACTTACTTACTTACTTACTTACTTACTGGTTCGATTTATATGCCGCCCTTCTCCGGAGACTCAGGGCGGCTTACAATGTGCTAAGCAATAGCCTTCATCCTTTTTGTATATTTATACAAAGTCAGCTTATTGCCCCCACAAACTGGGTCCTCATTTCACCTACCTTAGAAAGGATGGAAGGCTGAGTCAACCTTGAGCCTGGTGAGATTTGAACTTGCAGTAATTGCAGGCAGCAGATGTAAGTGGATGTTAATTAGTCTGCTGAGCCACCAGAGCTCCTTTTATTTATTTATTTTATTTATTGAATTTATATCTTGCCCTTCTCCCCGAAGGGACTCAGGGCGGTGAACAGCCGAAAATTAAAATAACATACAATATAAAAGTTAAGATACTGATGCAGCCTAGAACTGTGTTGGCTTTTTTGGCAGCTGCTGCACACGGCTGGCTCCTATTTAAGCGATTGTCCACTAGGACTCCAAGATCCCTCTCACAGTTACTACTATTGAGCCAGGTATCTCACTGGCTCAAAGTTGACTCAGCCTTCCATCCTTCTGAGGTGGGTAAAATGAGGACCCAGATTGTTGGGGGCAATAGGCTATTTAGTATACTGTCTTTGTTGTAAACTGCCCAGAGTCCTTGGAGAGTGGGTGGCATAGAAATACGAAAAAATGAATGAATGAATGAATGAATGAATGAATGAATGAATGAAGAAAGAAAGAAAGAAAGAAAGAAAGAAAGAAAGAAAGAAAGAAAGAAAGAAAGAAACCACATATACTGTACCTGTGCATTTTGTTTCTATGTAGAACCTTACTTTTTTCACCCTTGAATTTCATTTTGTGAGATAGCGCCCAACATTCAAGTGTGATATTGGACTTCATATCAAGAAGAGGTTGGATAACCATTTGTCTGAAGTGGTGTAGGGTTTCCTGCCTAAGCAGGGGGTTGGACTAGAAGACCTCCAAGGTCCCTTCCAACTCTGTTACTCTGTTCTGTTCTGTCAAGATCCTTCTGCCTTATTTTAAGCCTATCTTCGGGCGTGTCGGCTATTCCTGCCAGCTTGGTATTGTCTGCAAATTTCCAGTGTCATAGTGACTTCCAACGGTCGTCTTTTCCTGCTTCTGGATGGAGATTGCTTTCGATGGGATCTCCTCTCCGTTGCTCCAGAATAGAGCTGCAATCTTGAGGACCCAGTTTGGGGGGGCAAAAAGCTGACTTTGTATAAAATATACAAAAGAATGAAGGCTATTGCTTAACGCATTGTAAGCCGCCCTGAGTCTCCGGAGAAGGGCGGCATATAAATCAAATTTTTTTTTAAAAAATAATAATAATCTTAAAAAAAAAACACTCTAAAATTATATAATGAGAATAGTGCGTGTGAGAAAGATTTTTTTAAAAAAAACACGAGTTTTTTCTGTGCCACTTAATGCCTCCGGGCGTCTTTGGGCTGCATGTGCAGAAATGGGAAGGGCCCTGCAGTTTGTTTACCTCCTGCCTCGGTTGCATCCGGTATTTGCTTTAATCCGCAATTAATGAATCTGTTGGAAAATCCTGAAAGGTAACTCCTTGATGTGGTTTTTTTTTTCCCCCGGAACATTTCTTTGAAGTTTGCGTTGGCTTGCAAGACACGGGTTCAAGGCCCTCGTCGTGCAATCTGGGGTTGTGTAAAGACGTGTTGTGCAATCTGGGGTTGTGTTAAAACCTGGGCTTCTGTGGTTGTGTAGCCTCTCCGTCTCTTCAGATTAATAAACCCCATCCTGGTTTGCAGAGAGCAAAGATGCTTGCAGGCAGAAAGAGGAATTTGGAGGGGGGGGAGAGAGAGGGTGGGTGGGGTGCCTGCCCCACCCCTGGAGGGCCTGGCGCACCCTTGATCTTGGAGAATGCTTGGAGGCTGGCAAGGATCAAGGTCAATCCAGTTTCTCTGTGTGTTGGGGGGCGGTGGGGAGGAAAGCGGGGTGACTCAGACTGGAAGAATCTGGAGTGGGTGGGAGACAGCAGAACCGACAGCAGCTGCCCGGAGAGGGAGAGGAACCGATTCGGATTTTGCCTATAAAGCAGAGTTTCTCAAATTTGGAAAATTTGCCAGGGCTGGATTTCAACTCCAAGAATCCCCCAGCCAGCCTGCTTTAAGAGGGGTGGACTTCCACTCCCAGAATTCCCCAGCCTGCATTTTTTAAGATGGGTGGACTTCGACTCCCAGAATCCCCCAGCCAGAATGCTTTAAGATGGGTGGACTTCAACTCCCAGAATCCCCCAGCCAGCAATGCTTTAAGATGGGAGGACTCCAACTCCCAGAATCCCCCAGCCTGCATGCTTTAAGAGGGGTGGACTTCCACTCCCAGAATTCCCCAGCCTGCATTTTTTAAGATGGGTGGACTTCGACTCCCAGAATCCCCCAGCCTGCATGCTTTAAGAGGGGTGGGCTTCCACTCCCAGAATCCCCCAGCCAGCAATCTTTAAGAGGGGTGGGCTTCCACTCCCAGAATCCCCCAGCCAGCCTGCTTTAAGAGGGGTGGACTTCCACTCCCAGAATCCCCCAGCCTGCATGCTTTAAGAGGGGTGGGCTTCCACTCCCAGAATTCCCCAGCCTGCATGCTTTAAGAGGGGTGGGCTTCCACTCCCAGAATCCCCCAGCCAGCAATGCTTTAAGATGGGAGGACTCCAACTCCCAGAATCCCCCAGCAAGCATCCTTTAAGAGGGGTGGAATCCAACTCCCAGAATCCCCCAGCCAGAATGCTTTAAGAAGGGTGGACTTCCACTCCCAGAATTCCCCAGCCTGCATTTTTTAAGATGGGTGGACTTTGACTCCCAGAATCCCCCAGCCAGCAATGCTTTAAGATGGGAGGACTCCAACTCCCAGAATCCCCCAGCAAGCATCCTTTAAGAGGGGTGGAATCCAACTCCCAGAATCCCCCATCCAGAATGCTTTAAGAGGAGTGGGCTTCCACTCCCAGAATCCCCCAGCCTGCATGCTTTAAGAGGGGTAGACTTCCACTCCCAGAATCCCCCAGCCAGCAATGCTTTAAGAAGGGTGGACTTCCACTCCCAGAATCCCCCAGCCAGCAATGCTTTAAGAGGGGTGGACTTCCACTCCCAGAATCCCCCAGCCAACCGACTTTAAGGGGGGTAGGCTTCCTCTCCCAGAGCTCCCTAGATGTTGGCTGGGGAATCCTGGGAGTTGAAGTCCACCCCTCTTAAAGTAGCCAAGTTTGAAACCTTACTGTTGTATCCTGCCTCTTAGGAGTGGCCACTGCAATCTTCATAAATACGTTGCCTAACTTATGACCATGTGACCGTAGGGATGTTAGGACAGTCATAAGTGCGAGGAACAATCCTAAGTCATTTTTTTCCCAAGCCGTCACTAAACGAGTGGTGTTCAATGGAGGACTACCTTAAACATCCTTTGCTGGGTCAGCTGGGGAATCATTCTGGTTTCCCTTACTAGTAGAGCAAGCCGGAAGCTCTCGAGGAACATGCTAAGGTAGACTGCTTCCGAACATGGAGGCTCATTTTGGGATCATGCCAAACAGCCACATCTCATTCTGTTAACTAATTGTGCATGGCTGGCACGAAGGGGGTGGGTGGAAATCACCCCTGAATTCCTGGGTTCTGTGGTCTTAGAATTGTGGCATCGAAAGGGTTCCACGGAGACCATCTAGTCCAGCCCTCCCTCTCCACAGTCCTGCTCTCAGAACGGTTTTTCCTTATACAGGCAGTCCTCGACTTGCGGCCACAAATGGGGCCCCATCGCGGAGCGAGACAGTTGTTAAGCGAGTTTTGCCCCGTTTTACGACCTTCCTTGCCGCTGTTGTTAAGTGAATCGCTGGCGTTGTTAAGTTAGGAACACGGTCGTTAAGTGAATCCGGCTTCCCCCTTGACTTTGCCGGCTGGAAAGTCTCAAAAAGGGGATCCCAGGACACTGCGACCATCAAAAAGATGAGTCAATTTTGACCGCGGGGATGGTGCAACGGTCATAAGTCTGAACACTGGCCCCAAGTCGTTTTTTCTAGCCCCGTTGTAACTTCGAACGGTCACTAAACGAATGGTTGCAAGCCAAGGACTCCCTGTAATCTTTATTTTTGGGGAGGGGGCAACCCACTGCTTCATTTTATGCCGGCACCCGGAGGCTTAATTCCAGGCGTTTTGTGTCTTTGTCTTGATCTGAGTGCACAGCCTTGTTGGTCTAAAACACTGCAGGATTTTGTATTCTGTTTGGGGAACAAAGAGACCCAGTTCTTGTGGGGCCGAGAGGGGGGGGGGAAGGGGGGGGGGGGGTGGGGGGGGGAGAAAGAGCCTTTCTGGGCCTCCCAATGAAGAGGCCGATGACATCATCCCATCCTGGCCTGCAGAGGAGGGGAGGGGGAGCCTCGGTGGGTGTAGAAATGACCCAGCAAGACCCCCCACTCCTTACAGTCCTGAAATCTGCAATTTAACCCTTGGCCTGCCCCGGGGCGGAGGGGGGTGGCTTCTGCTCCCCCCCCCCCCCCCCCCCAATTGCCCCCAGAAGCAGGAGTGAAATCCAGCAGGTTCT
Source organism: Pantherophis guttatus (assembly GCF_029531705.1). Next base: position 148,876 of record NW_026844127.1, read on the forward strand.
GACAGGTTCTGACGAACCGGTAGCGGAAATTTTGAGGAGTTCAGAGAACCGGCAAATACCACCTCTGGCTTCCACCCCTCCAAAATGGAGATTTTGCAATAGCCTTTCCCTGGAGTTGGGTGGGAATGGAGATTTTGCAGTATCCTTCCCCTGCCACACCCACCAAGCCACACCCACAAAGCGGTAGTAAAAAAATGTAGATTTCATCCCTGCCCCAGACCCCATGAGAAATTTGCAGGCGTTTGCTGTCGGTGAACAATTTTCAAGCACGCTCAGAGATCCCCTTGGGTGGGGCTTTGCGGTGCTGGGTTCAAGGATGGGGTGATCTCTCTTGCAGGGTGCAGAGCCCCCTCTGTTATATAATTTCCTGGGGGGGGGGGTGCGTTTTGTGGGTGGGGGGGTACTCTCCTCTCCCCTTTTATTTCCGGGGGGTGTGTGATCTTTATTGGGGTGCAGACCTCTCTATTTTTTAGTCCCCCCCCCAACTTCCCAGGCCTGTGATTCCGGATGCTAAGACCTGGCCTTGGATTCGAATTCTGCACGGTCAGCCTTGGTGAAGCTGAAATGAGACCCCCCTCCCACACACACACACCTCTTGACGCCAGCCACACCCTGGCCCACTGGATGCCCCCCCAGTCTCCTCCCAGGCGGGTAGGAGGGCTGGCCGCTCTTCCCCGGGGATCTGGGTGTGGGGACACAGCCCAGAATAGCTGAGCGTGAGGGAGGCATTTTGACGGAGGCAGAAGGAAGTGTGAAAAACTCCTTGTGTGTTGTCACGCATCTGGAAACGATCAATTAGGACAGGATAAATGTTGGCACGCCCGGCATTCTTTGCTCATCTCCCTGGCAAGGTTGGCAACGATGCTCACCGTCTACCTGGCTTCTCCAGAAGTCCAGGTCCTTCTTCTTTTTTTTTTTTTTAAATTTATTTATTTTTTAAAAATTTGATTTATATGCCACCCTTCTCCGGAGACTCAGGGCGGCTTACAATGCGTTAAGCAATAGCCTTCATACTTTTGTATATTTATACAAAGTCAGCTCTTTCTTTCTTTCTTTCTTTCTTTCTTTCTTTCTTTCTTTCTTTCTTTCTTTCTTCCTTCCTTCCTTTCTTCCTTCCTTCCTTCCTTCCTTCCTTCCTTCCTTCCTTCCTTCCTTCTTTTTCTTCTTTTCTAAATTTGATTTATATGCCGCCCTTCTCCGGAGACTCAGGGCGGCTTACAATGCGTTAAGCAATAGCCTTCATCCTTTTGTATATTTATACAAAGTCAGCTCTTTCTTTCTTTCTTTCTTTCTTTCTTTCTTTCTTTCTTTTTTTCTTTTTTCTTTTTCTTTCTTTCTTTCTTTCTTTCTTTCTTCCTTCCTTCCTTCCTTCCTTCCTTCCTTCTTCCTTTTCCTTCCTTCCTTTCTCTCTCTTTTCTAAATTTGATTTATATGCCGCCCTTCTCGGAGACTCAGGGCGGCTTACAATGTGTTAAGCAATAGCCTTCATCCTTTTGTATATTTATACAAAGTCAGCTTCTCTTTTTTTTTTTTTTTTTTTTTTTTTTTTTTTTCTTCTTTCTTTCTTTCTTTTCTTTCTTTCTTTCTTCTTTCTTTCTTTCTTTCTTTTCTTCTTCTTCCTTCCTCCTTCCTTCTTCTTCCTTCCTTCTTCTCTTTCTTTTCTAAATTTGATTTATATGCACCCTTCTCCAGAGACTCAGGGCGGCTTACAGTGCGTTAAGCAATAGCCTTCATACCTTTTGTATATTTATACAAAGTCAGCTTATTGCCCCCACAAACTGGGTCCTCAATTTACCTACCTTAGAAAGGATGGAAGGCTGAGTCAACCTTGAGCCTGGTGAGAATTGAACTTGCAGTAATTGCAGACAGCTGGTGTTAAATTACAGTGCTTCTGTCTGTTGAGCTATCCAGGATCCCTTTAAATCAGGGTTAGCTGACCTTGCTCACTTGAAGACCTGTGGACTTCAACTCCCAGAATTCCCCAGCCAGCCATGGGTGACGTAATGGAGGAATTCTGGGAGTTGAAGTCCCATCAGTTTTATATCTTTCTTTCGGGGTTGTTCCTACGGCAGGATGACATCATCCGGAGGGGGTTGGAATGGAGGGGAGAGAGGGCATCGCTTGGAATTCTGGGAGTTGAAGTCTACAGGTCTTAAAGGGGCCAAGATTGGATACCCGTGTTTTAAATTTGGGGTGGGGGTTCTTCCTATGTCGGGGCACCCCGGAGCATGGAGGGGAGTGGGCATTGCTTGGTGGCCTGTTGGAGGATGTTGAGGAATTCGCAGAGCAAACCTAGAGTTAGCAAGGGTGTGCACATAAAAGCAACTGAGAGCAGTTATGAATAAGCACAGCCAACACACAGATACACTGAGTTGTGTTTACTTTAAGAAATAGTAATAAGGCACAGTCCAATAAACAGTCCGGGTCATACACAGATAAAGCAGTAGATAGTTAAACAATAGTCCAGGGATATTCCAAGAACAAAGTCTTCTTACCAGTCGTTGTAGTCATACACAATAAACAGTTGCAAACAGTAGCCAACACAGCAAATAGCAAAAAATAGCAAATAGAGGATAGGATAGGATAGGATAGGATAGGATAGGATAGGATAGGATAGGATAGGATAGGATAGGATAGGATAGGATAAATGGAATGGAAAGTATACAGTAGAGGAGAGAGAGAGGAGAGGCGAGGAGGAGGAGAGGAGAGGAGAGGAGAGGAGAAGAGAAAATAGGGAAGGGAAGAGGAGAGAAGAGAAGAGAAGAGAAGGGAAGGGAAGAGAAAATAGAGAAGGGAAGAGAAGAGAAGAGAAAAGAGAAGAGAAAATAGGGAAGGGAAGGAGAGAAGAGAAGAGAAAATAGAGAAGAGAAGAGAAGAGAAGCTGGAAGGGACCTTAGAGGTCTTCTAGTCCAGCCCCCTGCTCTGGCAGGAGGCCTTATACCATTCCAGACTCATTTAGCTGCGTTTTGGGTGTTTTTAAGAAGGGATTGGACAGCCGCATGTCTGAAATGGCATAGGGTGTGTCCTGCTTGAGCAGGGGGTTGGACTAGAAGACCTCCGAGGTCCCTTCCAACTCTGTTATTCTGGGTGCTGCAGGGTTCAGGGACCCGCAGGGCTTGGCTGAGCCATTTCACTTACGAGAGCTTCGTGCCCTATAGAACACAGGGGACTCCAAACCTGCCACGGTTAAGATTTGTGGACTTCCATCTCCCAGAATTCCCTTGCCAGCCATGTTCTTCATTTTTTGGCTTTTGCATGTGGCAAACCTTGCAAGAGGTGGCATTGCCTGGCACTTGGCGGGGGTCGGGGGACCTTTCTGGTTGGGCCTGCAGTTGTTCTCCTGGGGTCCGGCGCGACATACAGGTAATCCTCCATTTACGACCACCATTGAGCCCAAAATTTCCACTGCTAAGGAAGACAGTTGTTCAGTGAGTTTTCCACCATTTTACGGCCTTTCCTGCCCCCGTTGTTAAGCAAATCAATGCAGTTGTTAAGTTAGGAACATGGTCGTTAAGTGGATCTGGCTTCCCCGTGGACTTTGCTCCTCAGACGGTCGTAAAAGCAGATCACGTGACCTCGGGACACTGCAGCCGTCATAAATACGAGTCAGTTTCCAAATGCCGATCAACCCGAATTTTGATCGCGTGAAAAACGATCCTAAGACACTTTTTTCAGTGCCGTCGTAACTTCAAACGGTCACTAAATGAATGGTTATAAGTCTCAAGGCCTGAGTCTCTGGAGAGGGGCGGCATATAAATTTAATAAATAAATAAATAAATAAATAAGCCGAGGACTAGCTGTATTCTATATTCTATTCCTCTTCAGCCTGGAAGGAGGACTCTGAGCCTTTCAAATGGCAGGTCCTCCTTTTGTGACGGGTGTCAGATTTTGGCCGGGGACAGGAGGGAGGGAGGGAGGGAGGGGGGTTGATGCCTCTGTTCTCTTTTTCCGCCTCTTGGCTGCCATCACAAAAGGAGGGTTTCCTTAGCGACCGGCAGAACCCCCTGGCGGTTGCTAGGGAGACCTTTAGGGGTTTCCTTAGCAACAGGGGAGAGAGGGAGGGAGGGAGAGATGGAAATGTATCTCTCTCTCCCCATCTCTCTCTCTCCACCTCCGTCTCCCCCTCTCTTTCTATCCCTCTCTCCCCATCTCTCCCCATCTCTCTCTCCCTCCCCCTCCCCTCTCTCTCTTCATCTTCCTCTCCCTCTCTTTCTATCCCTCTCTCTCCATCTCTCCCTCTCTCCCCATGTCTCTCCATCTCTCTCCATCTGTCTCCCCCTCTCCCTCTCTTTCTATCCCTCTCTCCCCATCTCTCCATCTCTCTCTCTCCTCCTCCCTCTCTCTCTCCTCCTCCCCCTCTCTCTCCATCTGTCTCCCCCTCTCCCTCTCTTTCTATCCCTATCTCCCTATCTCTCCATCTCTCTCTCCCCCTCCCCCCTCTCCCTCCATCTCTGTCTCCCCCTCTCCCTCTCTTTCTATCCCTCTCTCCCCATCTCTCCCCATCTCTCTCTCCCTCCCCCTCCCCTCTCTCTCTTCATCTTCCTCTCCCTCTCTTTCTATCCCTCTCTCTCCATCTCTCCCTCTCTCCCCATGTCTCTCCATCTCTCTCCATCTGTCTCCCCCTCTCCCTCTCTTTCTATCCCTCTCTCCCCATCTCTCCATCTCTCTCTCTCCTCCTCCCTCTCTCTCTCCTCCTCCCCCTCTCTCTCCATCTGTCTCCCCCTCTCCCTCTCTTTCTATCCCTATCTCCCTATCTCTCCATCTCTCTCTCCCCCTCCCCCCTCTCCCTCCATCTCTGTCTCCCCCTCTCCCTCTCTTTCTATCCCTCTCTCCCCATCTCTCCCCATCTCTCTCTCCCTCCCCCTCCCCTCTCTCTCTTCATCTTCCTCTCCCTCTCTTTCTATCCCTCTCCCTTCCCCTCTGTCCGTCTTCCTCTCCCTCTCTTTCTATCCCTCTCTCTCCATCTCTCCCTCTCTCCCCATGTCTCTCCATCTCTCTCCATCTGTCTCCCCCTCTCCCTCTCTTTCTATCCCTCTCTCCCCATCTCTCCATCTCTCTCTCTCCTCCTCCCTCTCTCTCTCCTCCTCCCCCTCTCTCTCCATCTGTCTCCCCCTCTCCCTCTCTTTCTATCCCTCTCTCCCCATCTCTCCCCATCTCTCTCTCTCCTCCTCCCCCTCTCTCTCCATCTCCGTCTCCCCCTCTCTTTCTATTCCTCTCTCCCCATCTCTCCATCTCTCTCTCCCCCTCCCCCCTCTCCCTCCATCTCTGTCTCCCCCTCTCCCTCTCTTTCTATCCCTCTCTCCCCATCTCTCCCCATCTCTCTCCCTCCCCCTCCCCTCTCTCTCTCCATCTCCGTCTCCCCTCTCTTTCTATTCCTCTCTCCCCATCTCTCCATCTCTCTCTCCCCCTCCCCCTCTCCCTCCATCTCTGTCTCCCCTCTCCCTCTCTTTCTATCCCTCTCTCCCCATCTCTCCATCTCTCTCTCTCCTCCTCCCTCTCTCTCTCCTCCTCCCCCTCTCTCTCCATCTGTCTCCCCCTCTCCCTCTCTTTCTATCCCTCTCTCCCCATCTCCCCATCTCTCTCTCTCCTCCTCCCTCTCTCTCTCCATCTGTCTTCCCCTCTCCCTCTCTTTCTATCCCTCTCTCCCCATCTCTCCATCTCTCTCTCTCCTCCTCCCTCTCTCTCTCCTCCTCCCCCTCTCTCTCCATCTGTCTCCCCCTCTCCTTCTATCCCTCTCTCTCCATGTCTCCCTCTCTCCCCCTCTCTCTCCATCTCTCTCTCCCCCTACCCCCTCTCTCTCCCTCTCTTTCTATCCCTCTCTCTCCATCACTCCCTCTCCCTCTCTCTCCCTCTCTCTCCATCTCCCTTTCCCTCCCCCCTCTCTCTCTCGTCTCCGTCTCCCTCTCTTTCTATCCCTTTTTCTCCACCGCTCTCTCTCCCTCTCTCCCCATCTCTCTCCATCTCTCTCTCCCCCTCTCCCTCTCTTTCTCTCCCTCTCTCTATCTCTCCCTCTCCCCATCTCTCTCTGTCTCTCTCCATCTTTCCCTCTACCCCCTCCATATCTTTCTCCCCATCTCCATCTCCCTCTCCCCCTCTCCATCACTTTCTCTCTCTCTCGTTTTTCACACTTACATCCATTGCAGCATCCGCGTGGTCATGTGATCAAAATTCAGACATTTGGAGACTGACTCCTATTTATGACGGCCGCTGTGTCACGTGATCCCCTTTTGCGACATGCAAAGTCAACGGGGAAGACAGATTCACTTAACAACCGTCTTCCTCATTTAACCACTGCAGTGATTCACTTAACAACTGCGTCAAGAAAAACGGGGCAAAGCTCACTTAACAAATGTCTCACTCAGCGACATAAATTTGGGGCTCAGATGTGGGTCGTAAATCGAGGCCTACCTGTCATCTTAAGACAAGGGCTACCCACACGTTTGGGGTTCAGTGGCTCCCGGTTTAGAATAGCTTCTGAGCATGTGCAGAATGTGTCCCCTGGGGGGCCGGCAGGATCCGAACTCTTCTTTCCAAAAGGAAAATAGGAGAAACAGAGGCTTCCCTGCCCTCCCCCCCTCCCTCGCCCCCCCCCTCGGCTGCTGATGGCCTCATGTTGTGACTGCAAAAGGATGCAACACCTTTGCGTGAAAAGCACACTGGCCTTAGGTAACCCCCCCCCCCCCCCCCGTGCAATTCTTAGCCAAAAGAACCGCAGAGAAAAGAAAGAAAGATTTTCAAAGGGAAATGAGCAGGACGCATTTCAAAGAAAAATGGGGATTTTTAAGTGCCCGGCCTTTGCCAGAGCCCTGGCACCACCCCTCAAAAGCATGGCAACCCCCCCCCACCCCTCTTTTCCCCAACCAGGGTCTCGTCTCTTTTCAAACAACCCGACCGCCTTGTTCCTCTGGGTCACAGAAGGTGTTATTTTGCATTTATTTATTTAGTTTGTCGTATTTTTATGTAGGGTATATTGGAGGTGGTGATCATTTGGAGCTGTGTGCAACGAAATTTGGTTTTAGTGTATGTTGATCAGTGTACGTTCAAAGTGACAATAAAGTTACTCTAAGGAGGGAGGGAGGGAGGAAGAAGGAAGGGAGGGACGAAGGAAGGAAAAGGGAGGGGAGAAGGGACGGAGGGAGCGAAGAAGGAAGCAAGGGGAACGAAGGAAGGAGGGAAGGAAGGAAGGAAAGGGAGGAAGGGAGGAAAGAAAAGGGAGGGAGAAAGGAAAGAAGGAAGAAGGGAAGGAAGGAGAACGAAGGAGGGAAGGAAGGAAAGGGAGGAAGGAAGGAAAGGAAAGAGGGAGGGAGGAAGGAAGGAAAGAAGGAAGGAAGGGGAGGAAGGAAGGAAGGAAGAAGGGAAGGAAGGAGAATGAAGGAGGGAAGGAAGGAAGGAAAGGGAGGAAGGGAGGAAAGAAAAGGGAGGGAGGAAAGAAGGGAGGAAGGTGAGGAAGGAGGGAAGAAGGGAAGGAAGGAGAACGAAGGAAGGAAGGGAAGGGAGGAAGGGAAGAAAGAAAAGAGGGAGGGAGGGAGGAAAGAAGGAAGGAAGGTGAGGAAGGAGGGAAGAAAGGAAAGGGAGGAAGGAAGGAAGGAAGGAAAGGGAGGAAGGAACAAAAGGAAAGAGGGAGGGAGGGAGGGAGGAAGGAAGGAAGGAAGGAAAGGGAGGAAGGAAGGAAAGGAAAGAGGGAGGGAGGGAGGAAGGAAAGAAGGAAGGAAGGGGAGGAAGGAAGGAAGGAAGAAGGGAAGGAAGGAGAATGAAGGAGGGAAGGAAGGAAGGAAAGGGAGGAAGGGAGGAAAGAAAAGGGAGGGAGGAAAGAAGGGAGGAAGGTGAGGAAGGAGGGAAGAAGGGAAGGAAGGAGAACGAAGGAAGGAAGGAAAGGGAGGAAGGAAGGAAAGGAAAGAGGGAGGGAGGAAGGAAGGAAAGAAGGAAGGAAGGGGAGGAAGGAAGGAAGGAAGAAGGGAAGGAAGGAGAATGAAGGAGGGAAGGAAGGAAGGAAAGGGAGGAAGGGAGGAAAGAAAAGGGAGGGAGGAAAGAAGGGAGGAAGGTGAGGAAGGAGGGAAGAAGGGAAGGAAGGAGAACGAAGGAAGGAAGGGAAGGGAGGAAGGGAAGAAAGAAAAGAGGGAGGGAGGGAGGAAAGAAGGAAGGAAGGTGAGGAAGGAGGGAAGAAAGGAAAGGGAGGAAGGAAGGAGAAGGAAGGAAAGGGAGGAAGGAACAAAAGGAAAGAGGGAGGGAGGGAGGAAGGAAGGAAGGAAGGGGAGGAAGGAAGGAAGGAAGAAGGGAAGGAAGGAGAACAAAGGAGGGAAGGAAGGGAAGGAAGGAAGGAAGGAAGGGAAGAGAGGGAGGGAGGAAGAAAGGAAGGAAGGGTAGGGAGGGAGGAAAGAAGGAAGGGAGGGACGAAGGAAGGAAGGAAAAGGGAAGGGAGGGAGGGAGCGAAGAAGGAAGCAAGGGGAACGAAGGAAGGGGAATGAAGGAGGGAAGGAAGGAAGGAAAGGGAGGAAGGGAGGAAAGAAAAGAGGGAGGGAGGAAGGAAAGAAGGAAGAAGGGAAGGAAGGAGAACGAAGGAGGGAAGGAAGGAAAGGGAGGAAGGGAGAAAGAAAAGAGGGAGGGAGGAAGGAAAGAAGGAAGGAAGGGAAGGAAGGAGAATGAAGGAGGGAAGGAAGGAAGGAAAGGGAGGAAGGAAAGAAGGAAGGAAGGGGAGGAAGGAAGGAAAGAAGGAAGGAAGGGGAGGAAGGAAGGAAGAAGGGAAGGAAGGAGAACGAAGGAGGGAAGGAAGGAAGGAAAGGAAAGGGAGGAAGGGGAGGAAAGAAGGAAGGAAGGGAGAGAGGGAGGGAGGAAGATAAAGGAAGGAAGGGAGGGAGGGAGGGTGGGAGGAAAGAAGGAGAAGGGAGGGAGGGAGGGAGGAAGCAAGGGGAAGGAAGGAAGGAGAAGGAAGGATGGAAAGGGGGGAAGGAAGGAAGGAAGGAAGGAAGGAAGGAAGGAAGGAAGGAAGGAAGGAAGAGCACATATGAAAAGCTGGAGAATGCATTTCTCGCCTCCTGTATTTTGTATACGCCGATTAGTGTACATTCAAAGTGACAATAAAGTTATTCTAAGTCTCCCGTGGGCTGTGATGATGGAGCATGGTTTCTGGAGTCCCTCTCAACGCGCCTGCTGAAGGGCTGGGACTCCCAGGCTGCCCCCAAGCTCCCACCTGCTTCACACCTGTCCTCCCTCCCTCTCTCTCTCTCTCTCTCTCTCTCCAGACCCCGGCTGGGCGTCCATCAACCGAGGTGTCCTGGTGTGCGATGAGTGTTGCAGTGTCCATCGTAGTTTGGGCCGCCATATTTCCATCGTGAAGCACCTGCGACACAGTCCCTGGTCGGCCACCTTGCTACAGGTGAGTGGGGGGGGGCCTCTGTTCTGGGCGTGGGACATATGGATACCCCCTGCTTCCCTTCACCAATTTTATTGGGTATGAATTTTTATACGATTGGGTGGCCTAGAAGTGGAGCTATGGCCTCACAATCAGGAGGCTGTGAGTTCGATCCTAGGTAGAGGCAGATATTTCTCTCTCTCTGGGCACAATGAGAATATATCTGCCGAACAAAACTCCTCATTGGCAACAGAGAAGGGCATCCGGCCAGTAAAACACTCAGCTCCATTCAGTTGCCCAGACTCCACCCCCGCAAGGGATTATGGGGTCGTTAAAGGAGGAAGATGGGTTTTTCTACGGTTTCCCCGCCTGCCGAGATCACCCCCAGGGTTAAAAAAATATGCCCATGTAAACAAATATATGAAAGCAAATATTTTTAATATTTTAAAGCCAGTGTGCTTGAAGGTGGGTGGACTTCAACAGCAGGCGATCACATCAGCCGGCGTTTCTCAGTACTGGCTGGGGGATTCTGGGAGTTGAAGTCCACCCATCTTAACGTTGCCAAGGTTGAAAAACTCTGATATAGGATGTAAATATCAATGGAATAAGTTGGTTTTTATTAGGGGCAGGAGGGATGCGGGCACCGCATGGACCTCCAGGGGAAGGATGTGGGCTGACATTTTTTGTGTTTTGCTTTATTTTGCTTTACTTTACTTTTTCTTTTTTTCTTTTCTTTTCTTATTTGTTTTGTTTTAGTTTCCTTTTAATTGTCTTTTCTTTTTTTTCTTTTCTTTTATATTTTCTCTTCTTTTCTTTTTTTCTTTTCTTTTTTTCTTTTCTTCTTTTGGTTTTCTTTTCTTTTTTCCTTTTCTTTTATTATTTGTTTTGTTTTAGTTTTCTTTTATATTTTCTCTTCTTTTATTTTCTTTTATATTTTCTCTTCTTTTATTCTTTTCTTATTTTGGCTTTCTTTTCTTTTTCTTTTCTTTTATTATTCGTTTTGTTTTAGTTTCCTTTTAATTTTCTTTTCTTCTTTTCTTTTCTTTTATTCTTTTCTTTTCTTATTTTGGTTTTCTTTTCTTTTTCTTTTCTTTTCTTATTTGTTTTGTTTTAGTTTCTTTTTAATTTTCTTTTCTTCTTTTCTTTTCTTCTTTTATATTCTTTTCTTTTATTATTTTGGTTTTCTTTCCTTTTTCTTTCCTTTTATTATTTGTTTTGTTTTAGTTTCCTTTTAATTTTCTTTTGTTTTTTTTATTTTCTCTTATATTTCTGTTCTTTTATTATTTTCTTTTATTATTTTGGTTTTCTTTTCTTTTTCTTTCCTTTTATTATTTGTTTTATTTTAGTTTCCTTTTAATTTTCTTTTATTATTTTCTTTTATATTTTCTCTTCTTTTATTTTTTTCTTTTCTTCTTTTGGTTTTCTTTTCTTTTCTTTTTCTTTTCTTTTATTATTTCTTTTGTTTTAGTTTCCTTTTAATTTTCTTTTCTTTTATTCTTTTCTTTTCTTTTATATTCTTTTATTTTCTTTTATTATTTTGGTTTTCTTTCCTTTTTCTTTTCTTGTATTCTTTTATTTTTTTCTTGGCTTGATTTCTTGGCTTGATTTCTGTTTGTATTTATTAAATTTATACGCTGCCTTCTTGCTATCGGGATGCTTACCAACATGATCAAATCAACCATATCAAACATCAAAAGCGGACATTTCCTTCCTTACCAGCCCCCTACTCCCAAAACAATGGGGTGGCAGACAACATAACCCTTAAAGACCCCTCCT
>NW_026844128.1:795-346196 GCF_029531705.1 Pantherophis guttatus
ATAGATAGATAGATAGATAGATAGATAGATAGATAGATAGATAGATATGGGCAAGGCATGTCACCCAAGTAATAATGAAAGTGCAACCCTAACTAATAACCCTGTAGTTCTCTGCAAGTGATACTCCCTCTGTTCTCAGCATTGGTGGCATAATGTCCCACACAGTTTTCTAAAATGAAATTTAAAGAGGATCCTTGAATAAGAACTTATGATATACCATTGTAAGGAGTTTATTTATTTAAGAGAATTTATATGGTCACCGATTCACTATCAGTGTCTTTTAGCTGCTTAAAAAAACAAAAACAAAAACCCAATATACAAACAATAAAAATACACCTCTGGAGATAACAATCAGCCAGTTGAGCCACTTGATGGGCTCCAACCCACTCTGGGTTCCACAGGCCTATTGGCAAAACTGGGTGCTCAGGTGCTTGCCACACCTTTATCTATTGTGCCAAGCCAGATGGCTAGCAATCTCAGTGTTTCCCTCGAGGCAAACACAGCAAGTATTGGGGCTTTTCTCTCAGTTTTTCTGCAGTAAATTATTACATTGGTGGCTGAAATAATTTATCTGCACTGTTTGGGGGAACTTGTTTATCTTTGTGAAGTTTCTGGCTGTCTGGGGTGTCTGACTAAGAAAGATTTTCAAAATGGCCGATGCTACTGCCTCCAAGACTTCTCGCAAGTCATCTAAGAGGAGGGGGTGGCAGGACCCTGACCCAGGAGAGGGTTGTTCTTCCCACCTTCCCACACTTTCTAAAGTAGCTCGCTCTTCTACTTCTAAAGGATCTAAATCCTCCAAAGATGAGGAAAGACGCCACAGACCCATGGAAAGAGCTTTTAAAATGGTTCAAGCTGATAAGAATAAAGCCCCAGGCCTGCCCCAGGCTTCTCCCCACTCAGTAGTGACTCCTCCCACTGACATTCAAGTTGCTAGGCTCCAGCCATCTCATACTCCTTCTCTATCTCCGGATAGATCCTTGCATGAGGGTGCAAATTTAGCTGATGCTTCAACTGTTTTTTCAGCGTACACAAGAGAGTGCAGTTGTGGACAGTTGAAGTTGTCCCTGCTCCCAAGTTGTTTTCAGACAATATAGTTGTCTTTGTAGTTCAAAGACAATGGGCCTTCCCAAGTACGGGGTCCCCTTCCTAATTCTCTAGACAAATGTTTCTACAACTTGGCAACTGACTTTTCCAATATATTGCAGGTACCATCAGTGGATTCTTCCATAGTAGCTTTGTCTTAATCCTCTCTGGTCTCAGGTCCCGCAGAAGAGGTTTTGCACCCAGAGGACAAAAGAGTGGAAAGAAGCCTCATTAAGGGGCATCAGGCTTCTTCCTGGGCTGTGCAAGCTTCATCTGCAGCATCTTTCTTCAACCATGCTACCATCCTATGGCTGAAGCAACTCCAGGAGAGAATTCCAGCGGCTGACCATAGATCTCACCAGGACTTAAACAAAATATTGGCAGCTGTGGAATTCTCTGTAGATACACCCTCAACGCAGCTCGTTTCTCTGCTAAGGCTATTGGCTCTTCAGTGACGTCTAGGCACCTTCTCTGGCTCAGAAATTGGCAGGCAGATCAAAGAGCTAAATGGCGTCTAGCTTCTTCCCCTTTCCAGGGTGACAAGTTGTTTGGGGCCCCTCTGGAGCCCCTCCTTGTTGAAACTAAGGACCATCGTAAAATCTTACCATCTCTTTCTAGAAGGTTGGAGATCCATCCACAGACTTCCTTTCATTTGGGATCCTTTCGGGGCGACGACTCCAGTTTCTACCAGAAATGTTCACATCGTTCCTTTCATCCATGGGGATCTCAGCAACAGGACTCTCAGGTCAGATAGGGGTACAGGTTCTCCTCCAGGAGACCGTTCAGCCGTTCCAGGGGCCGGCCCTTTTGCCAAGCCCGTTAATTCTCCTCCTGATTCTAGGATTGGGGGCAGGTTATCTTTTTTTGCTGACATCTGGAATAACACCGTTTCAGATTCCTGGGTTAAAGAATCTATTCGATTTGGCTTAGCTCTTGAATTCCACTCCAAACCCCCCCCCCAATTTTTTTCTGTGCTGTCCTTTGTCCTTGGACAGAGCCAAACGAGCTCGAGTTAATGCGGCCATTGACCACCTCTTGCTAATCAAGGCCATCCAGCCGGTCCCTTCTCTCCAATGGGGTCAGGGATTCTATTCCTGCTTATTCCTAGTGCAGAAAGCTTCGGGGGATTGGAGGGCTATCCTAGATTTAAAACCTTTGAACCGGTATATAATTTATCACTGGTTCAAAATACAATCCCTCTACACTATACTTTTGGCAGTTAGAGAGGGAGATGTCATGTCCTCAATTGATTTAACAGAAGCTTATTTGCATATCCCTATCCTCCCTGCTCATAATAAATTCCTCAGGTTTTGTTACAATGGCAGACATTACCAGTACAAGGCCCTTCCATTTGGTTTATCATCAGCGCCTAGGGCATTTACTAAGATTATGGCGGCCCTTATTTCTCATATTTCTTCCATCCCTGTCAGGATCCTTTTTTACCTGGATGATATCCTCATCCTTTCCCGATCTGAGATTCAAGCTCGTCGGGACGTTGCCACATCTCTTGATATTTTGAAGGCTCACGGGTTTTACATTAACTGGAAGAAGAGTCATTTGGCTCCTTCTACCCAACTTCAGCACCTGGGATTGGTGATTGATACGATGTCGGCTAAAGTCTTCCTATCCCAAGATCGACAAGGTAGTCTCAGTGAAATGGCCCTCTGTTTTGTTCAGTCCCAATTGGCTTCCCTGATAGGTTTGTCTAGCCTGTTAGGCAAGATGGTGTCCTGTTACGGTATAGTACCCTGGTCTCGTCTTCATAGCAGGGAATTGCAGTGGCTTCTTCTGCCATACCAGCAGAACCTCAACAATATCTCAACCTTCCTCCTTCCTCTGCCCATGAACGTCATCGAGTCTCTCAGATGGTGGACACCCGAGAATGTCTCCAAGGGCTGCTCCTTCCTCAAGCCTCAGAGATTAGTCATCACAACGGATGCCAACCTAGTAGGTTGGGGAGCACACCTGGAGACTCACATGATTCAGGGCAGGTGGTCCCCTGCGGAATGCGATCTCAACATAAATCTCCTAGAACTCAGGGCGATCTTCCTTGCCCTTCAGGTCCAGGGCAGGGAGGTTCTGATCCTCACGGACAACATCACTGCCAAAGCGCACATAAACAGACAAGGAGGGACTCGTTCCTAAGCTCTGCTGCAGGAGTCTCTTCGTCTGGGTCTCTGGGCTGAGTCCCATCTGGTGTCTCTGCAGGCAGAACACATATCGGGGGTGTCCAATGTTCAAGCGGACTCCCTCAGCCGCAATCCCATCAACCCGGCGGAGTGGAGTCTTCATCCTTGTCTCTTTCAGGAACTGTCCAGATGATTCAGCAACCCTCAGGTAGATCTGTTCACATCAGCTCTCAACCATCAATTGCCCCGTTTCTTCTCCTGCTTCCCATCTCAGGGGGTGGAGGCAGTCAATGCCTTATGCAGCCCGTGGCCTCAAGGAATCCTTCTCTACACTTTCCCTCCATTTCCTCTAGTAGCCAAGGTGATCCGGAAACTCATCAGGGAGAGGGCAGAGCTTGTACTGGTGGCGCCCCATTGGCCTCGGCACCCTTGGTTCATGGACCTAGTGTCAGTTGCCCCTCCCTGGAGGATTCCCGAGAGACAGGTGTCTCTGCTGCAAGGATGGCTGATTCATCCAGATCCTCAATCCTTCCAGCTAGCCGTCCGGAGATTGAGTGGTTCCTCTTAACTGAAGCGCAGATCCTGCCAGAGGTCATCGCTACCATTCAAGCCTCTTGCCGCAGATTGACCACTTGTATTTATGACACCACATGGAACGCCTTCTCCAAATGGTGTAGATGGCACAGTATCATTCCCACCTCAGCATCGGTGGTTCAAGTCCTTGGGTTTCTGCAGGACAGTTTTTCTTCAGGTCTCTCACCAAACACTCTACGATGGCAGGTGTCTGTTATTTCATCTATTCTGTCTTACTTTTCATCAGTCAATCTGTCTAAGGATTCTTTGATTCGCAGTTTTTTACGTGGGGCTACAAACCTCCGGTCATCCACAGGTTCCCTACGTGGGACCTTAACAAGGTATTATAGGCCCTCACCAGACATCCCTTCGAACCTTTGCGGGAGGTGGACCTCAAATTTCTATCATTCAAAGTTTCTTTCCTGGTAGCCATAACTTCACCCCGCCAGATTTTGGAATTGGCAGCCCTGTCAATCCGTCAGGATCTGTGTATTTTCCACGTGGACAGGGTGGTCCTACGTCTGGATCTGGTGTTTATCCCCAAGATCAACTCCATCTTCCACAGATCACAGGAACTTGTTCTTCCCAATTTCTGTCTGTCTCCGCAACACCGGCTGGAAAGGGCATGGCGCACTCTGGACGTTCGCAGAGCCCTTAAGGTATACATTGCCCGCACATCTTCTTTCCGTCACACAGAAGCCTTATTTGTTGCCTTCCAGCCCTTGTCCATGGGTGCCAAGCTGTCTTCTTTGGCCATTGGCCACTGGATCAGGGCTACCATAGCTACAGCGTATTCCGTCCAGGCCTTACCGATTCCCCGGAATATTACAGCCCACTCTACAAGGAGCCATATCTGCGGCCTGGTCCACCAGGGCTCCCCTGGAAGAAGTCTGCAGGGCGGCCACCTGGTCCTCTCCTACTCCGTTCATCCGGCATTACTGGTTTGATGCCTATGCTTCGGCTGATGCGGCATTTGGACAGAGAGAGTTACAAGGAGTACATCTGGAGACTGCTTCCCGGATCCGGCCTGCTCCCACCTATAGGACATCAGCTTTGGTATGTCCCAGGCATGACTGCCATGCCCACCGTCATGAGAATGGGCATTGATCTTACCTGATACACCCTTTCTGTCATAGGTGGACATGGCAGTCAGCCCCTCCCTGTTGGTGCCGTTCCGGGACATGGGGGTGGGTGGCAGTCTCATATGTTTTCTATTTTTCCAGACACAACAGTCTGCTGATCTACCTCATCTCAAAATTGGACTACACAGGAAGAGGCGGGACTTAAGAACTTTTCAGCAGACTCGGTCTCATTGGAGCAAGGCAGTGTCACTCCCAGGCATGACTGCCGTGCCCACCTATCATAGAAAGGGCATATCAGGTAAGACCAACGCCCATTTTCTTTTTATAATCTTAGCCAATTCCCTCAAA
Organism: Pantherophis guttatus; assembly: GCF_029531705.1. Next base: position 6,014 of record NW_026844128.1, read on the forward strand.
ATTTCTTACATAAATAAAAGGTGTTTGTTAGATTTTGGCAACAATAGTCTTCACTCTGGTCCATTTTTTAAAATGGGAAAATAGCTCAAATGTGATTGGCTAGCGCTCCTGACAGCTCCCTATAAAAGGGCGGGCTGTCAGAGATGCTAGCTGCTGGATTGTACATAGTTGTGAATAAAAGAGCTGTTGTTGAAGCTTGCCTCCTGTCTCTCTATCCATGAATCTAACACTGGCGATGAAGAGGGGATTCTGAGAGGCACGGAGAATCTAAAGAGCTGACAGTGAGGCAATCATGACGGCATTTCACCCGCCAACGCCATTCGACCCAGAAAAGGAGAAGTGGAGCACTTATATGACCAGATTTGAGTGTTTCATGGAAGTGAACAATCCCCTTGTATTGTCGGATAACCGGAATCAAGCACTATTTCTGAGTTACTGTGGGCATGATGTCTTCAACACGCTGAAGCCCTATCTGAGCCAACACTGGTGCATTTGGTACCGTGGCAAGTGCTAGAAAATGCACTCAAGATAGACTATGCCCCAGTACCATCAAAAACGGTGCGGTGTTATGAATTTCAGCATAGAGTACAGCAGGACGGAGAGTCCATTAATCAATACGTGTGGATTATAAGTGCGATAAATAAGGCACTCCAGCAGAGCGCGTACCCGGTGCCAATACTCCAACAACTCTTGCATTCCCTGGGCCCTGGATGCCTATTCGCTAAATTAGATTTTCCGCAGGCGTACCAGCAGTTGTTGGTAGATGGTGCTACTGTGGAGGCACAGACCATAATAACACATTGGGATGCATTTAAATGTCATCGCCTGCAGTTTGACATTAGCGTTGCCCCTGGCCTGTTCCAGAGTGTCATGGAAAGGCTACTGCAAAAAATCCCCAAGGTGGTGCCCTATTTTGACGACATATTAATCACCACCGTCTATCAACAGCAGCTGAAATCCCATTTATGGGAAGTTTTGGAAAAATTCAGATCTGCAGGGCTCCAAGTCAAGGGCAGCAAATGCGCTTGACTCGGTCAAGGTCCCGGAAGTCAAATTCTTGGGTTACCATATAAATGGGAAGAGAATACACCCAACCCACACTAAGATTAGGGTGATTCGGGAAGCCCCCACACCACGGAACCAGATGGAGTTGCAAGCCTTCCTAGGCTTGCTCAACTTCTACAGTGTCTTCCTAAAGAATAAAGACACCATTGCTGAGCTACTCCATAAGCTCCTGGCCAAAAACAGTGTATGGTCCTGGGGACCCAAAGAAGCTGCTGCTTGTTTGGTGGTAAAACACCTCTTGTCTGAGGACAGCTTCCTAATCCAGTACAATGACACCATGCCATTGGTACTGGCATGTGACACTTCCCTGTTTGGCATGGGGGCTGTGTTGAGCCACTGACTCCCCAATGGAACTGAGGCTCTGATCGCGTATTTCTCCAGGATGCTGTCTAGCTCGGAGAGGAACTATAGCCAGCTGGACAGGGAAGCGCTGGCTGCTGTGGCAGGGGTGAAACGGATCCACGAGTACTTATTTGGGAGGGATTTTGATTTGCTTACAGACCACAAGCCACCTTTGGGACTCTTGGCTGGGGATCGACTGACTTCTTTGGCTCTGTCACCCCAATTTATAAGGTGGGCAATTTTCCTATCCACATACAGTTATAAACTGCTGCACTGGCCTGGATGATCATTGGGGCACGCTGATGCCCTCAGCTGTTGCCCACTGCTGGACTTGTTGGATGACCCAACACCAGGACTCCCTGCCATCTTGATAGACTGCCTGGACTCTGGACTTGTAACCTCTGTCGCTGTGGCCAAGCACTTGGCTAAGGATGCAACATTCAAAACTATATTGAACTGGGTGTGGAAGGGGTGGCCAGAGGGCCCATTTGGGGCAGAATTCAAACTGTTTGCCAATCAGCAGCACAAGATTTCCTCACAAGGGGGGTGTTTGCTATGGGGTGACAGGGTAATGATATCTCAGAGTTTAAGGTATTTCATGTTGAAATCATTACATGAGGGACATCCAGGGATTGTTTGGATGAAAGCCCTAGCCCAAAGCTTTGTGTGGTGACTGAATATGGATTGGGAGATCTAAGAGTGTGGTAGCCAGGTGCCTGTTCTGTCAAGAGTCTTGGCCAGTTCCTCCTGTAGCACCAGCTCAAGAGTGGGAATGTCCCAGGGCCCCCTGGCCGAGAATCCATATTGATTTCACTGGGCCCTTTCATGGCCAAACCTTCCTCGTAGTAGTAGACGCCTATTCCAAATGGATGGAAATTATCCTAATGAGCATCACCATGGCTGAAGCTGTAAATAAGGTCCTCTGTAAAATCAGAATTAGGGATATGCCATGCCCTCATAGCACTTTTCCATCTGGCCAGTAATGGCTTGGCTGAAAGATCCGTTAGATCAGCCAAGGAGGCATAAGGCAGACTGGCACTGAGGACTGGCAGGAGAGAGTAGATAAGTTCTTCCGGTATCAACACATAACACCCAGTGTGATAACAGGAAAGAGCCCGGCAGAGCTATTAATGGGCTGCCAACTCAGGTCTCTACTTGACCACCTACACCCCAGCTATTGCCCAGAAACAACAACAAAAACACAAAGCCACACCAGAATTTTCAACATAGGGGACCTGGTTCACACCCAGAACTTTGCTGAAGGACCATTATGGTTAGCGGGTAAAATTGAAAAAAATCACAGGCCCTAAATCTTACATAGTAAGACTACACGATGGGCGCCTATTGACCAAATTCGAAGCCATCTCAGCCCAGAAAGTATCAAAGACACTATCGATCAGGAATTTAATTCTAATCCATTCTTAGGAGACTCAAACCCGATGGAACTGGAGGATGTACCAGAAGTACCTGGAATCCAGTGATGCTTCTCCCACAAACTGGTTCCCGTAGACATCCAGGCCCTGCCCAAAAAGTTCCAGGACTTTCCAGGGGCGGAGCAAGAGGAAGCAACAGGCACTCCCTTTCAGCCTGCTGCCATCCTAATAAATGAGCTGCGCAGGTCAGGTAGAGCAAGCAAATGTCCCACCTACATGCGTGATTATATATGTAAATAGTTGATTCAAAACGGGGGGTGTGTGTGCTAGATATTGGCAACAATAGTCTTCACTCTGGTCCATCTTTTTAAGCGGGAAAATAGCTTGAATGTGATTGGCTAGCGCTCCTGACAGCTCCCTATAAAAGGGCGGGCTGTCAGAGAGGGTAGCTGCTGGATTGTACATAGTTGTGAATAAAAGAGTTGTTGTCGAAGCCTGCCTCCTGTCTCTCTATCCACGAATCTAACAGTGTTTGTGCAAAAATGTACAGTTTATTTCTAATCTATAACTTCTCTACCTTTCAAATGCTTCTAGATGTGGGAAAAGAAATAACATTCTTTAGAATATATGAAAGTGTTTGTCAGAGAATGTGCAAGACATTTTTTTGAAGAGTTTTAGAGAGGTTAAGGTAATTATTTTTTAAAAAATGATCTATGTTTTTACTCCCCAGAAAACATGCTTACCATAAATGACTGATACCTTCTGAATCCGTTCATTTTCTATTTTGTGAAAAATAGATGGAAAATAAATGTGGTATCTTGAAAAAAAACCTCTGTTTTATATATTCTATTGCAAATCTCCCTTATACTACTTTTGTTGGCATTTGCTCATTTTTTTAAAAAAGTAGCTGAACCAGCTCATCAAAACAAAATAATTATATCCTAGAGGAATTACTGTAGGCCAAAATATCAAAGGCTGCACAGAAATTCAACAATCATGAAAGTATCTGTTGGCTATAAAGAGAGTTTGGTACAAGGAGTAGTCATGTCTCTCAGATTCATTGCTACAGCTTTCCTCACTCTGTTTTCTTCTGGTAGAGTACACGTTCAGATCCTAACCCTTGTGATAGTCAAGATAAAAATTTGTACTTGCATCGATGTTCAAACAGAAAATGATCGATTTTCTCATTAGATGTATTCTCAAATAAAACCCTTAGATCTATCTTTAGATGAAGTATTGGATTATATATGCTTCCCTATGGGTAGGATGGAAGGCAAAATATTTTCCACAATAACAAGATCATCAAGATGTTTCTCCTGATGTTTTTGGTGCATAAAGTAGTTTCTCTAAGCTGCCCTGCAAGTGATGCTTTCCTTGTTCCACATGAGTGGTACCAGCCTGGAGACTTCATCATTGGTGGAATGGTGTCTCACATGGGCTACCACTTTTATGAAATTAAATTTGATGAAAACCCTGCTAGAATACCTTACGACGTACCAATGTAAGAATTTTTCTTTGCTATCTAATCTTATCCAATCTCGAAAATCCCTTATATGAGTAAAAGATGTGTGTGCACAAATCTTTGCTTTCTCTGTCTTTCAAATGCATCTGGTTCTGACCGAAGAAATATATTTCTTTACTTTTTTTTTGGAATTTTTTTTTATTTTTAAACAAAACTTAAAACATAAAACAATTATCATCCATTACAATTACAGAAAGTGTATTGATCGGTTACAAATCTTTTGTGGTTAATACTCTATCCAACATTTTCTTATTTAACAGTTTATTACATTATTATTCTCATTTACCAATTATTTTACAGTAAATTGTCCTCTATAAGGGGAAAAAAAAACCCCTTTATATGTTTTTATTATCTAGCCATTTCATATTTCATATTTCATTTCCATTCTTTCTTGTCTAACCATTGATAAAATAGATCCCATATCAAATAATATTGTTTATCTTCTTGTTCCCTAATTTCAAATGTCAATTTACTCATTTCAGCACACTCCAAAATTTTCTTGATAACGTCGTCATCCGTGGGTATCTTCTCACCTTTCCAATTTCTAGCAAACACAATTCTCGCCACCATTAAAACATTCACAATTAAATATCTGATTTCTCTATTGTATATTTCTGGTAAAATCCCCAATAAAAATGTCTCTGGTTTAAAGTCAATATGTTTTTTTGTCATTTTTTTCCAGCCATTTGTGGATTTTAGTCCAATATCTTTTAGCTTCTGCACATGTCCACCACATATGGTAATATGAGCCCGGAGTCTGATGACACGTCCAACATTTCTCCGATTTATTCTTTTACATTCTGGCTATTCTCGCCGGGGGTAAATGCCACCTGTAAAACTTATACAAATTTTATACAAATTTTCCTTATATGCTATTGACATTGTCATTTTATAATTCTGCAACCATAATTTTTCCCATTTCTCTAAGTCAATCCCATGACCCACATTTTTCCCCCATGCAATCATTGTTTCTTTAACTTGTTCTTCTGCCAATTTTACTTCTAATAAATGACTGTACAGTTTTTTAATTACATGGTCATCAGAACCTGTTAAGATTTTATCTAAATTTGTCAAGTTACTATAAAAACCCTCCTTTTTAGAATCTTCATCATATCTAGACTGTATTTGCATATATGGAAACCAATCCATTTCAAGCTCTTGTTGTTCTAGTTCTTGCTTTGACTTAAGTTCACCCCTTTCATTTAATAATTCACCATATCTAACAATTTATTCCTTCCTAAATGTTATTGCATATGAGACTGCTTCAATAGGTGATAACCAGACTGGAATTTTTAAATAGTAACATTGTTTGATCTTCTCCCAGTTTAATAACAAAGACTCTCGTATCATATGTCTTCTGAAAAAAACCTGTACTTTTGTACTTTTATACCACATAAAAGCGTGCCAACCCAACAATAAATCATGTCCTTCTAAAGTCAACAATCTAATATTCCTTAGCATTATCCATTCTTTAATCCACATCAAGTTACCAGTTTGATAATACAATTCCCAATCCGGCAAACCAAAACCTCCTCTTGATCTGGCATCTTGCATCAATTTTAGTTTTATCCTTGCCTTTTTGCCCTGCCATATATATTTTAACACCATTTTATTTAAATCTTCAAAATATTTTTCCCCAACTTAATTGGAATTGTCTGAAATAAGTAAATAAAGTATTCTTTACATTTTTTTAAAGACTTTCACTCACTTTGTTGAACATCTACTGAGGTTAAGGTAATTTTAAAATGGTTTGGCATTATTACTCCTCACTAAACATACATACAGTAAATGAGTGACACCTGATTAATGTATTCATATAACACGTTCTGAAAATCTTGTATAAAATATAGTATTTTGAAAAAAGTCACTACTTGTATTTGTTGCAGTATATATTTGTTGCAAGTCATGGAAATATTGTGTAAAATTGTAAATGTGTACTCAGTAGAAATTACCAATAAAGGAGAATATCTGTAGCTCAGGGTTGAAATGAGGGGTCCTTGGTGCTCTCTGAGATTGGTTATTTTCTTATAGACTTTTCATTATCCATCCTCAGTGCCAGGCAGTGATGATATTACCTATTTTGGATAATGAAATATCTGGAAGAAAGCAACCAAACTCAGAGAGCACCAAGGACCCTCTGTGGAAATCATGAAGAACTTTAGAATAGTGATGATCTTTTTACTACTGTCAGAGAAAGAAACAGAATAGAATATAATTCTTTATTGGCCAAGTGTGATTGGACACACAAGGAATTTGTCTTGGTGCATATGCTCTCGCTGTACATAAAATAAAAGATACATTCATCAAGAATCATAAGGTACAACACTTAATGATAATCATAGGGTACAAATAAACAATCTAATCATATTAGGAAACAGTCAATATAAATTGTAAGGATACCAGCAACAAGGTTACAGTCATATAGTCATAAATGTTGGTTATTCATACAGAAATGGTGAGAATTGTCAACTTACTTTTTCAACTGGGGTATTTAAAACATTTGCAGTGTATGCACAAAATTTCATCAACACATCCTTGCTTTGGCCTTTGCTGTGAAGGAGATCAATGAAGACTCCCAGATCTTACCTAACATCACTCTTGGTTTCCACATCTATGACAGTTACGTACATGCGAGGATGACCTATCGCACGACTCTGGACCTGCTTTTCAAATCCCAGGAATTTGTCCCTAACTACAAATGTGATAGCCAGAAGAATCTCATGGCTATTATTGGAGGATTGGATTTTGAAACATCGTCTTATATAGGTGAACTTATAGGTTTCTTCAAGATTCCACAAGTAAGCTGTGATGAATTTGAGGAGGGAAATTCTATATTTTGTTCTTGTTATGGAATATATAATGAGCATCAAAGATTAGGTTTAGGTTTGTGTTAAGATGATGCGTGGTTTACAGTTTACTAATTAGCATTCTTTTCTGAAACTATAATACCAAATACCAATGCCAAATACAAGAAGTAAGTATCCAGAATATTCTACAACTGAGGGAAATTGATATAGTACTCTTGTACCTATTGAAACAATTGTTCTTTTATACTGTATGTCTCTGAAGTAAATCCAAATAATTCCTTTCTACAGCAATGTTTAGAAGAATTCTAGGGACAATGTTCCTTGGATGTATTTCATAAGAAAACTAGATAAGAAAAAAATTGATTTGATTGACTATTTCAACAGAATACTATTTCACTTTCTTATAGCTGACATATGGCTCATTAGCCCAAGATGCATTTGAGACCAGTAAGCTGTCTTCACTTTATTTCATGGTCCCGAAAGAGGACCATCAGTACATTGGAATTATCCAATTGCTTCACCATTTCAAGTGGACATGGATTGGGATTTTTTGCTGTTGATAACAACAATGGAGAAAATTTCTTACAAAAAATGCAGCCCTTACTTTCACAGAATGGAATATGTTCATCATTTATACAAAGGCTTTCCCAACTAGTCCATATGGAAGACTTACCAGGACTTTATCAAACAGTCTCAGTTATCTCCATTAATATGATGAATAGCAAAGCCAATGCATTTCTCATCTATGGAGAATCCTGGGTAATTACGTGGCTAAGAGCTGTCACATTTATTGTAGATCCTGAAAGCAAGGAAATTGCATTGTTTAGAAAGGTGTGGATCATGACTGCACAGATTGATTTCATTTTATCTGGATTTCAAGTCAGTTGGGATCTCCAGATGTTCCATGGAGCTATTTCCTTCACTGTTCACTCCACAGAAGTTGTAGGTTTCAAGGAATTTCTTCAGACCATCAATCCTCTTTCACTCTACAGAGATCAGTTTCTGCAGGACATTTGGGAACAATCATTTGATTGTTCATTTCCAAAACCAGAACTACAAGAAATGCATAGTAATCTGTGCACTGGGCAGAAGAAGTTAGAAGATCTTCCTTCCCCTTTGTTTGAAATAGAAATGACTGGCCACAGCTACAGTGTCTACAATGCTGTTTATGCTGTGGCTCATGCTTTGCAGGCTCTGTACACATTACGTTTCAATAGAACAAAAGCTATGATGGGTAAACAAATTGGCCATCTAGATCTCCAGGCTTGTCAGGTATTTTCTCTGCATTGGACACTTCTTTTATTTCAATAAGCAGTTTGATGTAAAATTATTTTTTGAACCCACTGTGGAATGTCTTAATGTTTCTACATTTTAAGAATGGGAAACAACCTATAAATAAGGAAATATTTCCTGATAGTGAGAATAATTAATTAGTGGAAACCTTGCCTCCAGAAGTTATGGATGCTACAACACTGGAAATTTTTACAAAGGGATTAGATAGTGATTTGTATTGGACTAGAAGACTTCCAAGGTTCCTACCAACTACCCATTTATGAATTTTCTCCCAGTAATTCCTTGCTTTCTTACATTTCCACCACATGTGGTAGTATGATCTTGCAGTCTGGTTGAATTTCCAACAATTGGCAGAGGAGTTCTTATACATTTTGGCTAATCTTGTGGCGACAAGTGCCATCAGTAAAACATTTTGTAAAGATTTTCTTTATATGCCGCGGCCATCTTCAGTTTGTCGTTTCTCTCCCAAATTTTTAACCATTTTTCTAATTCTATGTTGCAAAATTCTTTGCCCAGGCAATCATTGTTTCTTTAACTATCTCTTCTTTCATTTTATATTCAGTAATAATTATGTATATTTTTAATCAATTTTTCATCCGTCCCCATTAAAAAATTTTCCAATGCTGTTTATTCTTTGTTTATACCCCATAATTTAACATCTTTTTCGTGCCTTGTTTGGATCTGCAAATACGGCCACCAAGGTAAGTCCAACCCCTGCTTCTACAAATTTTTTTTAATTAAAAAGTTTTATCAAATATTACAACAATTTTTCCCTGTCCCTCCTCCCCCCTTCCCTCCTCCACCCACCACCCATCCCCCATCCCCCCTGTCCCTCCAACCCCCCTCCCCCCACCCTGGACTTCCCAGAACAAATACAGGGTGTAACATTTAACAAACATAAACTAAAATATGCTAACTTTCTGTAGGTGCTTAATTCCCCCTTGCTTTTTAGCTCCCCTTTCAACTAACAAAACATAATTCAAAAAGAAAAAGTTGATTTCATTCATAAGCTACTTGAAGCTTTTTAGTCCGATATTTGTTTTGAATATAGTCAATCCATCTTCTCCATTCCAATGTATATCTTTCATTTGAATGGTCCTTCAAATACGCTGAAATCTTGGCCATCTCTGCTAAGTTCACTACTTTTAATGTCCATTCTTCAATAGTAGGCAAGTCTTCCTTCTTCCAATACTGCGTCACCAAAAGTCTGGCTGCTGTTATTAAATTTAAAATCAACCTAGTCCCTATAACAGTACAATCTGTAATTATACCTAACAAGAAGAACTGTGGAGTAAATTTTATCTTCTTTTTGAGAATATTTTGAATAATCCACCATATTTTTATCCAAAATGCCTTAATTTTTTTACATGTCCACCATATATGATAATACGTGGCATCATCACATTCACATCTCCAACACTTGGGTTGCACACTTGGATACATACAGGCTAGCTTTTTAGGATCTAGATGCCATCTATAAAACATTTTATAAAAATTATCTTTTAAGTTTTGGGCTTGTGTAAACTTCACATTTCTAACCCATATTTTTCCCACATTTCCATCATTATTGGTTCTTCAATATTTTGTGCCCACTTTATCATACAGTCCTTAACTAACTCCGTTTCCGAATCTATTTCTACCAATGCATTATACAACCTTTTTATATGCATTTGACTGATCTCTAATCTGTTTTACCAAGTTTTCCTCATTTTGCAAAATACCAATTTTCTGATCTTCTCTCCATCTAGCTTGCAACTGTACATATTGAAACCATGTTTGAATTATCCTTTCTTCTCTTAGTTGATTCAAAGATTTTAGTTTTAGTATACCTCTTTCCTTGTTAAAAAGCTCTTTGTATGTAATCACATCTTGTTTTTGTTCTACATTTATATTCTCTGTCGCGTGTCTGGGTATTGCCCACATTGGTAACTTCTCATTTAGTTTACACTTATACTTTTTCCAGACACTCAATAAAGCATTCCTTAATATGTGACTTTTAAAAGTCTTATCCACTTTCTTATCATATAGTAAATAAGCATGCCACCTGTAAACCAAATCATATCCCTCAATATTCAATATTCTTTCGTCTGTTGAATTCATCCAATCACTCATTGCTGATAGGGCAGCTGCCTCATAATATAGTCTTAAATTGGGCATTTTGAAACCTCCTCTTTCACGTATATCCTGCATTATTTTTTTGTTTTATTCTCGGTCTCTTCCCTGCCCAGGCAAAATTATTAATACCCTTCTGCCATATCTTCAAATTTTCATCTTTTTAAAGTATTGGTATCATTTGAAAAAGAAACAAAAACTTAGGCAAAACATTCATTTTTACTGCTGCTATTCTTCCTAACAAGGATAATTGTAATTTTTTCCAATTTTCCATCTCTCTCTGTATTTTTTGCCACAATGGATCATAGTTACACGTGAATAATTTCGCATTTGATGTCATAATATAAACCCCCAAATACTTAACTTTTTTTACTATTTCAAATCCTGTTAATCTTTCTAATTCATCTTTTTGATTTGTAGTCATGTTTTTAGTTATTATCTTCATTTTTCCTGCATTTATTTTAAATCCAGATACTTGCCCATATTGCTTAATTATATCCATTAAACCTACAACTGACTGTAATGGTTGGGTTAAAGTAACAACCAAATCATCTGCGAATGCTCGTACTCTGTAATCATACTACCTAATTTTAATTCCATTTATTTTGTCCGACTCACATATCTTACTCAACAAAAATTCCAAAGTCAAGATGAACAATAATGGAGACAAGGGACATCCTTGTCTTGTTCCTTTTTCTATATTAAAAGTATCTGTTAAACTACCATTAATTATTATTTGCGCTGTTTCTGATATATTGCCTTAATAGATTGTGTAAAATAGTCTCCAAACTGCATCTTTTCTATTATTTTCAATAAGAAATGCCAATTCAATTGATCAAATGCTTTCTCCGCATCAAGAAATATTAGCACCACAGGGATTTGGTTGTTCTTCCCCAAATACTCTAATAGGTTAACCACTTGTCTTACATTACTCTTAATTTGTCTACCATTTATAAAACCAGTTTGATCATTATGAATCATTTGTTGCATGACTGTCATTAACCTATTTACTAGTATTTTAGTAAAAATCTTGTAATCTGTATTTAAAAGTGATATAGGCCTGTAATTTTTTGGCTGAGTGTGATCTTGCTCCTCCTTTGGAATCAGAGAAATAAAAGCTGTCCCCCAGGATGAGGGTACATCTCCTCCAGATTGTATGTTGGTAAATAACTCTTTGAGTGGTCCCACCATTTCTAACTGCAAGTGTTTATAATAAGCAGCTGTCAAACCATCCATCCCAGGGGCTTTACCCACTTTCAATTGCTTAATTGCAAGCATGATCTCTTCGGAAGTTATTGGTTGATTTAAACCCTCCCTTTGCTCTTTTGTAATTATAGGAATATTCTCTTTCTGTAAGTATCTATCTACATCTATACTTTGAATTTTATCACTAGCATACAACCTTGTATAAAATTCTAAAAATGCTTTTTTAATCATGTTTTGCTGATAAACCTCTTTACCTTTATATTCTATTTTCTCTATGGTCCATGACTTTTGTTTTTTCCTTAACAGATATGCTAACCATCTCCCTGGTTTATTAGCATTGCAAAAAGTATTATGGTTAGCATATTGCAAATTAGTTGCAACCTGATCTTCCATTAGCATATTAAATTGCCCTCGCAGTAAGTTAATTGCCTCTTTTATTTTCTTGTCTGCTGGGTTCAATATCAAAGCTTGTTCTTTTTTTTTTAATTTCCTCTTCTAAGTCCTTCCTTTTTTTCCCTGTTTACGTCTGTTTATTATTCAAATATATCAAAATACCTCTCATATTTATTTATTTATTTATTATTATTCAAATTTCTATACCGCCCTTCTCCTTTCGGACTCAGGGCGGTGAACAGCCAAAATAAAACATTTATACATAAAGTACGATTAAAAATAGATTTAAAATAATTAAATTTGGCCCATAGTTTAAAATTTATCAATTTAAAATCCATATCAAAATTTAAAATCAACCATAAAATCATAAAATCAAGAAAGACCGGCTAACTGAAAGAGATTAGTTTTTAGGGCCCGACGAAAAGTCCGGAGGTCGGAGATCACTCGTATCTCTGGGGGTAGATTGTTCCAAAGGGTAGGTGCCACTACAGAGAATATATGCTTTACTTGCATCCCAAACCATTTTCATAGATGTACCCTTGTGCATATTTATAATAAAAAATTATTTCATAAATTTTTTACATTCTTTTACATTTTCCTCATATCTAAACAGATTTTCATTTAACCTCCAAGACCTCTTAAATCCCATTCCATACTCTAATTCCATCCAAACTGGACTATGATCTGTTAAAACTCTTGGGCAGATCTTTGTCTTCTTCACCCTAGAAAAAAGATCATTAGTAATTAATATGAAATCAATCCTAGAAAAAGATTGATGTCTATCAGAGAAAAAAGTAAAGTCTTTTTCTTCAGGGTTCCTCTCTCTCCAGATATCTCTAAACTCCATATCATCCATCATTTCAAAAAACGCTTTTAGCAATCTAGCACGCATTTAGATATTTTGCAAGAGTCCCTTCTTATCTTTTTTAGTGTCCAAAACTCCATTCCAATCGCCCAATAAAATGCATGATTTGTAATCCCATTGTAGTAACTTGGAATGTAAAAGCTTATAAAATTTTTCCTGTTGTTGGTTCGGTGCATATACTCCAATTAAAAGTATTTTTTCTCCTTTTATTAAAAGTTCAATTGCTATAAATCTTCCTTGATCATCTGCTTCAATTAATTTGGCAATTAAGTCTTTTTTTAGGTATATAACTATACCATTCTTCTCGGGAGCAGATGCAACAAAATGTATATCTAACCTTGCATTTATTAAGTATTTTTGATCTTTACTTCTAATATGAGTCTTTTGTAAACAGATTACATCATTTTTAAACTGTTTCAAATAATGAAATATTTTTCTCCTCTTTTGTGGTGAATTTAGGCCATTAACATTCCAAGTCAGAAATATAGTTGCCATTCTTGGCCTCCTGAAGCTTTTGGAGCATCTGCTGGAAATCTCCATGCATTTTACTTTTTGGTTTTGCTCCTCCCACTGCTTCTGTTTTTATAGTTTCTTGCATCATCTGTGTTAAGGATATTGTTGTGTTACCAACCAACAGAGTAAGTGCACAGAGAAACGGTACTGAGAGCAATGAATACAATACATACAAACTGGTTTAACGAAGCTTTTACTTTGTAGTGAAAAACAATGGCATAGTCTTTTAGTCAATCCAAGTCTTTAGCTATTCAAATCAGTCCAAAGTTACAGATATCTTCTTACCAAACAGCAATAGGTAATAAACAGCAATTCAATTTCAATTCAATTCAATAAACAGTTCCAATCAACAGTTCCAGTCAAGCAGCAAGTCAAGCAATGATGAGAGCAGGTCCAACAATGACTATAGCTCGGCTTCCTCCTTATATACAGTTTACATTAGTAGTTATCCACTTAAGATAAGTGAAGTCAGCAATGAAATCACTCAACAGTACAATTAGGATAATTGCAGTCAGCATTCAGTCAGCAGTCACTAGTCATTACAATGACTCAACAGTACAATTACTCAGCATTATATTTAAAGTGATAGAATACATTTAAAGTGATAGAACACATATATTGCCTGGACAACTTGTTAGATTTACACCATATCCTAACAATCTGTAGTTGCTGCAATCTTAATTCTTCTTGACGCTTGGCTGCCGCTCAGGTCTGTCTTTGATCCTTAGGTTCTTCTATTTTGTCAAATACCTCCAAAGCTTGAGCAGTAGTTGAAAGTTGTATTAAATCTTCTTGAGTAATCAAAGCTCCCCTTTGGGCCTGTGCCAACGATTCTTCCTTCTCCCCCTTTCTTGCCCCCTCTGCTTCCGTCTTCCTTCTAGCTTCTGGAGACTGTGGACATCCAGCCTTTAGTACATTAGTGTAAAAATCTCTTGCCTTCCACACTGAGTTAAGACAATATCTTTCTCCTGAATAGTTCACCACTAGTCCAGCTGGAACCTCCCATCTGTACTGTATCTGACAGTTTCTCAGTTCTTCCACCAGAAAGGCATAATCCCTTCTGGCTCTCAATATTTTGGGGGGGGGATTTCTTTCAGTATTAAAACCTCCTGCCCCTGCACTTGAAGTTTATTTTTAAAAGTGACTTGTAGGATTTCATTGTGTATTCTCCTTGTTGTAAAATAGACTACAATGTCTCTTGGTAGATGTTTCTGTCTGGCAACCCTTGAATTGACACAGTAAATTTTGTCAATTTGCCATTCAAGATTTGCTTTTTGATCTCCCATTATCTGTGCAAATGCTTCTGAGAAGATCTCTCTCAAATTCTCTTGCTTATTTTCTTTGAGGCCTCTTATTCTCAAAGCAAATTCAATATCTCTATATTGTATCATTATCACATCGGCCTCTGCTCTTTCCATCTTAATCTGGACCTCTCCCATTTTATTTTCCAAGTTCTCATTAGATTGCTTAATTTCTTCCACTTTTTCATCTATTGCTTCAATATGGCCTGCCAGACCTTGAACTGCCGTAATAATATCTTCTCTAATTTCTTCATTCTGTTTTTGAATAATCTCTTTAATTTTTAGTTTCCAATTTGAATTTATTTAGCAGCCAGAACAACAAATCCACCAAATCCAAAAATTCCCAGTCTTTAAATAATATCAATCCTTTTTTTAAAAAAAATCACTGCTGTAGTCTTTTTAGACTTTAATCTTTTTTTTTTTTTGAAGCAAAAATCTCTAATTTTGAACAGGGGCTACCAGCGCTAAATGAAACTTTCCTCTTTAACTTTCGCTTTCACGCCCCATTAAAGCTCAATCGCCATCTTGGTTTCACTTTCTCCCCTTAATGAGTCGGAAGGAAGTAATACACATTTGGAGTTATAGTTCAGTACTTGCAAATCTGATCTCTCCTGAGTTTGCTCAGCCTGCTTCCGAATGATGTTTATTCCAAGCGTTGTTTGCAGGGGTGGTTGCGGCGTCTTCTTCTTCTTAAAGCAGAAACATCCCGGATCCGGAGCTCTGTCAGGCTTCCACGGAGCTCTCACCCTTCGAGCCCCAGAATTGTTCCTGGGGCTCCTTGGGGAGCTCTACCTATGCCCGTCTGCTCTTTTCCTCCCCTTTTCCTGGGGAGAAAGTTTTCAAGCCACTAGACAGCTGATTTTCGCTGTTCTAGTGGCTTTACGAGATCGCAGGCGGGGCTGGCACTCACAAAAGGAGGGTCTTTGGCGCCTGAGGTGCCACCGGAAGTCCATCACCCCTGCTTCTGCAATTGTTGTCTGGATTTAAGATCCCCCCTTTCATCTAAAATGTCATTGTAACATACAATTTTTCCCCAATTTATAAGATTTGGATATATTATTGCCTCCATTGGAGAGAGCCAGACTGGTACTTCCCAATAGTGTTGTAGTTTATTTTTTTCCCAAATGTTAAGTAACACATTCCTCACATAATGCCTCTGGAAATATTTGTGTGCCATATTTCTGCCATACCAGAGAAAGGCATGCCAGCCTAATTGTAAGTCGTGCCTTTCTAGTAATAATAGTCTTCTGTTATTCAAGTTTACCCAATCTTTTAGCCAGGTAATATAATTTCCAGTCTGGGAACCCAAAACCACCATTATTCCTAGAATCCTGTAATACTTTCAATTTTATTCTCAATTTTTTTCCCTTACCAAATATATTGCAGAGTCATTTTATTTAGTTCATCAAAAAATTTCTTTTCTAATTTTACTGGTATGGTTTGAAATAGAAAGACTAGTTTTGGTAGTACGTTCATTTTCATCATTGCAATTCTCCCTATCATCGATAACTGTACATTCCTCCACCTTTTCAAACTTGTTTCAATCTGTTGTATCAGCTTTGTATAGTTGTCCTCTTTGATTGTCCCACACCTAGCTGTTAAGAAAATACCAAGGTATTTAACCTTGTTTTCTATCTGTAGGTCAATTTTCTCTGTCAATTCCTTTTTCTGTTTGTTGGTGAGATTTTTAACTAATATCTTGGTTTTATCTTTATTTATTTTCATCCCTGTCACATCTCCATATTCCTCAATTTTCTTTATCAATTTAGGGCCAGTTTCTATGGGTTCTTCTAATATAAACACTAAGTCATCAGCGAAAGCTTGGAGTTTGTACTTTTCATTTCTAATTTCCATTCCTTTTATCTCTGTATCTTGTCTTATGTTCCTTGTCATTACCTCTAATGTTAAAATGAATAATAAAGGGGAGAGGGGACAACCTTGCCTTGTTCCTTTTTGTATACTAAAGCTTTCTGTTATATCTCCATTAACCAATTCTTTTGTGTTCTGTTGAATGCAAATTGCTTTAATTGTATTCCTAAATTTTCCATCAAATTCCATAAAATTTAATCATTGCAACATAAATTGCCAATCTATATTGTCGAATGTTTTCTGCGCATCCAGGAATATTAACGCTAGTTGTTTTTCATAATGTATTTCATAATATTCAAGTACATCCATGATTATTCTAACATTATTTTTTATTTGTCTTTGTGGTAAAAACCTGTTCTGATCTGGATAAATGAATTCATTTTAAAAGCTTTTTAATCTTTCCACAATTATTGATGCAAAGATTTTATAAACTTGAGTTTAGTAACTAAATCAGTCTATAGTTTTTAATTTGAGTTATATCCGAATCTTCTTTGGGGATCAGAGTAATAAAACCCTAATTCCATGTGTTCAGAATTTTAGCTTCCGTTAACACTTCATTGTATACTTCTAGCATTGACAGACTCAAGATGTCTTCTAATTCTTTATATATTTCTACTGGGAGACCATCTGGTCCTGGGGTTTTATTGTTTTATTGTTTTTTTTATTGTGTTCATTAACTGTTTTCCCCATGAGAATTCTAATCCATGGAATCTTTCATAAACTCTTTCCAATTATATTGAAATAAGCTCTCTTGATGACCAAAACTCCAGTTTGACATTGTTCTATTGCTTCTGCTTGCATAATATTAATTCCAGTTATTGCATGGTCACTCGCACTAAACATTCCTGTAACTTCAACACCTTCTTTTATTTCTCTTTGTTAGTGAGAATTACAATAAATCCAATATGACTGACCCCCTACTTCCTGTCTCTACCTTTTATCATGCTTTAGGTATCAATAGGAATTATGTAGGAAATCATTATAGCTTGTAGAATACAAGATATTTAAAATAATAATTTAGGTTATTTTTCATGGTTTCTTCCCAAAAAATAATCAATTCTCCAAATGCTTCTTACTGGCTCATGAATTTTTCAGATTGAGAAGCTGAGCTTTCTGTCTTTATCAGAATTCAAGGGTTTTCAAATTTTCAAATCTGTCTAAAGGAAATTTGTCATATTTCAGACTATCAAATAACTTTATGCCAATGAGGGAAGATTAGCTATGGTCTAATCTTTGGAACAACCTTTGTGATAATCTCTATTTCACATCTATCTAAAACTGGTTAAAGGAAATTTGTCATATTTCAAAAATATCTTTAAGCCATTAAGGGAACATTAGCTATGGTCTTGGTTTCATTATAGAAATTCAATAAATAATAATAATAATAATAATTATTGTTTAAGAAGTGAACCTGAATCATAATTGAACAAATTTGTGTAGCCCCAAAAGCCTATTTTCATTTTGCTTTAGTTCATTCTTATCTTTCCTTAAAATAATATCAAATTAAGAATAGAGTACCTATGTACTGTACCTTTCTATGAAATATCAGTTATTAAATTTCTAAGGGTACACATTTAATAATTGTTATAGGAATGGGAAGAAGAAGCCAATGAAACTTAAATATGGTGTTCTCCTCTCTACTACATTGTATTCAACTCCCTTTCTCTTTCATTCTTTTTCAAATAGCTCCATTCATTTCTTCGAGGCATTGCTTTTAACAATTCAGCTGGGGAGAGAGTGTTCCTGAATGAGAAAGGAGAAGCAACAGGTGGATTCGACATCACCAACTTGATCACTTTTCCAAACAGATCCTTTCAGAGAGTTAGAATTGGAAAGATGGATCTCCAGGCTCCAAAAGGAAAAGAATTATTCATTGATGAAGATGTGATTGTCTGGAACCCAGCTTTTAATCAGGTATCAAATTATTGAAGCAGCTAAGATTAATCCATTACGATCCCATATTAAATGTAGTCTGTTTAGAAGTCTAATTTCTTTTGTTTTTGTTTTTTTAAATAAACAATGGCATATTCTTTTCAAATCTTGTTGATGATCAGGCATTCCTCAAACTGACAATATGATATTAGAATGTAAAAGGCATGTTTGCATTTTTGGTTTGGATTTGAATCTGAAATAACAAGAATTGCCCTTTTCCATGAGATTGTCACTATGTGCAATTATTTACATGCCCAGCCCTTCAAACCGGACCTTTCCTACATCCAAGCAATTTCCACATCTTTTTAATTTGATGAAGTTGAAAAATTGAACAAACTGATTTAAATATCACCAATTTCACACTTTGTATGTTTATCTCCAGGTTCTTCCATTTTCTCGATGCAATGACCCTTGTTTCCCTGGATCCTGGAAGAAGGGGATTGAGGGAAATCAATTCTGCTGCTATGACTGTGTTCCATGCCCTGAAGGGAAGATTTCAGATCAAAATGGTAGGTTATGCATTCTACCATTTTTCATTAGACTTTAATATACTACTTTGAGATGCAAAAAATTAATAAAGTAAATTTCTAATAATATGGAAGGCCTAGATGATGAATTCCTTGATTTTGCTTCCAGATATGGATGACTGTTTTGAATGTCCAGAAGATCATTATCCAAATAAAGAAAAGAAAGGATGTATCCAGAAACTGGTGGTGTTTTTAACCTTTGAAGAAACCTTAGGAATTGGTTTAGCTTCAGCAGCTCTTAGTTTCTTCTTCTTGACATCTTGGATACTTGGAACTTTTATTAAGCACAGAGATACTCCCATTGTCAAAGCCAACAACAGGTCCCTCACCTACACCCTCCTTGTCTCTCTTCTTCTCTGTTTTCTCTCCTCTTTGGTTTTCCTCAGCCAGCCAAGCAAAGTAACCTGCCTTCTCCGACAATCAATGTTTGGTGTCACATTCTCAGTGTCTGTTTCTAGTGTACTGGCCAAAACTATCACAGTAGTTGTGGCTTTCATGGCCACTAAACCAGGATCTCAGATGAGGAAATGGGTGGGAAAAAGATTGGCTCTTTCTATTGTCCTTTCCTGTTCTCTCTTCCAAGTATGTATTTGTATTCTTTGGTTGTCAACATTTCCTCCATTCCCTGAGTTGGACATGCAATCAGAGCTTCAAGAAATGATTTTACAATGCAATGAGGGATCACCTTTCTTTTTCTACTGTGTCTTGGGCTACATGGGTATCTTGGCCATGGCCAGCTTTATAGTGGCTTTTTTTGCCCGTAAATTGCCCAACAGCTTTAATGAAGCCAAGTTCATCACTTTCAGCATGTTGGCCTTCTGCAGTGTGTGGATATCCTTCTTTCCATCCTATCTGAGCACAAAAGGCAAAGCCATGGTAGCTGTGGAGGTCTTCTCCATCTTGGCCTCCGGTGCTGCACTACTGGGATGCATATTCTTTCCAAAGTGCTACATCATTGTTTTACGGCCTGAGCTAAACCACAGGGAGCAACTCATAAAGAGGAACTAATACTCCATGTGATCTTTCAGACTTAGCAAAACTTTTCAAAAAAGGAATAGAAAGACTGTGCCTACAGGAAAATTATATACAATTTTAGAAGCATAGACATTTTTATTTCTGTTAAGTAATGATTTATATAGGAGATTTGTGATTATTAAGTTTTATTATGTTTGTCCATTCCAAAGGAAGTTCTCATGTTGCATTTCCATCATTTTCCAAGATTCTTTAACCTAATCCTTTCCCCATTTCAACTCTCCTGTTGAACGTGATTTTGATAATATAGGTTTGTGGTTCCTGTTAAGATATTTCAGATATTGACTCAAACAATGTTCAATGTTTGGAGATACATTTTCATGACTTTTATACTTTCAATTCATAGACCACTGTATAAATATAGTTTAAAGCTAATTACCATTTTATGAATATATATTTAACAAAGTATTATAGGATATCTGAAGGGATGCAGTGGCTCAGTGGCTAAGACGCTGAGCTTGTCAATCGAAAAGTCAGCAGTTCAGTGTTTTGAATCCCTAATGCCGCGTAATGGGGTGAGCTCCCGTTATTTTCCCCTGCTTCTGCCAACCTAGCAGTTTGAAAGCCAGTAAAAATGTAAGTAGAAAAATAGGGACCACCTTTGATGGGAAGGTAACAGCGTTCCATGCACCTTTGGTGTTTAGTCATGCCGGCCACATGACCACGGGGACGTCTTCAGACAGCGCTGGCTCTTTGGCTTTGAAACAGAGATGAGCATCCCCTAGAATCAGGAATGACTACCACATATGTGCGAGGGGAACCTTTACCTTTACCTTATAGGATATCAGTTTTGGATTTTTTAGGCTTCTTTGAAATGAAAATTTATTGAGTTTGTAAATCCCATAGATTTAGAATAGAATAGAAAGGAATAGAGTAGAATGATTTACTGGCCAAGTGTGATTGGATGAATTTGTCTTTGGTGTATATGCTCTCAGTGTACATAAAAAGAAAAAAATAAATTTAAAAAATACATTCATCAAGAATCATAAGATACGGCACTTAGTGATAGTCGTAGGTTACTAATAAGCAATCAAATCATACTAGGAAACAAATAAAATAATATAAATCGTAAAGATGCAAGCAATATGGTTATAGTCCTAAGTGGGAGGAGATACATAATAGGAAGGATGAGAAGAATAACAGTAATACAATCTTAGTAAAGAGTTTGACAGTGTTGTGGGAATTAGCTTTTTACCAGAGTGATATGCTGGGTCATAACCATTCACTCTATCCATAAATCTATTTTCATTGCAACCTGTTACCAGATTTCAATAATACGGGAAATTCAGTGAAATGGAATTAAATGTATTTTTCCTCTGTCTCATCCTTTATTTAATGTTTTGCTGAACCAAAACCATAATAAAGAGTGATTTCAATCAGTATGGAATTAGAAGGCATTTTTCAATAAAAGCAAAGGTGAAATCCTAGAAAAAATTTACACTTGTCTCTGATAAAGGGAGGGATTACAAAAATGAAAATATTTGAGGGTAAGATTTTGAGTGTTTCCCATAGATCAGGGTCCCCCTTGCACCTTGTGTTCACCTCCCATGGCTTCCTGTCACAGTCTGCTGGCCATTTTTGGGTCTGTTTTCAAGCTATTTTCTGGCTGGGTTTTTTGGCCATTTTTTGGGCTGCTTTTGTCCCATTTTTTGTCCCATTTTTGGCTTGTTTTTCAGGCCATTTGTGGCCAGCAGAATGTTGCAGGAAAGCCATGGAGGATGAAAATGAGGCTCAGGGGGCTGCACACAGCCCATTTTAACCACCAGAGGCACTGCGGGCTGGCCCTTTGATATTTCCAGATATTTAGAAACTGAAATTCAAAGAACATTATTCAATAAAAACTTATGTAGATAGATAGATAGATAGATAGATAGATAGATAGATAGATAGATAGATAGATATGGACAAGTCATGTCACCCAAGTAATAATGAAAATGCAACCCCACATACCGTTGTAAGAAGTTTGTTTATTTATTTAAGAGAATTTATATGGCCACCAAATCAGTCAGTGTCTCTCAGCTGCTTAAATATAATAAAAATAAAAATCCAATATATAAACAATAAAAACACACCCCTAGAGATAACAATCAGTCAGTTGAGGCACTTGATGGGCTCCAACCCACTCTGGGTTCCATGGGCCTATTGGAAAAACTGAGTGCTCGGGGTTTTGCAAAAGAGTGTCAAAGTAGGAGCCAATCTTATCTCCATGTGGATGATGTTCCAGAGGGAAGAAGCCATCACAAAGGAGACACTTCTTCTGGGTCCCACCAGATGTCCTGACTTAAGAAAAAGGACGCACAACATTCCCCACCTCTCTGCTCTACTGGATCACATGGATGGGATGAGGAAGAGACATTTCTTCAAATAACCTGATCCCAAGCCATGTAGGGTTTAAAGGTGATAACTTGCATATTGAAATGTACCCAGAAGCAAATTGTCACCCAGTACAACTCTCACAATAAAAGTGACACATGTGTGTTCACTTAAGAGATAAAGAGGTAGCCAGGTCTATTCATAGGCAAATGCCCTCACCCAAGATCCAACAAAGGTAGGATTAGCCCTCTACCCATCTAGCAACAGAACTCACCACATGGCACCTGGCAAGATTACATCATCACCCAGGAAGGCTCAAGCAAGCTTGAGACTCAAGGCAGCCTACAGAGTTGCCCCTGCATGGCCCCATGGGAGTCTGACAACCAATCAGAATACAAGCTCAAATTCAAAGCCCAACAGAGAGCATAAAACCAAGGCACTCTCACCATCTCTGCCCTTTTCTGCTCAGGAACTCAGGAGCCCAGGAAGCCATGTGATCCTGTTCATCAATAAATCTTCTTTCCAAGCAAGTTCCATGAATTCAATGTCTTTTTCCCCATTTGGAACTGAACCCAGAAGAATATTTCTTCCAAGAGTCCTTTGCAAGCAAAAATAGAGCTGGGGTGGAGGAGAGCATGGTTCTCCCGAGCTCTGCAGCCCTCTGTCAGTGAAAATGGAGCTCAGTGGGGCACACATGTGGCCCTCCTGAACTCTGTTCTTGGCTGAGATGGCCTCCTGTAGCACATAAAAATGCAAGTAGAAAAATAGGGATCACCTTTGGTGGGAAGGTAACAGCATTCCATGCACCTTTGGTGTTTAGTCATTCCCGCCACATGACCACAGAGATGTCTTTGGACAGTGCTGGCTCTTTGGCTTTGAAACAGAGATGAGCATCACCTCCTAGAGTCAGGAATGACTTTTACCTTTACCTTTACCTGTTACCATATTTCAATAATCGGGAAATTCGGTGAAAGAGAATTAAATGTATTTTTCCTCCATCTCATCCTTTATTCAAAGTTGTACTGAACAAAGACCATAATAAAGAGTGATTTCAATCAGTATGGAATTAGAAGGCATTTTTCAATAAAAGCAAAGGTGAAATCCAGGGCATATTCTAGAAAAAAATGTACACTTGTCTCTGATGGAGGGAGGGATTACAAAAATGAAAATATCTGAGGGGAAAAATGTGAGTGTTCCTCTAGATTAGGGGTGTCAAACTCAATTTCCTTGAGGGCCACATCAAGGTTGTGTTTGACCTTGGGGGGCCTGGTGGATGTGGTCAGCTCGACATCACTCATGTTGGGAGCACTGTTTTTTCTGGCAGAGGGCTGCAGGAGGCTGTCCAGGTCGAAAGCATGCATAGGCCCCCTGGGATCCATTTTTGCTGGAAGAAGCAGCATGGGCCAGTTTTTTGCTGTTTCCAGGGTGGCCCTTTGGGCCAAAAATAAGCACCCTGTGGGCCAGATCTGGCCCACAGGCCTTGTGTGTGGCACCCTGTCCTAAATGGAGGTGATAGATAACCATATAGGTATGTAAGTAGGTATGGAGAGAGGGAGAGGTGAGGAAGGGAGAAGTCCAATGTCTGCAGAGACATTTTTATGCTTTTTCTACTTTCAATTCATAAAACACCACATAAATTTAATGAAAAGCCCATTATCATGAATAGGTTTTTAACACAATATTATGTGATGTCAGTTTTGGACTTGTTAGGATCCTTTGAAAAGTCAAATTTATTGAGTTTGTTAATCCTGTACATTTACATGTATTTAGAAAAGGGGTTTCATATGGGTCATAACCATTTACCCTCTACCCATAAATCTATTTCTTGAGCAACCTGTTATCAGATATTAACCATAGGGGAAATTTAGTGAAATGAAATGAAATGAAATATATTCTTCCTTCTGTTTCATGCTTTACTCAAAGTGTATGCTGTTCATTAGAAAGAGTGATTTGAATTACTTTACAATAAAAAGCCTGTCATTTTTCAAGAAAGTCATCTGAAATTCAGCTCAAGTCCTAGAAAAAGTTTACCCCTCTCTGATAGAGGACAGGACTACAAAGATGAAGAAACGTTGAGGAACATTTTGAGTGTTAAGTAGATGGAGAGAACAGATAGGCATAGTCCACTCCTCTACTCAGAATAGAATTCCCTATGCTTCCAGGCTTGAAATTTTGACCTTGGACAATCTGGAACTGCACCACCTGTGGTCTGATCTAAGCATAGCACACAAAATTGTCTGCTACAACATCTTGCCTGTCAATGCTTCAACCGCAATAATACATGAGCAAACAATTGTTAGAAAGTCAACGTAAACCGCTTCAAACTCAATTGCAGAAAATACGACTTCAGCAACAGAGTGGTCAATGCCTGGAATGCTCTACTCGACTTTGTTGTTACATCCTCAAACTCTCACAGCTTCAGTCTCAAACTGTCTACCGTGGACCTCACCCTAGTTCTAAGAGGTCCATAAAGGGGTCATGCATAAGCACACTACTGTGCCTACTATCCTTTCCAATTAGAAAGATTTGTTGTCATAGAACAAACAAACTGACAGGAAAAAGCAGTGAAGCTAGGCAAAATCACATCAGATACCTGTACTATTAGCACAGGAGCCCCCCAGGGCTGTGTGTTCTCTCCACTTCTCTTCTCTCTGTATACCATTGAATGCATCTCAAATGATCCATCCGTTAAACTACTGAAGTTTTCAGATGATACAACAGTGATTGGTCTCATTTGAGACAATGATGAATCTGCATACAGATGGGAGGTTGGACAAATAGCCTCATGGTGTGACCCAAACAACCTGGAACTGAACACACTCAAAACCATAGAAATGGTGGTAGACTTCAGGAGAAACCCTCCCGTACTCTCACCTCTTACAATTCTAGATAACACAGTATCAACAGTAGAGACCTTCAAATTTCTAGGTTCTATCATATCACAAGACCTAAAATGGACACCTAACATCAAAAAATGTCATCAAAAAAGCACAACAAACAATGTTCTTTCTGCACCAACTCAGGAAGCTCAAACTGCCCAAGGAACTGCTGATTCAGTTCTACATCAAATTGAAACGATATTTGGATTATAAATTGTGTAGATAACAGCATTAAAGAGATGAAGAAAATAACGGCACATCTACATCCAACAGTAAGCCCCTCAAGAGCAGAGACACAGAAAACATCAGAGACTATGGGACTAAGAATATGATACAGAGCCTTCATGAAGATTTGAAAGAAAGGATAGCTAAATTAGATGAGAAAATGAAAAAAGGGAACTAAAAGATATCAAGGGAGTGATTGGAAAAAATGAAGAAAGAATACAAAAAGTAGGGGGGAAAAACAAATCTGACAAAGAAAAAGAGTGGAAGAATTAGATGATAGACTGACAACAACTGATAAAAACCAGGAAAGAACAAAAATTGCCTTAGAAATGGACTGTGCTGATTATTACTTAAGATTTCAAAATATAGAAGAAGAGACGGGGGAAATTAAGCAGAAGTCATTGCCAAGTTGTTGGCAGAAGTGATGGAGTAACCTAAAGAAAGTATATTAAATGGTATTGATGAGATATTCAGAATACATAGAAGATATGCAATGAGAAATAAGTTGCCAAGATAAGTTTTAATGAACTATTTGTAAAAGCAAATATACCAAATTCATGGATGGAGGCATATATCACTCTTATACTGTACCTAAAGAAGATGCATATTTGCAGCAAGTTAAAAATTACAGCCCAATTTCTTTGTTGAATGTGGATTATAAGATATTTGGATCAATAATGGTGAATGGACTAAAAAGACTGCTAAATGAATTTCTACATGCAGATCAAAATGATTTCTTACCCAAGAGACATATTAGAGATAATATGAGGATAATTCTGAACACTTTGGAATGTTATGAAATACATTCAGATAAACAAATGGCAATGATGCCCAGAAGGCATTTGATAATGTAATTTGGTAATTTATGATTAAGCAATTACAGATTATGGACTTTGGGGAGAGATTTATAAATATGATAAAAACAATTTATAATAAGCAAACAGCAAAGGTGATGATAAATGGCGATATGGCAGAGAAGGTTAATATAATCAAAGGAACAAGGCAGGGATGTCCCTTATCCCCATTATTATTTGTGTTGACATTAGAGGTATTAAATAGAAATATAAGACAAAATGAAAAAATAAAAGGAATGAAAATTAAAAAAGAATATAATTTGCAAGCATTTGCAGATGATTTAGTGTTTATTTTAGAGGAGCCACAAATATCAGGACCCAAGCTAATAGAACAAATAGAAGAATATGGAGAGGTGGTAGGGTTGAAAATTAATAAAGATAAAACAAAAAATTTGGTGAACAATATCACAGAGAAACAGAAAAGGGATGTAATGGAAAAATTAGATATTCAGATTATTAAGAAAATAAAATACTTAGGAATTCAACTAACTGCAAGGTGTGTAACGATTAAAGAGGATAATGATTATAAATTGAAAAAACAAATTGAGACAGACTTGGAGAGATGGAAAAACTTACAATTATCATTAATGGGAATGATAGCTGTAATTAAGATGAATATGCTACTGAGGTTGTTGTTTTTATTTCAAACAATACCAGTAAAAGTGGAAAAAAATATTTTGAATATTTGAATAAAACAGTAATGAAATTTATATGGCAAGGGAAAAAAACGAGAATCGACATAAAAATGTTACAGGATGCAAGACTTTGAGGAGGATTTGGACTACCAAATTGGGTAATATACTATCATGCAGCAGAGTTATCATGGATGAGAGAATGGATTGAATTAAGAAATACAGGACTATTGACTTTGGAGGGACATGATCTACAATTAGGATGGCATGCCTTTTTATAGTATGGCAAAAATAAGATGCACAGCTATTTTCAAAGACATTATATAAGAAATGTTCTGTTATTAGTGTGGGACAAAGTGAGAGATAAATATTATCTGAAGATACCAACATGGCTATCAACAATGGAAGCGTTAATACATCCAAATATTATTAATATGGGAAATATTGTAAGGTAAAAAGATATATTATCAGAAAAGGGGGAATTGAAAACAAAACAAGAAATGGAAGAACAAGGGACTGAAATGGATTGATATATACAATTGCAAATACAAACAAGATATGCTAAATTATATGGTTTCTATTCGGAGAAGACAGAATTGGATGAGATACTACCAGAAAGAGTAGTATGATTAAAAATTGTATAGCTATTTACTTAGTATTAAATTAGAAGAAGAGCAGGTAAAAGAAACAATTATAGCCAGGATAAAAATTTGGGATATAAAATTGAGTTAGATAAATTGCTCTTCAACATCTTCATCAATGACTTGGACAAGGGAATAGATGGGGAACTCATCAAATTTGCAGATGACACCAAACTGGCAGGAATAGCCAACACTCCAGAAGATAGGCTGAAGATACAGAAGGATCTTGACAGACTTGAACTTTGGACGCTCTCTAACAAAATGAAATTCAACAGTGAAAAAAGCAAGGTTCTACATTTAATGAAGAAAAACAAAATGCACAGGTACCGAATATGTGGTACCTTGCTCAATAGTAGTAACTGTGAGAGGGATCTTGGAGTCCTAGTGGACAACCATTTAGATATGAGCCAGCAGTGTGCAGCAGCTGCCAAAAAAGCCAACATAGTTCTGGGCTGCATAAACAGAGGGATAGAATCAAGATCACGTGAAGTGTTAATACCACTTTATAATGTCTTGGTAAGGTCACACTTGGAATATTGCATTCACGATGTAAATGAGATGAGACTGTAGAAAGAGTGCAAAGAGCAACAAAGATGATTAGGGGACTGGAGGCTAAAACATATGAAGAACGGTTGCAGGAACTGGGTATGTCTAATTTAATGAAAAGAAGGACTAGAGGAGAGACATGATAGCACTCTTCCAATATCTCAGGGGTTGCCACAAAGAAGAGAGAGTCAAACTATTCTTCAAAGCACCTGAGGGTAGAACAAGAAGCAATGGGTGGAAACTAATCAAGGAGAGAAGCAATTTATAACTAAGGAGAAATTTCCTGACAGTTAGAACAATTAATAAGTGGAACAACTTGCCTGCAAATGGCAGCAAATATGGGAAAGAAACTATAAATTAACAATGTCCACAGCATATAAGGGGAACCAATATAAAATGTTTTACAGATGGCACATGTCACCGGAAAAATTAGCAAAAACGTTTAAAGATAAATCAGCTAAATGTTGGAAATGTCATCAGATACTGGGATCATATTATCATATGTGGTGGACATGTCCAGAGGCGAGAAACTATTGGATAAAAATTCGAACATGGCTAGATAATATGACACAACAACACATTGATTTAAAACCTGAACTGTTCCTGTTGGGTATCTTACTGGAGAAATACAGCAAAGAAAATATATATTTGAGTATACATGTTATAATTGTAGCGAGAATTGTATTTGTACAAAATTGGAAAGCAGAAAAAATCCTGACAGAGGGAGAAGTAATTAAGAAAATATTAGAAGGTGCAGAAATGAATAGATTAACACTGGCAATTAAATGAAAGGAAGAATCAGAATATTATAAGATATGGGGACAATTTTGGGATAGAGATGAAATACAAATAAAAACCAATATAAATGTAAGAAAGCTAAAAAAAATGTTGTAATAAATTAAATTAAAATGTAAAATCAAGATAGAAATGTAGTAAGAGAATGATGATAAATATGAATATGATGACACAAAAATTGTACTCAGATGACACACTGAATAATTAATGATGTATTGTTTGTTTAAACATAAAATTAAAAACTTTTATTTAAAAAAAAAACCCTAGAAATGGTGGTAGACTTCAGGAGAAACCCTCCCATACTCTCGCCTCTTACAATGCTAGACAACACAGTATCAACAGTAGAGACCTTCAGATTTCTAGGTTCTACCATATCTCAAGACCTAAAATGGACACCTAACATCAAAAACGTCATCAAAAAAGCACAACAAAGAATGTTCTTTCTGCATCAACTCAAGAAGCTTAAACTGCCCAAGGAACTGCTGATCCAGTTCTACAGAGGAATTATTGAGACTGTCATCTGAACTGTCTGGTTCAGTTCTGGAACCCAACAAGACAGACACAGACTTCAAAAGATAATTAGAACTGCAGAAAAAACAATTACTACCAACCTGCCTTCCGTTGAAGACCTTTATACTGCACGAGTCAAAAAGAGGGCTGTGAAAATATTTATAGACCCTTGAATTCTGGACATAAATTGTTTCAACTTCTACCCTCAAAACGATGCTATAGAGCACTGCACACCAAGACAACTAGACACAAGAATGTTTTTTTTCACCAAATGCCATCACTCTGCTAAACAAATAATTCCCTCAACACTGTCAAACTATTCACTAAGGCTGCATTACTATTACAATTAGTCTTCTCACCATTCCTATCACCCATCTCCTCCCACTTATGACTGCATGACTGTAACTTTGTTGCTTCTATCCTTACAATTTATATTGATATTGATTGTTTCCTGATTGCTTTTTTGCACCTTATGACTATCATTGTGTTGTATCTTTTTATTCTTGATGAATGTATTTTATTCTCCTTATGTACACTGAGAGCATATGCACCAAAGATCAATTCCTTGTGTGTCCAATCACACTTAGACAATAAAGAATTCTATTCTATTCTATTCTAGAAATGGCTAGTTTACACTGTTATGTAAAAGTAATGAAGCTGTGGTAGTAGAAATGAAAAGAAATTGAAAGTTTTAGTTTGGTTACAGTTGGAAAAAGAGATTTGCAGAGAAAGGAGTGAGGAATTAATAGGTGATAAACCAAATTAAATTTCAGCCAAATGGGCCCAAAAAGAGATGAATGGTTTCCAGTTTCCTGGAAATCTTCTGCTGTTTATGTTTACTAATGTCATTCTTTGGTCTTTTGTTCTACTTTTATTTTTGGTTAGCAACTCTTTGGTGCCCCTCCCTCAGAGGAAACCTCTTCCAAATTTAAGCAGAGTGTTTTCTTCCTCTGCATTTCATGGTAAATCAGAACTCTGGTTTCTGCCATAAAGCTAGTCATTTGAAGAGCAAAGTTAAACATAAATGTTAGGCTCCATTGCCTCTTTTTTCCTCTATCCAACCTATCAACTGAATATTTACAGTGAGCAAAACAATCCTGCATGTTAGTTTATAGAATTTTCAATAGTATTGTATTCATCAATGACAATAGAATGAAATATGATACTGGAGTGGATGAGAGAATGATAGAGAAATTTTAAAAAAAGTGTGTGTGTGTGTGTGTGTGTGTGTGTGTGTGTGTGTGTGTGAGAGAGAGAGAGAGAGAGAGAGAGAGAGAGAGAGAGAGAGAGAGAGAACAACTTTCCTCTCTTTGGAAATTGTGAGGTGTACATGACCTCACATGTACATGTGAGGTGTACATTGTTAGATACCTACACCCTGATAGTTTTCCCTCTGGTCCATCATTTGAGTGGGAAGAATACTCAAACGTCATTGGCTGAACTCCCTGACAGCTCCCTATATAAGGGCAGGCTGTCAGAGAGGCAAACTGCTGGATTGTAGATAGTTGTCAAATAAAGAGCTGTTATCTGAAGCCTGTTTCCAGTCTCTTCACTTGCCCAACATAACAGATGTTACTACCCAGTTAAATCCTTTTCTGGAATTGGTCCACAAAGGGTTTGAAACCCACAGTAAGATCTAAGGCTGCAGACACCTATCCATTTCCAAATAGAATTAAAAATTTATTTCCGGCTCATGGCTGACTTTAGTAAAAATGTCACCCAACCTATACCTTGTGGAAACAATAGAAGTAGGACCGTCCCTTCAAGGGGGATCTAGAAGGGAAATCATACAAAACTTCCCAAATACCAAAATATCATTGTGGAAAGAATAGAGGTAATCCCCTTCCCTTCTAGGGGGATCTGGAAAGATATAATCGTAATGCTATACAATGGAAGGTGAACTGCATGTATCATTCATTGTAAAAAAAAATAAAACAAATTTTAAAAATTAAGTTTAAAGTAGAACCTCTGGTCACAAATGCTTCTGCCCGCAACCAAATTGGGTTCCAACCAAAAAATTCACAATTTTTTTTCGCGGCTAATTTCCCCTTCCACACCATTTTTTTTGTAAGCGCCAAATTCCCAAAATTAAGTTCAACCACATCATGACCAAATCGGGTTGCAACCAAAGTAAGGACAAATGATGGTCATGACCGGAGGTTCTACTGTATTTTGTATTCCAAATTCTCCTCTGTACATTTTATTAGCAATTTAAAAAAGCATTTAAACGTTGGCCACTTATTTTCTCATCAAAAACAAAGTAAACATCTCCTACGGGAATCACCATATTTTCTTCACTAGGCAATTCTTCACGGTTATTATTAAAGAAGGTCTTGGTCCGAGGGAGACCACTGTGCCTCAGACTGCCGGATGTGAGTCCCTCTTCGTGAGATGGGGTCATGGGGTTCAGATGGGCTTGCTGCTTGCGTACCTGGCTCCCTGCCGCGTGGCAGCAGCCCTGCCTGAGCTACTCGACGTGATAGCCACGGTGGCAGTTGATACACCCAGGCTTATGGTCATGGGTGATTTCAACTTGCCATCCGTTGGTGAAACGTCTGGGATGGCTCGGGAGTTCATGGCTTCCATGACGGCCATGGACCTGACCCAGTTAGTTCATGGCCCCACTCACGGGGGGGGGGGACACACTCTAGACTTGATTTTTGTCTCTGGCCAGTGGTTGAGTGATCTTGTTATAGGGGATATAGACATGGAACCCTTGTCATGGTCAGATCACTCACTCCTTCGTCTGGACCTTCGTACCGCTACACCCCGCCGCAGGGAGGCGGACCCAATTAGATGGGTCCGCCCCAGGCGCCTGATGGATCCTGATAGGTTCCAGACGGAGCTTGGGCCAATTCCTGATGATCTGGCACACGACTCGGCCAAGGACCTGGTAGCTGCCTGGGATCGGGTGGCTGGTGGGGCCTTGGATCGAGTCGTGCCTTTGCGGCCTCTGACCCGCTGTCGATCCCTCGCGGCTCCTTGGTTCACCGAGGAGCTGAGGGAGATGAAACGCTGGAAAAGACGCCTAGAGAGCGGTTGGAGGGCCAGTCGCGCTGAATCTGACCGAACACTGGTAAGGTCGCATATTAAGACCTACCTAGTGGCGATAAAGACGGCAAAGTTTAATTACTTTTCCGCCTCTATTGCGTCATCAGGGAATCGTCCGGCAGCCCTGTTCAGGGTAACCCGCTCCCTGCTCCATCTGGGAGTGCGGGAGGATCCCTTGGAAGGCAGGGCGGAGGATTTCGGACAATACCTGTATGACAAAATCGCTCAGATCCGGGGGGACTTGGACTCTGACTGGGTAGATCAGGGCAGGGTGACGAGGAATAGCCTTGAGAATGTTATCTGGGAGGAGTTTGATGCTGTGACTCCCGATGATGTAGACAGGATTTTGGGGAGACTTAGTGCGGCCACATGTTTACTGGACCCGTGTCCCTCCTGGTTGGTACTGGCCTCCCGGGAGGTTACACGAGGCTGGCTCCAGGGTGTTATCAACGCTTCTTTGAGTGAGGGTCACTTCCCCGTGGCCTTGAAAGAGGTGGTGGTGAGGCCTCTCCTCAAGAAGCCGTCCCTGGATCCGGCAATATTGGCTAACTATCGTCCTGTCTCCAACCTTTGCTTTCTGGCGAAGGTTGTTGAGAGTGTGGTCGCGCGACAGTTTCTGCAATTCCTGGAGGAAACATCCTATCTGGATCCGTTCCAGTCTGGTTTCAGGCCTGGGCACAGCATGGAAACGGCATTGGTCGCATTGGTTGATGATCTCTGGAGGGCTCAGGACAGGGGTTGCTCCTCTGTTCTGGTCCTGTTAGACCTCTCAGCGGCTTTTGATACCATCGACCATGGTATCATGCTGCACCGGTTGGAAGAGTTGGGGATGGGGGGCTCCGTGTTACGGTGGTTCTCCTCCTTTCTCTCCGACCGGTCACAGTTCATGTTGGCAGGGGGGCAGAGGTCGACCTCGAGGCCTGTTATATGTGGAGTGCCTCAGGGGTCGGTCCTCTCGCCCCTCCTGTTCAACATTTATGTGAAGCCGCTGGGCGAGATCATCCGTGGCTTTGGGGTGAGATACCATCAGTACGCTGATGATACTCAGCTGTACATCTCCACCCCAGGCCACCCCAATGATGCCCTTGAAGTGATGTCCCAGTGCCTGGAGGCTGTACGGATCTGGATGGGGAGGAACAGGCTCAAGCTCAACCCTTCCAAGACTGAGTGGCTGTGGTTCCCGGCATCCCGATATAGTCAGTTGACTCCATCACTGACTATTGGGGGCGAGTCTTTGGCCCCCACAGAGAGGGCTCGCAATCTGGGAGTCCTCCTGGATATGCAGCTGTCCTTGGAGGAACATCTGACAGCTGTAACCAGGGGGACCTTTTATCAGGTTCACCTGATCCGCCAGTTGCGGCCCTTTCTTGATCAGGATTCCCTGTGCACAGTCACTCATGCCCTCGTGACCTCTCGCCTTGATTACTGTAACGCTCTCTACATGGGGCTCCCCTTGAAGAGCACCCGGAGGCTCCAACTGGTCCAGAACGCAGCAGCGCGGGTAGTGACGGGAGCAGCATGGCGCTCCCATGTAACACCACTCCTGCGCGAGCTGCACTGGCTCCCAGTGGTCTTCCGGGTGCGCTTCAAGGTGTTGGTTATCACCTTTAAAGCGCTCCATGGCATAGGGCCTAGCTATCTTCGAGACCGCCTGCTGCCACCGAACATCTCCCATCGACCCGTGCGCTCCCACAGAGAGGGCCTCCTCGGGGTGCCATCAGCCAAACAATGCAGGCTGGTGACCCCAGGGGGAGGGCCTTCTCTGTGGGGGCTCCCACCCTCTGGAATCAGTTGCCCCCAGAGATAAGGAGAATCCATGACCTCAGTGCCTTCTGCCGTGCCCTTAAAACCTTCCTTTTCCAACAAGCTGGGCTGGCCTAATTCTTTTTAAGTGTTTTTAATTGTTTTGTTTATTGTTTTAATTAATGGGGCCAAATTTATATATATTTTTTAACTGTATTTTAATATTTGTATTTGATGTTTTTATTTGGCTGTTCACCGCCCTGAGTCCTCAGGGAGAAGGGCGGTATACAAATTCAAAAATAAATAAATAAATAAATAAATAACTGAAAAAAATTCTCTGAAAAAAAAAAAGACTGCACAGAAGGTTATTTCAATTCAACAATAATCAATGTATCTTGAACCCCAGGGAGATTGGCAGAATCTTTGTAGGTGTATCAGAATCATTGTTACTGGTTTCCTCCCTCTATTATCCTCTTCCAGAATATCTGTTCAAACCCTGATGCTATTCAAGTCTCCAATTTCTATTCTCATGAATCTCCAAATACCCAAAGGTGGATTTTCTGATTAGGTGCACTCTCAGATATAAACCTTGAATTAATCACTGGATTAACCATTGGAATAATACAACCTTTCCTGTAGGATAGGATGAAAGACCAAGACATTTTCAAGACTGAAGATGTTACTCCTCTTGGTGTTCCTGGTGAAGAAAATAGGTACTTTGAGCTGCCCTGCAAGTGATGCTTTCCTTGTTCCACATGAGTAATACCAACCTGGCAACCTCAACATTGGTGGGATAATGTCCCACATAATTTACAACCTTTATGAAATTAATTTTAAGGAACATCCTTGTATAATATCTTATGACATACCAAAGTAAGAATTTTTTTCCTCCTAATCTTAATCAATTTCCCCAAAATTGCTTATGAGAGTATAAAATTTTCAGTATAAATTTAGGCTTTGTGTCTAATCTAAGTCTCTGTGCCTTTCAAAGGTTTCTAGTTACGGCAGAATATACAATTTTCTTTACTTTATGGTAAAGTATTGGTCATATAATGTATGTGTCAAAGCATAAATCAGCCTCGTTTTCCCCCTGGGGTAATTGCACTTAATTAGAGATGGATGGATCTTGTTTTCCATGCTGTATACTTTAAAGAAAGAAAAATAAGGATTTTATTATAAAAATAGAAAAACTAGCTAACTACATCTTTACCAGCAGCTTATCACACAGGCGAACAAAAGAAGTATAAATCAGGAAGTTAGAAAAGAAAAGAATGTAGATATGCACAGTAGCTCAAAGTTTCACAAGACTAGTCTTATCTCTGTTGCTATAGATATGTGATAAAGTTCTCTGGCAGGCTACCATAACACTTAGGATGGACGCTCGGCTGACAAACACATAACGCAGTGACAGTATGAATCATTAGCGCAAAACCTCTTTTGCGCTACCAAAATATTTATGGTAGTGACTTTAAGGTAATATTTTTTTCAAAAAATAAGTATTGTCACTCTTAACAAAACATACATACCATAATGACAGATACATGCTGGAATTGTTCATATTCTATTTTGTGAAAATGTGTTAGAAATGGGGTTGCATGAAAATAACGTTTTCATTTCTTGTATCAGATATTTCTGGCAAATCATGCAAATACTATAGAAAAAGCAAATTTGAACTTTGTATAAAGTATTCAGCATTTTAGAAAGCCTATTAGTTTCCTACTTTCATCAGCGAAAGAAATGTTCGTCATTCATATAGAAATGATGCCACCTTATGATTTGATAATAAATAAATAAATAAACAAATAAACAAATAAATAAATTTCTTGTCTATGGTGAATCCTGGACAATTATTTGGCTAAGATTTGTAACATTTCTGGTAGATCCTGAAAGCAAGGAAAATGCATTATTTGGAAAGGTATGGATCATGACTGCACACACTGATTTTGTACTATCAGGCATTCAAATCACATGGGATCTTCAGATGTTCCATGGGACTATTTCCTTCACTGTTCATTCAACAGCAGTTGTACGTTTCAAGGAATTTCTTCAGACTGTAAATCCTACAGCCACTGGTACAAGAGGAGGGAATCATGGCTGGATCCATCTGCCCTGATCTGAAGGCATGATGGCCAAGCAGAGTGAGGATGCAGCCAAGTTGGAGTTCCTCTTGGTTCTGCCTGAGTTGCTGTGACTTGAGGGAGCAAATGGAAGGCCCAATGGGCTGGCAAGACTGGAAAGAGTCAAGGGAGCAGAAAGTTCTTGACAGCATGCTTTAGCTCATCTGTGGAGCAACTATGTTGCCTTGGTAGTACTAGGGTTTAAGGCACCCTGTTATTAAGCTGCTTAAGACCAGCTGCCTGCAATTACTGCAGGGTTCGAATCTCGCCAAGGCTCAAGGTTGACTCAGCCTTCCATCCTTTCTAAGGTAGGTGAAATGAGGACCCAGTTTGTGGGGGCAATAAGCTGACTTTGTATAAATATACAAAAGGATGAAGGCTATTGCTGAGCACATTGTAAGCCGCCCTGAGTCTTCGGAGAAGGGCGGCATATAAATCAAATTAAAAAAAAATAAAAAAATTAAAAAAAAAAAACTATGTGAGAGATTTGTCAGAATGGAGATGCAGGGAGCAGCGTTGGTGAATCTGTCAGTCCCAGGAGCAGAGCTTGGGATGGGCCGCATGTCAGCAGCCCCATACCATTCTCCACCACAAAGAGTGAGACTGGAAAATACTGTCCAAGGAATTGGTGCTCCCCCACCAGGGGCTGCCATTCCCCCTGCAGCTGTGGGGCAAACCCAGTGGCAGGAGCCTAGGCTCAAGCAGCCCTCCAGTGGGGAGAGTTGCCATCGGGCTTCATGCTAGTTCAGGATGATCAGGAGCCCCCATCTCTAAAAGCCATGTTTGATGGGCAGCTGGAGAAACTAGCCTACTTCCTGAACCAGGTGTGGAATTACCTGGGGTGATACTGGGCAATGTACCTGGACAAAGCTACCCACGTGAATGCCATCACTTCAAATCTAGAGGATAAGGCAGCAGAGTGGGTGATGTACTTCCACAATGAAGGAGCACCCGAGTTAGGGAATGCCGATGTCCTCCTGGATGAACATTGAGCCAGGTTTGGAGACCCTGCCCAGGTCCACTAAGCAGAGTCTGGGATCTAAGCCATAAGGCAGGGGAGCCAGCCAGTATCTGAATACATTCAGGAGTTCTGCAGCCTGGCTGGAAAGCTGAGAGGGTGGCTGGAACTCTTACTGGTCTAACACTTCCAAGGCAGACTAAATAAGGAGTTATACCAAAACTGACTGCCCTGAGGAATTCCAGGCAACTTTGGGGCATGGTACCAGCTGGCAATCACAGACCTGTTGCAGTGGCAGCCCTGGTGCTCTTCAAAGAAAGAAATAAAAGAAACATGGGTCTTTGAGATTATGCATGGATTTTGGGGGATCAATGGTGTTTGTGTGGTAAACATGTACCCCCTCCCCCTCATGAAGGATATGTTGGACAAAAGAAAGGTGTTCATCAAGCTGGACTTGAGAGAAGCATATTACCGAGTAAGAATAAAAGGAGGCGTTGAGTGGAAAACGACTTTCAATTGTCTCTTAGAGTATTTCCAATTCTGAGTGATGTCTTTTGGGCTGCAGGGACCACCCATGGTGTTCATGCAGCTAATCAACAAAGTACTGCATGAGCAACTGTATAAGGGGGTGTTGGTGTACTAGAATGATATGCTCATTTATTTTGAGACAATGGAAGGCCACATAAAATTAGTGCAGGAGAAGCTAAGAAAACTATTGAAAGCTAAACTCATTCTGGTGTGGGAAGCTCCTTGCACGAGAAAGCAACTGCAGAACTTCCCGGGCTTCGCCAACTTCTACTGCCAATTCATCCCCTTGTTTGCACAAATAGCCCTACCTATCATTGAACTAGTAAAATGGGTGGAGGGGGAATGAGGCCAGCTGCTCGTGGGACTTTGGAATACCAAGCGGCTTTCAAAAAGCTTAAAAGGCTATTTGCAGAGTCAACCCTTAAGCTCCCGAACCCAGAGGAGCCATTTGTATTATAAGGTGAGGGGCATTTTGCTCCAAAATTTTTTGAAGGGGTTGCTGCAATCCTGCACCTACACTTCCCGGAAGCTGGCCGAAAGCAAGAGACATTGGGCGGTGTGGGAGAAGGAAGTGTATGCTGTTCGAAGGGTGCTGCTGACTTGAAGGAAATTCCTAGAAGGCAGTAAGATTCTGTTCAAAGTGTGGATTGACCACAAGAACCTAGAAGTGTTAAGAACTCCAAGGAAGTTGTCCCCTAAGCAAGTGAGATGGGTGCAGTACTTTAATCAGTTCAACTTCACCAATATTTGCCAGGGGAAAAGAATTTCCTTACCGATTCGCTGTCTTGGATACCCCAATACCAAAACATCTGAGAGGAAATAGTTAACTCCATCATTCCCTCCAGGCAATTAGCAGCACAGGTCTCAGCGAGGTGACAGCAGCTACCCACTCCTCACCTGGCCGACGGCACGCTGATCCAATAGCTAAAAGAAGTCCTGAAGGAAGATGAATGGCTCAGAGACCACAAAGCTGATGTGACAACGTGGGAGGATCTGGTGTGGAAGAGAGACAAGTTGTATGTTCCAGCCAGCCAGAGGACCCAAATCCTACAAAAAAGCCACAAAATTATTCAGACCTCAAACTTTAAAATAGCTTTATACAAATGACGAAAGATTGGATGTGGGCTAGGTTGAATTAGTTGTTTAAGTAGGGAACCCAAATCATAACTGAAGGAAATTATATAATTCTGAAAGCCTATTTTCATTCTGCTTCAATTCTTACCTTTCCTTAATAAGGTAAATTAATAAGCGAGTGAACAAGTACCTTTCCATGCAATATCAATTATTAAATTTCTAAGCATACATATTTAATAATAGTTATGGGATGTTTTCTTCTCTATTATATTGCTTTCAATTGCCTCTTTCTTCTTTTCAAGTCTCTCCACTCATTTCTTCAAGGCATTTCTTTTAACAATTCAGCTGGGGAGAGAGTATTCCTGAATTAGAAAGGGGAAGCAACAGGTAGATTTGACATCATCAACTTCATCATGTTTCCAAATAGATCCTTTCAGAGAGTTAGAGTTGGAAAGATAGATCCACATGCTCCAAAAGGGAAGGAATTGTTCCTTGATGAAGATGTGATTGTCTGGAATCCAACTTTTAATCAGGTAACAAATTAGTGAATCGACCATGACTTAATCCATTATGATCCCATATTGATAGTCTC
Source organism: Pantherophis guttatus (assembly GCF_029531705.1). The sequence continues at coordinate 45,624 of NW_026844128.1, forward strand.
TTTCAAAACCTGATTTTTGGCTTTTTAAAGAAACAGTTGTCAAATGTTGATGATGATCAAGAACTCATTGAATTGAGTTCTTGAATTTACAGTATGATATTACAATACAAAAGTCATGTTTACGTATTTCATTTGCTTTGCATTTTAAATCACGAGAATGGCCATTTATACATGAAATTGTCACCATGTGGAATTATTTTATCTGCCGTTCATGCATAATATTTTGTACATAAAAAAAAAACATAAAATACAAATTAGATGGACATGACCTTGTAGATGACTCTCACTCTGTCAAGGACCTTGGAGTACTTATTTCTAATGTTCTAAGTGCCCAAGCCCACTGTAACAACATTGCCAAAAAGGCAGTAAGAGTTGTTAACCTAATCCTGCATAGCTTTTTCTCTGGTAATGTTGTACTACTAACTAGAGCATACAAAACATTTGCTAGACCAATTCTTGAATACAGTTCATCTGTCTGGAACACACACTGCATATCGGACATAAATACAATTGAGAGAGTCCAGAGATATTTTACGAGAAGAGTCCTCCATTCCTCTAACCGCAATAAAATACCTTATGCCACAAGACTCCAAATTTTGGGCTTAGACAACCTAGAACTATGCCAACTTCAGTCTGACCTAAGCATAGTACATAAAATTATATGCCACAATGTCCTTCCTGTCAATGACTACTTCAGCTTCAACCACAACAATACACGAGCAAATAATAGATACAAACTCAAGGTAAACTGTTCCAAACTCGATTGCAGAAAATATGACTTCAGTAACAGAGTGGTCAATGCCTGGAATACACTACCTGACTCTGTAGTTTCTTTCCCAAACCCCCAAAACTTTAACCTTAAACTGTCTACTGTTGACCTCACCCCATTCCTAAGAGGTCTGTAAGGGGCATGCATAAGTGCACCAGTGTGCCTACCGTACCTGTCCTAATATTCCTTTTTACTTACTCTTTCCATGTATTCAAATTATGTTTATTCTTTTTACCTGTAATCTTATATATGATTGACAAATAAATAAACTTAAACTTAAACACAGTGATAGTCATGGGATATTAAATAAGCAATCAAATCATACTAGGAAACAAATAAAACAATATAAATTGTAAAGATACAAGCAAGAAGGTTATAGTCATAAGCAGGAGGAGATAGGTAATAGGAAGGATGAGAAGAATAAAAGTAATACATTCTTAGTAATAATTTGATAGTGTTGTGGGAATTAGTTGTTTAGCAGACTGATGGCACGTAGGAAAAAACTGTCCTTGTGTCTAGTTGTTCTGGTGTGCGATGCTTTTATACTTTTATACTTATCACTAGGTTCTTCCATTTTCTCGATGCAATGACCCCTGTTTCCATGGATATTGGAAAAAAGGGATTGAGGGACATCAGTTTTGCTGCTATGATTGTGTTCCATGCCCAGAAGGGAAGATTTCAAACCAAACTGGTAAGCTAGGCGTTCTTACAATTTTCATTAGACTTAAGCAAACTTTAATAAATTGCTTGGATGAATAAAATAAATAGGGTGATTTTCAATAATATAGAATGCAAAGATGAAAAAAAAGAATCCTTGCTTTTCCTTCCAGATATGGATGACTGTTTTGAATGTTCAGAAGATCATTATCCAAATAAAGAAAAGAAAGGATGTATCCTGAAACTGCTGGTCTTTCTAACTTTTAACAAAACCTTAGGAATTGGTTTTGTCTCGGCAGCTCTTTTTTTCTTCTTCCTGACATCTTGGATACCTGGAACTTTTATTAAGCACCAGAATATTCCCATCACTGTGGTTGTGGCTTTCATCGCCACTAAACTCGGTTCTCAGATGAGGAAATGGGTGGGAAAAAGATTGGCTTTTTCTATTGTCCTTTCATGCTCCATCATCCAAGTGTGTATTTGTAGTATTTGGTTGTTGACATCACCTCCTTTCCCTGAGTTGGACATGCACTCAGAGCTCCAAGAAATGATTTTACAGTGCAATGAGGGGTCAGCTTTCTTCTTTTACTGTGTCTTGGGCTACATGGGTATCTTGGCCATCGCCAGTTTTATTGTGGCTTTTCTTGCCCGTAAATTACCTGACAGCTTTAACAAAGCCAAGTTTATCACCTTCAGCATGTTGGCCTTTTGCAGTGTGTGGATCTCCTTCTTTCCAGCCTATCTGAGCACAAAAGGAAAAGCCATAGTAGCTGTGGAGGTCTTCTCCATCTTGTCCTCCAGCGCTGCATTATTGGGATGCATATTCTTGCCAAAATGTTACATCATTGTTTTGCGGCCAGACCTCAACCACAGGGAGCAACTCACAAAGAGGAATTAGTACATCCCTGACAGGAACCGTGACACAGTGATTTTTTCTTCTAACCAAACCTGGAGGTGTGTGTGGGGGTAGAGGTTGGAATGCATTGCCAGACAAAACACTGATCTTTCTCTTGGGAACCAAGGTCATCTCCACAAGTGTCAGATGAAGAACGGTAGTGCCGAAAAAGCCTGCCTAGAATGTGACCAGTAACACTTGGGGAGGGAATCATTTGCTATTTTAATTACACTGAAATGCTGGAAAATGTTTAGAGTTGGTTTTCCATTTAAGTGTGCTGATATGATGTACCCAATAAAGAAGCTCTTTGTGGAAGATTTCAGCCTTGGAGTTTTGATTTGCTTGGGCTTATTAGCTGGAACCTGGACAGTATCCCTGGCACAGCTGAAGCTCTGGTGCTACAATTTCTGTGGCAAATGAGTCATGGTAGCCTCAAAGATGCTTTTTTTAAAAGGCAACTGGACTGTTGTTTTTTTTCCTTGAGGAAGAAAAAAAATAACTTCTCATCCAAGAAGCTTCATTAATTCTGGCAGGATGGTTGAACTATGAAGGGATTAGTTCTGACAGGATGGCAGAAGGGTTGGCAGCATCAAATTTTCTTTGCAGTCATCTGGTCTTAGCATTCTCCCTGAGAGCTTTTGAGGCCATCTGTATCAGAGTGCAAATGGGGGTGAAATCTCCTTGGAACTGCTGAAGGGAAGTTCCTTTGAAATTCCAGTTTTTCACCATTTGTTGCTGCTCAAAGAAAAGCCTCTAAGCACTATGTGTTCTCACCAACTCTCAGAAAGATATTGTAAGGGGGGAAATTGTATGAATTGAAAGAAATGTTAAATTCTGGATGAAGAGGTAAGGACATTCAGTATTTCATCCATTAGGGAGGCTAGCTTATGGAAAAATGCTAGGAATGTTCATGCCCCCAACTTTTTGCAGCAACTCCATCAGTATCTCTCTGAAAAACCCCATCACTCCAAACTCCCAGCTCCCTGCCAGGCTCCACCCCAGGAATTCATAGATGAAGGAGATAATAAGTGCCGAATGTTTGATGATGCACCACTTTCCACTTTGGTCATTCATATCCCAAGGGTGAAGGGTGACATTATAGATATTTTCCATCCCGCAACACCTTTGTCAACTGTTGATTTGGACAAGGGGAAGGCGGACTTCTTTGAAATGGCTTTGCTCCCATCACTCCCAACTTTTTATCAGAACTTGGATACTAAAGAAACCATGGAAGGGTGGGAGATTTGCTTTGAACATGTGTTATAAAGGTGGTGGACTGTAACTTTATATGTTTACAATCTATTAAATAAATGAGCCTCACAAAGATTTACAAACTAAACTGTTTCATTTCAGCTCTTTCTACAATCGTCCTGTACAATTGGAGTTCGGGCCTTTCTTCCTCAGAAGAGAGAGGCTTTAATAGCTTCAGCTCTTCCTCTGATCCTGAACAGGTTTAGCCTGCTGGCAAGCAGCTTCTAATATACTGTTTCAGTGACAGTTAGGGAAGTGACAGTTAGAAAAAGCCCGAGAGATTCAAAGCCAGGAGCTGCACTCTGATTGGCTTATTCAATTATCTAAGCCAAAGGCCATTAATAGGCACAGCAACAGTGAGGTAATTTATTTTCTCAGAACATGCAATGAAAGAAGGGGAGAGGCAGGTGATATAGGAGACTTTTTAAATTTGCTCTTCATTGTCTATAGAAATAAAGAAGTGAAGATGAATTAGAGGATCAAAGGTGGCTTGTGATGCAATTTCAGGGAAAGAATCTGATATTTTTGTGCCTTTGCAATCCAGACTACTCCTTTCATTGAACATTCTCTATAATTTCTATTTTTTAAATGGACTTTAATTTGGTCTAGTGGTTAAGGCACTTGACCAGAATGCATGAGACTATGAGTTCAAGTTCTGCCATGAAATTTAACTGGTTGACATTGAGCCAAGTCACTCTGTCCCTCTGCCAACTGACCTCACAGGGTTGTTGCTGTCAGGAAAATAGGAGGAGGAAGGTGTGAGCTGGATATGTTTGCCACATTGAGTTATTTGTAAAAATAGTAAATTCAATATTCAGTAAAATAAATAAATAAAATAAAATAAAATAAGGTAAAGTAAAATAAAAATAAAGTAAAATGAATAAATCAGATGTGGCAAATGAAAAGGATTAGAAGATGAAACATGCACGATGAAGTTGTGATCCAAATTCCACCCAGTTTGTCCTTGCATAGTCAGGTACACAGAAGGATGTCATTTCCATGCCATCAAGCATTCATTTCCTGTTATGTTTATTAAAATTGCCATGAATCCTAAATCCTTTGTGGAGGACTCAGCCAGCTGGATCAATTGGGCAGGAGAGTTTTTTGTTTCAATCTCCCTTTGAGTTATATAGTGCGTATAGTTAAGTGTGTATAGTCAAGGCTATGGTTTTCCCAGTTGCAACGTATGGCTGTGAAAGTTGGACCATAAGGAAGGCTAAGCACCAAAGAATTGAGGCCTTTGAACTATGGTGCTGGAGAAGACTCCTGCGAGTCCCTTGGACTGCAAGGCAATCAAACCGGTCGGTCCTAGAGGAGATCAACCCTGACTGCTCTTTAGAAGGCCAGATCCTAAAGAGGAAAATCAAAAACTTTGGCCACCTAATGAGAAGGAAGGACTCACTGGAGAAGAGCCTAATGCTGGGAAAGATTGAGGTCAAAAGAAGAAGGGGACGGCAGAGAATGAGATGGCTGGATCAATATCCATCTGGGATCAATTCCAAGTGGGGAAAAAGACACTGTAAACAAGGAGGCTGATTGGAAAGATGGCTTATTGGTGGACAGGACCACATGGGTTTGAAGGCCTGGTGCAGCTGAACACATGGAGTTGAGAGAGAGAGGTATTTATACCCTCTCTTGGGCTTTGCCCTGAACCTCCTGTTCCTACGCAAGAAATGGATTCTATTAGTTGTTGTCAGACTCCCAGGGGACTGTGCAGGGGCCATAGCTAACTTTGTAGGCAGTTAAAATCAAGTTTGGTTGAATCTTGGGCTGATGTAATGTCTCCTGGTGCCATGTGGTTAGTTCTGATGCAAGATGGGTAGAGGGCTAATCCTATTATATCCTGGGGTGAAGGCCCTTTGTCTTGTAGATAGGCTGGCCCAGTTTTTTGTTTTGTAGATAGGCTGGCACCAAAATATCTGTTTGGGACAGGGAGCTGAGGCTGAGTTTCTGTTTCCTTAAGATTTTTATTTCTGTTTTAGAGAAAATATTCTGCCTTTTTAATAGTTTCTATTAAAAGATATTTCATTCTTTTAGGAGAGGGGTGGGTGCAAACTTTCTATGGTACATTGTGAAACACCTTCTAGGGAGATCTGGAAATAATAGAAAACTCCTTAAAATGAGGAAATGCCAAAACATCTATGCATGTTAATACTGTACAAAGGAAGGTGAACTGCATTTAGCATTCCCAGTAAAAACAACATAAATTTCAAAAAAGAAGTGTATTTTGTGTTGAAACACACAACACACAATGTACATTCCCCTCTGTACATTTTATTAGCCGTTGTGTATTTCAATAAGAATTTAAACATCAGACACTTATTCTTTCATCAAAAACAAAATAATTATCTCCTACAGGAATCACCATATTTTCTTCACTAGGCAAAAACGTCAAGGACTGTGGAGAAAGTTATTTCAATTCAACAACAGTCAATGTATCTTGAACCCCAGAGAGATTGACACAAAGATAATAATGGCTGTGTGTCAGTCATTGCTACAGGTTTCCTGCTTCTATTCTCCCCTGCCAGAATATTTGTTCAAACCCTGTTGCTATTCAAGACACGAATTTGCACTCTCCTGGATCTCCAAATACCCAATGGTGGATTTTCTGATTAGATGCACACTCAGATATAAACCTTGAATTAATCACTGTATTAGCTATTGGAATAATACGACCTTTCCTGTAGGATAGGATGAAAAAGACAGAGACATTGTCAATAATGAAGATGTTGCTGATTTTTCTGGTGCATAAAGTAGGTACTTTGAGCTGCCCTGCAAGTGATGCTTTCCTTGTTCCACATGAGTGGTACCAACCTGGTGACCTCATTGTTGGTGGGATAGTGTCCCTCACCTATTACAACCTTCATGAAATTAATTTTAAGGAACCTCCTTATAAAACATCTGATGACACACCAACGTAAGGATTCTTTTTTTTCTTTTTCTAATGTTAATCAGTTTCCCAAAAATTGGTTATGAGAGTAAAAGGTTCTCAGTATAAATATAGGCTTTATATCCAATCTAAATCTACCTTTCAAATGTTTTTAGTTATGAAATAAACCTTTTTCTTTATTTTATGGTGAAATGTTTGTCCTATAATGTATGAAACTTTGGTGCAAAACATCTTTTGAAGAACATTTAGTACTAAGGTAATATTTTTTTAAAAAAAAAAATCTGTATTGTCACTCTGAGCAAAACCCACATTCAGTAAATAAATCTGATACATGCTGGAATTGTTTATATACCATTTTTGGGGGAAAGTTAGGGAATGAATTCCATGAATAGGTTTTCACAAAAAAAGCATTATTTTTATTTCTTATAGCAGATATTTTTTTTTTTACAAATCGTGCAAATAATGTAAAAAATCAATTTTGAACAGTGTACAAATTATTGAGTATTTTAGAAAATCTATTACTCTCCTACCTTCATCAGAGAAAGAAATGTTCACTATTTCATATAGAAAGGATGCCACCTTATGAGAATTTGCCAACTTCCTTTTTCAACTGGGGCATTTAAATCATTTGCAGTGTAATAAGCAAATTCTACCAGCACATACTTGCCTTGGCCTTTGCTGTGAAGGAGATCAATGAGGACTCCCAGATCTTACCTAATGTCACTCTTGGGTTCCACATCTATGACAGTTACTATGATTCAAGGAAGACCTATCGCAACACCCTGGACCTGCTTTTCAAATCCCCAAAATTTATCCCTAACTACAAATGTGATTGCCAGAAGACTCTCATGGCTATCATTGGGGGACTGGATTTTGTCACATCATTTTATATAGCTGAAATTACAGGATTTTTTAAGATTCCACAAGTAAGTTCTGAAGGGATTGAGAAGAAAATTCTTAATCTTATGGTTGTTATGGAATAATTAATGGGCATCAAACATTAGGCTTGTATTTCTATTAAGATATACTACATGGCTTAAGTTCTACTACTTGGCCTTCTTTTCTGAAACTACAATGCCAGTTACAGGAGATGAGTATCAAGAATCAATATCTGAGGGAAGATTTGAATGGCTTCTTTTAAAACTGTTGATCTAGTACATGTCCTTGAAATGTTTTCACGTAATGAGAACATCCTCAGAATGACAGAGTTGGAAGAGACCTTGGCGGTCTTCTAGTCCAAGAAATCTGTTAGTATATTCTTTAAAAAATGCTAGGGGAAAAATGTTCCTTGGATATATTTTATACAAAAACAAGATAGGAAAATTAAATTTAATCTAAAGACTCTAAAGAATACTACTGGAATTTCTTTCAGCTGACATATGGCTCATTAGCCCAAGAGGAATTTCAGACCAGTAAGCTCTCTTCACTATATTTCATGGTCCCCAAAGAGGACCATCAGTACATTGGGATTGTCCAACTACTTCGTCATTTCAAGTGGACGTGGATTGGGATATTTTCAGTTGATAACAGCAATGGAGAAAATTTCTTAAAGAAAATGCAGCCCTTACTTTCACAGAACGGAATCTGCTCAGCATTTATAGAACAACTTCCTCAACAACTCCACTTGGAAAGATTCTTTGAACTTTCTCAAATGATCTCCATTATTTCCATTAATATGAGGAATAGCAAAGTCAATGTGTTTCTTGTCTATGGAGAAGCCTGGACAATTATATGGCTAAGATTAATAACATTTCTGGTAGATCCTGAAAGCAAGGAAATGGCATTATTAAGAAAGGTGTGGATCATGACTGCACAGATTGATTTTGTATTAGCAGGCACTCAAATCACATGGGATCTGAAGATGTACAATGGGGCTCTTTCCTTCACTGTTCACTCAACAGCAGTTGCAGGTTTCAAGGAGTTTCTTCAGACCATAAATCCTTTTTCAGACTACAGAGATGGGTTTCGGCAATATGTTTGGGAACAATCATTTGATTGTTCATTTCCAAAAGCAGAGTTACAAGCAATGGACAATACTCAGTGCACTGGGGAGATGAGCTGGAGAATCTTCCTGGGCCTGTATTTGAAATGGAAATGACTGGCCAGAGCTACAGTATCTACAATGCTGTTTATGCTGTGGCTCATGCTTTGCAGGCTCTACGCATGTTGGGTTTCAATTGGAAGAAAAGTATGATGAGTAAAAAAACTGATCTTCCAAATCTGCAGCCCTCGCAGGTATTTTCTTTGAATTGGACTCTTATTTCAGTGAGCAGTTTGATGTAGAATTATGTTTTGAACCCATTCCGGAAAAGTCTTAATATTTTCTGCATGTAGAATCAAGTTAATTATGAGAAAAACATAGAAATAAGAAAGAATGTCTTGATAGAACAATGAAGTAATGCAAAAACTTGCCTTCAGGAATCCTGGGTGCTACATAACTGGAGATTTTAAGGAAGTGATATGAGAGTCATTTGTCTAAATTGTTGTAGGGTCTTCTCCTTGGACCTTCTCCAAGGTCCCTTCCAACTCTCTTGTGTTGTATAAAACAGATACAGAAAAATTGGTTTGTGTTCTTATTTTGTCATTCAGGTATTCTGCTATTCTGATCACTCAGAAGCTGCTATAAAAATCAATATTTAGGTATCAGTAGGAGTTATTTAACAAATCACCATAGATTGCACAATAAGAGTTAGTTAAAAGGTTACTTTACATTACGTTTCATTGTCTCTTCCTAAAAATAATCAATTCACCAAGAACTTTTGTGTGGCTCATGAACTTTTCTTTTCTTTTTTTTTTTAATTTGATTTTTATTATAACATATAGTGATACAATCGGTACATTTTCGGTTCATTGGTGCAATTATATACATATATACATCTACATGCATTATTACTTGTCTTTTATTTGATATTGTTCCTTGAAGCTAGATTTAATTTCAAAACACTTAAAGATAATAGTGCTCAACTCTCTAAGACTAAATATAATACTATTCATATAGATTTTGTTAATTAGTTAATATTTAATCTCTATTACCTTCTTTATTCCTTTTCCCCATCCATTCGTACCACATGTCCCACACGCTATAAAATTCTGAATCTTCTCTGTCATTAATTTCTGAAGTCAATTTGTTCATTTCAGCGCACTCCAATATTTTTCCAATAACATGTTCTTGAGGTGGTATTTGTTTTTCTTGCCAATACTGGGCAAAGGAAATTCTAGCGGCTGTCAGAATATGTATAATTAAATACTTTTTCTTTTTTGCATATTCAGTTTTCAAAATTCCCAGGAGAAAAGCTTTTGGGTCGAAATCAAAATTTTCTTTTATTATTTCTCTAATCCACATCCATATCATCCTCCAGAATTTTTGTGCCTGATTACATGTCTACCAGCAATGATAAAAGGTACCCTGCTGATGGTCACATTTCCAACATTTAGGGCTCGAATTGGGGTAGATCTTCGCTATCCTAGCTGGGGCCATATGCCATCTATAAAACAGCTTGTATTGGTTTTCCTTATAAGCCGTCGCCTTTGTCATTTTAAGATTATTATTCCATATTGAATCCCATTCGTTCAGATTTATATTCTGTCCCATATTTTTGGCCCATGCTAACATCGGTTCTTTAACTACTTCCTCTGCCATATCATACTCCAATAAGTAATTACTTATTAACTTTTCATGAGTGACAAGCTGAGCTTTCTGTCTCTATCACAGATTTAGAGCAATGAAGTCGTGGTCCTTCTTAGATGTGGCTTGCATAGTTTGAAACAACTCTATGTTTGCAATAGTCTCTGCTTCTCATTTATCTATCAAAGAATGATTTCAATTGTCTATATTTTCTATTCCTTTCAAGTAGCTCCATTCATTTCTTCAAGGCATTTCTTTCAACAATTCAGCTGGGGAGAGAGTGCTCCTGAATGAGAAAAGAGAAGCAACAGGTGGATTCGACATCACAAACTTGATCACTTTTCCAAACAGATCCTTTCAGAGAGTTAGAATTGGAAAGCTGGACTTAGAGGCTCCAAAAAAGAAGGAATTATTCATTGATGAAGATGTGATTTTCTGGAACCCAACTTTTAATGAGGTTTGAATTATTGTATCAAACATGCTTTAATCCATTATATTCCAATATTGAATGTAATCCCTTTAGAAATCTGGTTTTTGTTTTTTTTTTTAAATAAAGAATGGCACATTATTTTCAAATTTTGTTGATGATCCAGCACTCATCAATGTGGCAAAATGATATCACAATGCAAAAAGCTATCTTTGCATATTTGGGTTGCATTTCCATTTGAAATCACAAGATTGGCCATGTTTCCATGAAATTGTCACCCTGTGCAATTATCTCCTCTCCTTGCTCTTCAAACAGGACCTTTTCTACATCATTGTGGTTTCTACATCTTTTTAAGTTGTGGATGAAATTAATAAATTCAGTATTATTTTTCATGAGATTGTCATCAAATGTTATTATTTTCTCACTCTGCCCTTCAAACAGAAAATTTTGTACATCATAGTAATTTCTACTTTTTAAAATTCCTACATCTTTTGATCTATCCTTTGCCAAATAAAAAATAATTCCCCTCCATAAAGGAGAAAAATTAAAACTCACCAATTTCAAAAGCTTTTATGCTTTTCACCAGGTTCCTCCACTTTCTCGATGCAATGACCCTTGTTTCCCTGGATCCTGGAAGAAGGGGATTGAGGGGGATCAGTTCTGCTGCTATGACTGTGTTCCATGTCCAGAAGGGAAGATTTCAAATCAAAATGGTAGGCTAGGAATTCTTCCAGACTTCATTAGGCTTAAGCAAACTTTAATAACCTACTTGGATGCATAAAATTAATAAGATACAAATTAAATTAGTATACAAATTAAATAAATAAATAAATAAGATGATTTTCAATAAAATGGAATAAAGGAGAATATTTGTAGCTCAGGGTTGGAATGAGGGGTCCTTGGTGCTCTCTGAGCTTGCTTGTTTTCTTGCAATTATTTCATTACCGTAACTAGGTAACATCATCAGTGTGAGTAAGGAATGCTGTTTGTTGTCAGTTGTGTGGATATCCAGTGTAAGGACTTTATTTAATCTAGCCCAAACACACTTCTGCAACCCAGAAAAACAGAAAAGGGAAATGGAGCATCTATACAACACGTTGCAACAAAATATACACCCACACAACTTTATCAAAATGTCCCTTACCACTCAATCCAATGTAGCACAACCAACACAAACACTAAAAAGAATTATACTGCCATACATCAAGAATATCTCAAAAGGCATGAACAGACTATACCAGGGGTCTCCAACCATGGCAACTTTAAGCCTGGCAGACTTCAACTCCCAAAATTCCCCAGCCAGCAAAGTTAAAGTCCGCCAGGCTTAAAGTTGCCAAGATTGGAGACCCCTGGACTATAAAACCACATGGAATCAGTGTAGCACACAAGCCAACTGAAGCACTTCAAAACATCCTGAGCAAACCAAAAGATAGAGAAACCCCAGAAGAAAAACACGAGTCGTGTAAACATATAATGTAAGAACTGCAACAACCATATGTAGGACAGACAGGCAGAAGACTGGCCAAATGCATCCATGAACACCAACTAGCGATCAGAAGATATGAAGAAAATTCTTTAATTTTACAACATATTGAAAGATTTAACAATAGTTTTAATTGGGAAAATGTGATCATCCTAGACCAGGCCAAGTCCAAAAATGCCAGGGAATTTCTAGACAACTGGCACTCTGACAAATCAGCCATCAATAAACACATAGACATTAACAACATCTACAGACTATGCAAAAGAGGCAATCATCCAGCCCACAAGAGAACAAAAAAAAAAAACTACAGCACCTCTTCACCAGTAATCAGCACCCAAATCAGCATAGATTAACTCCAAGGATAACTTCAGACCAACAATCAAGTAAAAAAATACCCCAATCAGGAAACTGCCAAAGAGCCAGCAGTAAACAGCCCAAAGACTCTCTAAGACGTCCCCATCCACATAGACAGGCAAGACACCAGAATATGAACTGAGAGCAAGGAGCACTCCTTACTAACATTGTGATGGTATCTAGTTTGGGGTAATGAAACGTCTGCAAGAGAACAAACAAGCTCAGAGAGCACCAAGGACCTCTCAGCCTTGGTGAATGCCTAGATGAAAAAAATACTTTGATTTTCCTTCCAGATATGGACGATTGCTTTGAATGTCCAGAAGATCATTATCCAAATAAAGAAATGAAAGGCTGTATCCTGAAACTGTTGGTTTTTCTAACTTTTGAAGAAACCTTAGGAATTGGTTCAGCCTCAGCAGCTCTTTGTTCCTTCTTCTTGACATCTTTGGTACTTGGAACTTTTATTAAGTACAGGGATACTCCCATTGTCAAAGCCAACAACCGGTCCCTCACCTACACCCTGCTTGTCTCTCTTCTGCTCTGTTTTCTCTCCTCATTGCTCTTCCTCATCCAACCTGGCAAAGTGACCTGCCTTCTCCGACAATCAATGTTTGGCATCACTTTCTCAGTGGCCATTTCTAGTGTACTGGCCAAAACCATCACTGTGGTTGTGGCTTTCATGGCCACGAAACCAGGATCTCATATGAGGAAATGGGTGGGGAAAAGATTGGCTTTTTCTATTGTACTTTCCTGTTCTATTATCCAGGTATGTATTTGTATTGTTTGGTTGTCGACATTTCCCCCATTCCCTGAGTTGGACAAGCACTCAGAGCTCCAAGAAATGATTTTACAATGCAACGAGGGGTCAACTTTCTTCTTTTATTGTGTCTTGGGCTACATGGGTATCTTGGCCATCGCCAGTTTTATTGTGGCTTTCCTTGCCCGTAAATTACCCGACAGCTTTAATGAAGCTTATAAAAGCCAAGTTCATCACCTTCAGCATGTTGGCCTTTTGCAGTGTGTGGATCTCCTTCTTTCCAGCCTATCTGAGTACAAAAGGCAAAGCCATGGTAGCTGTGGAGGTCTTCTCCATCTTGTCCTCCAGTGCTGTATTACTGGGATGCATATTCCTCCCAAAATGCTACATCATTGTTTTCAGACCTAACCTCAACCATAGGGAGCAACTCACAAAGAGAAATTAATATATAATGTGATATTTCTGGCTCAGAGAAATTGCTGAAAAAAGTAATAGAAAGCATGCAGTCTTTAAGAAACATATCTAAAGTTTTAGGAACAATTGTTGTTGTTGTTGTTGTTGTTGTTGTTATTTGGTCAAAGAAGGATAAAAGAATTGCTGAAAAAAAGAATAGAAAAAAACTGTTTGCTGTCTATGGAAGTATTTATTAAACCTATAGGAATATAGATTTTTTTTTCCTGTCAAGGAAGGATTTATGTAGGGTATTTAAGATCCATTCATATTTAAGCCCATTCCAAAGTAAGTGCTCATGTTCCTGCATTTCCATCATTGTCCAAGATTCTTTAACCAAATCCATTCTCCCTTTCAACACTGCTGTTGAACTTGACTTTGATCTAGTTTTCTTTTCTTGCTGTTCGGATATATCAGATATTGACTCAAATGATGTCCAATATTTGCAGCGACGTTTTCATGGGTTTTATACTTTCAGTTCCTAAAGCACTATACAAATATAGTCAAAAGCTGACTACCATTTTATGAATATATATTTAAAACAGTGTTATAAAAATATTAGTTTGGATTTGTTAGAATTCTTTGAAATGTAATATATATTGTATTTGTGAATTCTGAATATTTAACTGTCTTTTTTTTTAAAAAAAGGCTTTCATACTGGGTCATAACCATTTACTCTCTACCCATAAATCTATTTCCACTGTAAACTGTTATTAGGTATTAATAATATGGGAAATTTATTGAAATGAAATTTTCCCAGGCAAAAAACAACAACGCCATACAATCCTAGAAAGCATTAATAGAGGGATAGAATCAAGATCACATGAAGTTCTAGTATCACTTTAGAAAGCCTCAGTAAAACCACACTCGGAAAACTGTATCCAGTTCTGGTCACCACACTATTAAAAAGATGTTGACACTCTAGAAAGAGTGCAGAGAAAAGCAATAAATATAATTGGGGCCTGGAGGCAAAACCATATGAAGAACGGTTGCAGGATTTTGGTGTGCCTAATCTAGTAAAAAGAAGGAATGGGGTAACATTATAACAATATTCCAATATTTGGGGGATTGCCACAAAGAATACGGGGTTCAACCTATTCTCCAAAGAACCAGAAGGCAACACAAGACAAGAAACAATGGATGAAAACTAATCAAGGAGAGAGCAACTTAAAACTAAGGAGAAATTTCCTAATGGTGAGAGCAATCAACTAACGGAATAACTGCTTTCAGACGTCAGTGGTACTTCATCACTGGAAGCTTTGAAACAGAGACTGGACAACTATTTGTTTGAAATGGTATACGATCTCCTGCTTGAGCAAGGGTGGGGGGGTTGGACTAGAAGACCTCCAAGCAGAGTCATTGCGGGCTGGTCCTTCATTGTTTCCATGGCAGTCCCACGGGCCAGATCTAAGCACCCCGTGCACCAGATCCGGCCCACAGCCCTTGAGTTTGACACCCCTGTGATAGAGGGAGAGTGTCAAGCCCGCTTTCGGTGCTGCTCGATACTCTCATCGGATGTGAGAGACAATCCCAAGTGTTCGCCGGAGCCATGTTAACTAAAGACAAGCACCACACTATTCGGGTTTAGCAATGGTGGCGGGTTTAGGCTTGTTTATTCATAATGGTGGTGGCTAGAAGCGGTTAGGCTGTGGAGCTCAGCAACTCACATAGAAACCATGATTACCAGCCACAGCAATGGAAGCCAAAGGATATTCAAGGTGCTGGTAATCACCTATAAAGCCCTACATGGCTCAGGCCCAGGGTATCTGCAGCCAGCGACTGCTCCCCATCGCCCGGTGCGTTCCCACAGGGAGGGCCTCCTTGGGGTGCCATCGGCCAGACAATGTCAGTTGGCGACCTCTAGGGAGCGGGCCTTCTCTGTGGGCACACCTACCTTGTGGAATCAGCTCCCCCGGGGCTCCGGGTGGCCCTTGACCTTCGCTCTTTTCGCCGTGGCCTTAAAACATGGCTATTCCACCTGGCTGGCTTGGACTGAAGGGGTTTTAGAGGGGATTTTAATGGTTTTTAGAGTTTTATTGGATATTTTTTTAAAATTGAACTTTGTGTGTTTTATTGTTGTGAGCCGCCCTGAGTCCTTTCAGAGATAGGGGGGCATATAAGTATAAATAAATAAATAAATAAATAATAAATAATACTCCATGGATTGCTTTGCCCTCCTGAAAATCAGAATCAGCTGTGAAGCACAATTAGGGGGGTGGGGAGCGAGGCGCAGTTGAGCGGTATCTTTAAAAGTAACTCGGCAGATAGAAAACCCAGAGCTGACTTTATTTCACCTGCATGAGCTCGGAGTTTGCTGGTGCCGGTTGGTGCGAAGAATAAACCGTTGACTCCCCAAGCTGTTGTTTCGTGTTGGTGTTTTCAACCTTAAATCTTTCCAATGCCCAGACGTGGACCAGAGAGCCGAGAGAGACGTCATAAACATGAAAATAACATGGAGGAAAAGATTTTGTCCACAACCACCGGTGGGACATGGTTTCACATGCTGCCTGCATCCCATGGATGGGGCTTTGCTTGTTTGTGCAATCCAGTTTCTGGCGTGCCAGGACCAGGGGTTAGGGACCCCTGCTTTAGGTTATGTTAAAATGTTTGCAATAGAATGTATGAAACTTCAGTAAAAGGAATCTTTGGAAGATTTTTAGTGAGCTTGGAGTGATTTTTTATGTTCTGCATTTTTACTGCTTGAAAAAAATACGTACAATAAATGACTGATACCTGTTCTGTCCCCGTCTCAGACACGCACACCAGCAGTCAACCAAGAGTTAAAATAAACCAGCAGACAAGAATTTCCTTTGATAACAGAATTGGCAGCAACCCAGTGGCTGCTTGCCAACAGTTTTTTACTTACAAAGGGAGGTTTATCTCCTCCGACCGAAAACATCAAAGTCCACAAAAGCAAAAGAATAGTCAAATCCAGTCCAAAAAATCAGTCCAAGCAGAGCTTATAACAAAGTTCCAGAAATGCAGAATGACTTGCTAGCTTTCAGTTTGTCCATCACAAAGCCTGAATGGTCCATCACACCCCCTTTTATTCCCTGTGGGGTGTGGTCCAGTGACTCAGCTTAATCTCTGGCACGCCTCCTTCTCTGCTGCATGCGCTTGTCTTTCCGACACTGTCGGGGATCCAGCCAAGACTTATCTCCGTCGCTGTCTAACTGCAGCTGCTCGGAAATGCCTGGCTCCTGGCCTATCTCTTCTCCTTCAGAAGACACCTGAGGCATTGCCAGAGAGGAGGGTCCTGGAGAGGGAGGCCTTGCCAACTCCTCTCCTTCACTTTCGGAGTCTTCTCCCTCCGATAAGATGGGCTCAGGGGTCGGAGTCACAACAATACCTACTGGATCTTGTGATGTCCTGGGGCACAGTCAGAGGTAACACAGGCAACTGGCAGTTCAAACTGCCCTTTTATTGCTACAAATTCCCCCAAATCCTCCCATTTTTCTGGCAAGTCCCAGAGCAAAGTGACCACACACACACACACACACACACACACACACTCACACACACACACACACACTCCTTCAGTAGCCTCTGGCTACAAGTAGTCCAGCTCAATGCTGTGAGCATAATGGCTGCAAAGCAATACATCCATCAGGACAAGTCAATGAGTCCAGGAAGCAAAGGAGCAAGGCAATTCATCCAGGAAGCCAAGAAGTAAGCAGGAAATCCAGGAAACCTCAAACGTCGCAATGGCACTCAACACTTCCGGAATTCAGCATTTCTTCCTGACAAATACCTCTCCCCACAGTGTCTCCTTATGTCTCAGTCCACAGGTGTGCCTTGTGAAGAGGGGCGGGATGCTCTCCTCCCAAGTAATCAGGTCAGTCTGCGCTATTCTCACCTTCTCTCCACTCTCCATGCTTGAGGATCAGGAGGGGTTGGTCCTTGGTCATCACCTGACCTCTGTCTCTCATGTTCACCGCTTAGCCTCTCTTGGTCGTCCTGCCCTCTTTCCTCCCTGCCTATAAGCCATCCCAATCCTGAAAGGCCTTGGCCTGACTTGGCCTGCTCCACCCCATTTACCTCTGAAGCCAACAAAGGCGCCCCCTTGATCTCTGTCGAATTCAGTTCTGGCCATCTTCCTCTGCAGATTCAGGCTCTGATGGGAGCATGACAGATCTGTTCATATTTTATTTTGTGAAATATGTGGTAATATATTTGGAATATATGTGGTAATATATGTGGAAAATAAATGTGGTACATTGAAAAAAAAACATTATTTTTATTTCTACATTTTTGACAATTAAATATATAAATATATATATTATTTAATATATATTATTAATATATATTAAATATATAAATATATTAAATATATATTCTATTGCAAGTGTTCCATAGGTTACTTTCATTGGCCTTTGCTCAAGAAGCTGATCTATCAGCCACTTATTGCCTGATCAAAACAAAAACAAAAAATCTCCTAGAGGAATTACCATATTTTCTCAGCTAAATATAAATATAAGGCTGCACAGAATCTAGGTATTTGTTTGGCTAGAAAACAAGTCTTGAACCACTGAGAGATTGTCACAAGGGGTAATAAGAGCTCTGACAGATTAATTACTTCAAGTCTCTACCCTCTGTTCTCTTCTGCCAGAATATCTGTTCAAATCCTGGCAGTATACAAGATACAAATTTACGCTCATGTGGATCTTCAAATAGAAAATGACAGATTTTTCTCATTAATTGCATTCTCAAATATAATCTTTAGATGAAGTATTGGATTATCTATACTTTCCAATTGGTAGGATGGAAGACAAAACATCTGCACAATAACAAAAGCATCCATATGTTTCTCCTGATGTTTTTGGTGCATAGAGTAGGTACTTTTAGCTGCTCTGCAAGTGATGCTTTTCTTGTTCCACATGAGTGGTACGAGCCTGGAGACTTCATCATTGGTGGGATGGTGTCTCACCTCCTCTACCACTCTATTGAAAGTAAATTTAAAGAAAACCCTGCCATAACACCTTATGGTATACCAGTGTAAGGATTTTTTTGCTATCTAATCTTAGCCAGATCTCCCAAAAAAACCTTATATGAGTAAAAGCTATTTGTGCATATATAATTCTTTTAATGTAATCTATACTTTCTATGTTTTTCAAATGCATCTGGTTCTGGCAGAAGAAATAATCTTCTTTCTTTATTTAAAGTCTTTATTTTAAAGACTTTCACGTGAAAAGTACAAAATTTCAAATCAAGAAGTCTCTTATTGAACATATACTGAGGTTAAGGTAATTTTTAAAAAGGTTTGGCATTATCTGTTTTCACAAAAGATACATATAGTAACTGAGTAGTACACATGAGTATTCATATAATTTTTTGTGAAAATCTCATAGAAAATAAATGTAGTACTACTTGTATTTGTTGCTGTATATTTTTGTTGCACATTATGGAAATACTGTGTAAAAAGTAAATTTGAACTCGATACAAATTACCAATACAGGACAATATTTTAGTTCAGGGTTGAAATGAGGGGTCTTTGGTGACATTGGTTGTTTTCTTGCAGAGATTTCGTTATCCAAACTAGATACCATCCTCAGTGCTAAATTAGGACGATGTTACCTACTTTGGGTAATGAAATACCTGCAAGAAAGAAACCAAGCTCAGAGAACATCAAGGACACCTCTGTAGAAATTATTAAGAATTTTAGAAAGGCTGTTACTTTTCTATTACTATTAGAGAAAGAAATGTTTGTTATTTATACAGAAAAGATGCCTCCTTGTAAGAATTGTCAACTTATATTTTTAAGTAGAATAATTAAATTATTTGCAGTGTAACCACCAAATTTCATCAACACATCCTTGCCTTGGCCTTTGCTGTGAAGGAGATCAATGAGGACTCCCAGATCTTACCTAACGTCACTCTTGGGTTCCACATCTATGACAGTTACCTCAATGCAAGGATGACCTATCGCACCACTCTGGACCTGCTTTTCAAATCCCAGGAATTTCTCCCTAACTACAAATGTGAAAGCCAGAAGACTCTCATGGCTATCATTGGAGGATTGGATTTTGACACATCATCTTACATAGCTGAAATCATAGGATTCTTCAAGATTCCACAAGTAAGCTGTGATGGGGTTGTGGAAAATATATAAATATATTAAGAAATATTTAATGAGCATCAAAGATTAGGCTTGGGTTTGTGGTACGATGTTGTCAGATCTATTACTTAGCATTTTTTTTTTCTGAAACTACATTGCCAAATATAGGGAGTAAGTATCCAGAGTCATTCGGTGAATATTTGCATGTAGTATACTCTTTGAATGTATTGATCTCTTATATGTCTTTGAAATAATTCCAAGCAATTATTTTTGATATTAATATTTAGAAGAATTCTAGGGGGAAATGTTCCTTGAATGTATTTCATAAGAAATCTAGATAAGAAGCAATAGTTTTGACTTAATATTTCAACAGAATTCTATTCCACTTTCTTATAGCTGACATATGGCTCATTAGGCCAAAAGGAATTTCAGACCAGTAAACTCTCTTCACTTTATTCCATGGTCCCAAAAGAGGACCATCAGTATATTGGGATTATCCAACTGCTTCATCATTTCAGTTGGACATGGATTGGGATTTTTTCTGTTGATAACCACAATGGAGAAAATTTCTTACAGAAAATGCAGCCCTTACTTTCACAGAATGGAATCTGTCCAGCATTCATAGAAAGGCTTTCACAACAAACCGACGTGGAAGATTTCGAAGAAATTTATCAAACATTCTCAACAATTTCTATTAATATGATGAATAGCAAAGCAAATGCATTTCTTGTCTACGGAGAATCCTGGGCAATTACTTGGCTAAGATTTATTCCATTTATAGTAGATCCTGAAAGCAAGGATATTGCATTGTTTAGGAAGGTGTGGATCATGACTGCACAGATTGATTTCATTTTATCAGGATTTCAAATCATGTGGGATCTCCAGATGTTCCATGGGGCTATTTCCTTCACTGTTCATTCAAGAGCAGTTGAAGGTTTCAAGGAATTTCTTCAGACTGTAAATCCTCTTTCAGTCTCCAGAGATGGATTTCTGCAGGAAGTTTGGGAACAAGCGTTTGATTGTACATTTCCAAAACCAGAATTAGAAGAAATGCCTAGTAAGCCATGCACTGGGCAGAAGAAGTTAGAAGATCTTCCTGCGCCTTTGTTTGAAATAGAAATGACTGGCCACAGCTACAGTGTCTACAATGCTGTTTATTCTGTGGCTTATGCTTTGCAAGCTCTCTACATATTGTATTTCAATAGAAAAAAAACTATGATTGGTAAAAAAACTGGCTATCCATATCTTAAAGCTTGGCAGGTATTCCCTTTGCATCGGATACTTCTTTCATTTCAATGAGCAGTCTGATGTAGAATTTTCTTTTGAACCTACTGTGGAAAGTCTTACTATATTCTATGTGTGGAATCAAGTTAAGTATGAGAAACAATCTAGAAATAAGGAGAAGATTCCTGACAGTGAGAATAATCAATTAGTGGAAAAGCTTGCCTTTAGAAGTTATGGAAGTTCCAACAGAGATTTTTATAAAGTGATTGGATAGTGATTTGTTTAAAATTTTATAAGGTCTTCTCCTAGAGCAGTGTATTGGGCTAGACCACTTCCAAGATCCCTTTCATCTCTGTTATTCTGTTCTGTATAAAATAGACACAGAAAAAGTAGTTTATTTTGATCCTTAGTTTTCCTGACTTCACTTTTGCAAGTTTAAGCTATTTGTTGATATTCTGCCTTGGTTATTTTCCCCTCCCTTCATCTTTTTACACTTGTCCTTTTTCTCCTTCAGTTTATCAGATATTATTTTGTGCAGCCATACTGATTTCTTTTGAGAATTTATTTTTCTCATTCATTAGAATTGTGCTAGACTGGGCTTTTATAATCTCACTTTTCAAAGTTTTCCAAGCTTCTTAGGTTGTTTTCACATTGAGAATTCTAATCCATGGAATCTCTTACAAGCTCTAAATTTGTTGAAATCAGCTATCTTGAAGTCTAAAGGTCTAGCTTGCAGAACATTCAATTCTCTTCTGCTTGCAGAACATTCAATTCCAGTATTGCATGATTACTCCCACATAACATTCCTGTACCTACAACGCCTTCTTTCATTTCATCTTTCTTAATGAGAATTAAGTCCAGTGTAAATAACAGTAACAGAGTTGGAAGGTACCTTGGAGGTCATCTAGTCCAACCCCCTGCTCACATAGGAGATCTGTACTAGGGATTTGAACCACCAAACTGCCAACCTTTCTTGATCCACAAACTCAGTGTCTTAGCCACTGAAGCCACCTAGTGTGGCTGACCCTCTAGTTCCCTTCGCTACCATTTATCATGTTTAGGTATCAGTAAGAGCTATCTAGGAAATCATCATAGTTTGTACAATAAGAGATATTTAAAATGATAATTTAGGTTACTTTTCATTGTCTCCTCCAAAAATAATCAGTTCTCCAACTACTCCTTCCGGGCTCATGAATTTATCAGGATTGAGAAGCTGAGCTTTCTGTCTTTGTCAGAATTCAAGAGGAATGAATTAGAAGATGTTTCTTTTCAGAAGTGGTATTTGTGTTTTGGAACAATATCTATCTATCTATCTATCTATCTATCTATCTATCTATCTATCTATCTATCTGGCTCACGACTTGACTGAAGAACTGGTGACCGCTGGAGCTTTGGACCGCATCATGCCTTTGCGGCCTCTGACCCGGTGTCAATCCCGATTGGCTCCTTGGTTTTCTGAGGATCTGAGGGAGATGAAGCACCGGAAAAGATACCTGGAGGGTGATTGGAGGGCCAGCCGCTCCAAATCTGACTGAACACTGGTAAGGTCCTATATCAAGGTCTACCTAGTGGCGATAAGAGTGGCAAAATCAAATTATTTTTCCGCTCTTATTGCGTCTGCAGAGAACTGCCCACCCGCCCTGTTTAGGGTGATCCGCTCCCTACTTCAGGTGGGAGTGTGGGAAGACCCCTTGCAGGATAGGGCTGAGGATTTTGTGCAATACCTGCATGACAAAATCGCTCAGATTCGGGAAGGCCTGGACTCCGATTGGGTGGGTTCAGATGAGGTGATGGAGGTGAGTCTTGAGAGTGTTATCTGGGAGGAGTTTGACTCGGTGACTCCCGAGGACGTGGACAGGATTCTGGGTAGGCTGAGCTCTGCCACATGTTTATTGGACCCGTGTCCCTCCTGGTTGGTGCTGGCCTCCCAGGCAGTCACATGAGGCTGGCTCCAGATGATTATTAACACTTCTTTGAGTGAGGGTTTCTTCCCCTCTGCCCTTAAAGAGGCGGTGGTGAGGCCCCTCCTCAAGAAGCCTTCCCTGGATCTGGCTATATTAGCAAACTATCATCTAGTCTCCAATCTTCGCTTCGTGGCAAAGGTTGTTGAGAGTGTGGTGGCGCAGCAGCTCCCCAGGTACCTGGATGAAGCTGTCTATCTAGATCCGTACCAGTCGGGCTTCAGGCCTGGATACAGCATGGAAACGGCATTGGTCGCATTGGTTGATGATCTCTGGAGAGCTCGGGACAGGGGGTTCTCCTCTGTCCTAGTCCTATTAGACCTCTCAGCGGCTTTTGATACCATCGACCATGGTATCATGCTGGGGGAGATCATCTGTGGTTTTCGGGTGAAGTGCCATTAGTACCTCAGAGAGGGCTCACAATTTGGGTGTCCTCCTGGATGCACAGCTGCCTTTGGAAGATCATATGATGGCTGTTGCCAGGGGGGCTTTCTATCAGGTTCGCCTGATTTATCAGTTGAGTCCCTTTCTGGACTGGGATGCCTTGCACACAGTCACTCACTCATTACATCCCGTCTGGACTACTGTAACACTCTCTACATGGGGCTCCCCTTGAAAAGCACTCGGAGGCTCCAACTGGTCCAAAATGCGGCCACACGGGTGATTATGGGAGCGACACAATGCACCCATGTGACACCTCTCCTGCGTGAGCTGCATTGGCTCCCGGTGGTCTTCTGGGTGCGATTCAAGATGCTGGTTACCATTTTCAAAGCGCTCCATGGCTTAGGACCCGGATACTTACGGGATCGCCTTCTGCCACCGATTGCGATACGCTCCCACAGAGAGGGACTCCTCAGAGTGCCGTCAGTTAAACAATGTCGACTGGCAACCCCCAGGGGGAGAGCCTTCTCTGTGGGGGCACCCGCCCTATGGAATGAACTGCCACCGGGGATACGTACGATTCCCGACCTATGTATCTTTCGCCGTGCGCTTAAGACTCTACTATTTCAACAGGCTGGACTGGCTTAATAAGAATTTGGACTGGGTGTTTTAATTTTGGGTTTTTAACTGTGGGGCCAAAATATTTAATTCGTTTTTAAATTGCTTTTAAATTTTGTATTTCATGTTGTTTTATTATGGCTGTACACCACCCTGAATTCTTTGGGAGAATTTAATTGTTTATTATTATTATTATTATTATTATTATTATTATTATTATTATTACTATTACTATTACTATTATTATTATTATTTCTATCTTTCTATCTATCTATCTATCTATCTATCTATCTATCTATCTATCTATCATCTATCATCTATTTATCATTAATCTACCATCAATCTATCTATCACCTATCTGCCTGTATGTCTCTCTGTCTGTCCATCAATAATCCATTCTTTGCAATAATCTCCATCTTACATCTATCTATTGAAGAATGAGTCTCAAATTTTCAAATCTGGCTAAAGGAAAATTGTAATATTTCAGATTATCAAATATATTTATACCACTGAGGGAAGATTAACTATGTTTAAGGTTTCATTATTGTTTAAATAATTGAACGGATTTGATAAATCCCAATAACCTACCTTCATTCTGTTTTGGTTCCTTAAAATAATATCAATTTAATGCTAGAGTAGCCATGTACATTTCTATGAAATATCAATTACCAAATATCTAAGTGTACATATTTAATAATTGTTATAGGAATGAAATAAATGCATCAATGAAACTTGAATACAGTGTCCAGCTCTCTACTACATTGTATTCAATCCCCTGTCTCTTTCATTCTCTTTCAAGTAGCTCCATTCATTTCTTCAAGGCATTTCCTTTAACAATTCAGCTGGGGAGAGAGTGTTCCTGAATGAGAAAGGGGAAGCAACAAGTGGATTCGATATCACCAACTTGATCACCTTTCCAAATAGATCCTTTCAGAGAGTTAGAGTTGGAAAGATGGATCTCCAGGCTCCAAAGGGGACAGAATTATTCATTGATGAAGATGCAATTATCTGGCACCCAGCTTTTAACCAGGTATCAAATTACTGAATTGGCTATGATTAATCCATTATGAGCCCATATTGAATGCAGTCTGTTTAGAAATCTGATTTCTGTTTTGTTTTAAATAAACAATGGCATATTATTTTCAAATGTTGTTGAGGATCAAACATTTGTTAAATTGATAAAATGACATTACCATACAAAAGCATGCTTGCATATTTCATTTGCATTTCCACTTATAATCACAAGAGTGGCCATGTTTCCATGACATTGTTACCCTGTTAAATTTTTTAAACACCTTGCCCTTCAAACATAACCTTTTGTACATCATTGTAATTTCTACATCTTTCTAAATTGTTGATGAAGTTGATGAATTCAGTATTTTGGGGGGAAGTCAAAAATACTTTCCCTCTGTAAAGGACAAAAATTACATACTGTTTTAAGTATCTCCAATTTCAAACCCTTTCATGACTATTGCCAGGCTCATCCACTTTCTAGATGTAATGATCCTTGTTTCTCTGGATCCTGGAAGAAAGGGATTGAAGGGGATCAATTCTGCTGCTATGACTGTGTTCCATGTCCAGAAGGGAAAATTTCAAATCAAAACGGTAGGGTAGAAATTCTACCATTTCATTAAACTTAAGCAAACTTTAATTAACTACTTTGATGCATAATAAGGTTGATTTTCAATAATCTGGAATGTTTAGGTGACAAATTCCTTGATTTTCCTTCCAGATATGGATGACTGTTTTGAATGTTCAGAAGATCATTATCCAAATAAGAAAAAGAAAGGATGTATCCAGAAAGTGGTGGTGTTTCTAACCTTTGAAGAAACCTTAGGAATTGGTTTATCCTCAGCAGCTCTTGGTTTCTTCTTCTTGACATCTTGGGTACTTGGAACTTTTATTAAGCACAGGGATACTCCCATTGTCAAAGCCAACAACAGGTCCCTCACCTACACCCTGCTTGTCTCTCTTCAGCTCTGTTTTCTCTCCTCTTTACTCTTCCTCAGCCAGCCTGGCAAACTGACCTGCCTTCTCCGACAATCAATGTTTGGTGTCACCTTCTCAGTGGCCATTTCTAGTGTACTGGCCAAAACCATCACTGTGGTTGTTGCTTTCATGGCCACTAAACCAGGATCTCAGATGAGGAGATGGGTGGGGAAAAGATTGGCCTTTTCTATTGTCTTTTCATGCTCCATCATCCAAGTATGGATTTGTATCCTTTGGTTGTCGACATTTCCCCCATTCCCTGAGTTGGACATGCACTCAGCGCTCCAAGAAATGATTTTACAGTGCAATGAAGGGTCAGCTTCATTCTTCTACTGTGTCTTGGGCTACATGAGTATCTTGGCCATTGCCAGCTTTATTGTGGCTTTTCTTGCCCGTAAATTACCTGACAGCTTTAATGAAGCCAAGTTCATCACCTTCAGCATGTTGGCCTTTTGCAGTGTGTGGATCTCCTTCTTTCCAGCCTATCTGAGCACAAAAGGCAAAGCTATGGTAGCTGTGGAGGTCTTCTCCATCTTGGCCTCCAGCGCTGCATTACTGGGATGCATATTTCTGCCAAAATGCTACATCATTGTTTTCAGACCTGAACTAAACCACAGAGAGCAACTCATAAAGAGGAATTAGTTCCCCAAGTGTATATGTATACATCCAAATTACACTGTATTTTTCTCTGTGTCATTTAATATATATGTGGTTATGAGGGTATATGCATAATTTTGTATTTATTTATTTTGTATTGTTTATTTAGTGTATATTGGAAGTTATGGCCCTCTGAGAGCTGTATGCAATGAAATTTCCTTTTAATGTATGCTGATTATTGTACATTTAAAGTGACAATAAAGTTATTCTAAGTCTAAGTTGCCACATTTTTACCATTTTCCAAGATTCTTTCATAAAGCTCTACTTAAATATAGTAAAAGGCTAATTACCATTTGATGAATATATGTTTAACATAGTATTATAGGATATCAGTTTCGAATTTGTTAGGCTTCTTCGAAATGAAAACCTATTGGGTTTGTGAATCCCATACATTTAGCTGCATTTTACAGTAGACTTTCATACTGGGTCATAGCCATTTATTTTCTGTCCATAAATCTATCTTCATTGAAACCTGTTTTCAGATTTCAGTAATATGGAAAATTTGATGAAATTAAATTAAATGTATTTTCCTTCTGCTTCATCCTTTATTCAAAGTTGTGCTGACCAAAAAAAAGAAATAACTTTATTGTCATTGTACGTGTATGGGTATACGTGTACACAGTATACCCATACAACGAAATTCACTTAACACCCAAAGACAGGTCCAACACACATAACAATCCCCAAACACACTCCCACCCACCACAATTCTCCACCCCCAAACCACCCAAACATCCACACAACAGACCAAGTAATACTGTCCAACAGCTCACTGATGGTGGCCCTTTAGTTCATTGTTGAGTGCAATTATAGCTCTGGGATAAAAGCTATTCAGAAAATGTGTGGTCCGAGTTTTAATTGTTCTGTATCTTCTGCCAGAAGGCAACAGTCCAAAAAAGATTGTAAGCAAGATGGAAAGAGTCTCTGAGAATGTTATGCAACTTTCTCAAACAGCGAGATTCGAAGATGTTGTCCAGGGCTGGTACTGGAGTCTGATGATATTCTGGGCAGTTTTAATGATTCTCTGTAGAGCATTTTTGTCCACTACAGAGCTGCTCCCATACCATGCAAGAATGCCGTATTTCAGGACACTCTCAATGGTGCTGCGATAGTAGGACAGAAGTAGATGCTGAGATAGATTTAACTTCCTGAGCATTCTCAGGAAGTACAGCCTCTTTTGTGCCTTCTTCACAAGCATGTTAGCATTTATAGTCCATGAGAGATCCTCCAAGATATAAATGCCCAGAAATTTCAAACTACCCACCCTCTCCACTTCCTCATCATTTATGTACAATGGTAGATGTACATCTCTCTTCCTCTTGAAGTCAATTATAAGTTTTTTAGTTTTTGTGGTGTTAAGTGTGAGATTATTTTCATTACACCACAATGTCAGCCCTTGTGCTTCCTTCCTGTAAGCAGACTCATTGTTCTCATTAATGAGCCCCATAAAGACCATAATAAAGAATGGTTTGAATTGGTTTGGAATTAGAAGTCTGGCATTTTTTCATTAAAGCAAGGGTGAAATCCACTACAATTCATAGGAAAAAATGTGTACTTGTCACTGATCGAGGAAGGGACGACAAAGATGAAAATATCTGGGGGGAAATTGTGAGTGTTTCCCTACATGGAGATGACTGATAAATATATAGGTATATAGGTAGTAATGGAGAGAGAGAAAGAAAGAGAGAAGGAGGGAGAGAGAAGCAGAGTGTCTATGGACAGGACAAGTGGCCTAAATTAATATGAAAGTGCAATCCTCATTGCAGTTATGGTCAATGTTATAAATATGAACTCAAAGTACAGCTTAGAAAATTGTCTAGATCTCAATATATAACAGTCCAACCCCTTACCCAAGCAGGAGAGCCTATGCCATGCCAGACAATTGCCTGTCCAATCTTTCCTTATAAGCCACCAATGATAGAGATCAAAACTTCTTAAGGAAAGCATTTCCAATGTTTACTTATTCTCACTGTCAGGAAATTTCTCCTTAGTTCTAAGTTGGGTCTCTTGTTGGTAAGTTTCCATCCATTACTTCTTGCAAATATTGGAACACTGCTACCATGTCACTAGTGGTGGGATTCTGCCGGTTCTAGGGGGTTTGGCCAAACCCTTTGTTAAATTGCTGGCTCGCCCCGCCCCTTGCCCCGCCCTTCCGCACTACTATTTATTGCCAATAAAATGGGGCGGGCGAGCCAGCAATTTAACAAATGGTTCGGTGTTTTTTTGTAATTTATTGGCCCCGCAGCACACCGAACCGTTTGTTAAATTGCTGGCTTGCCCGCCCCTCGCCCTGCCCCGCCTCCCACCCACGCGGCGCCAGCCTACCCTAGCCAGGGGTAGGCAATTGTGGCTCTTTTACAACCTGTGGCCTTCAACTTCCAGAATTCCTGAGACAGCTTGGCTGTCTCAGGAATTCTGGGAGTTGAAGGCCACAGGTTGTAAAAGAGCCACAATTGCCCACCCCTTCCCTAGCCTGAGTTCCGCTGCCTGGGACCCACGTGGGCTGCCATGTGGTTCCCCACCGGCTCCGGACGCAAGAGAGCAGGGTAGAGAAAGCAGCTTGCTGGAGAACATGTGAACGGCTCCATGTGGTCTACAAGTCAGTGGCTGCTGCTTCTGTCCCCTGCTGCTGCTTGCCTGGGAGAGAAAAACTTCCAGAGCATTAACCAAAGGTAATTTTTTTTTTAAGAAATTTTTTATTTTAAATTACTAACATTACAAACAACATATACAATATTTCACCCTGTGCTATACATAAGAAAGGAAGATTTGGTTCTTCGGATATATCCTCATGATCGCCAAAATCCATGTTCTCGGGGTACAGGTACCGAAGCATCCAATTTTCCCAGCGCATAGTCCACGAATGGTTTCCAAATTTTCCAGAAAATATCTTCTTTATAGTCACCGTTTCTAATTTTAATATCACATGTCATTTTATCATTTAAAGCTAATTTCCACATTTCACAATACCATTCTTCTATTCTAAAATTCACATCTAATTTCCAATATCTGACTATTATAATTCTACCCACTATAATCATAATTCTAATCAATTCCTTCTCATATTTTGTTGGTTCTATTTCCTTAATTATCAACAGTAATATAGTTTCTGGTCTCAATATTATTGCTTTCCCCATCATTTCAAATATCATTTCCTCCAATTGTTGCCAAAACTTTTTAACTTTATCACATTTGTACCACATATGTTCATAAGTCCCTAATTCCATATCATATCTCCAACATTGTTTACTAATTTTTTTATCCATCAGTGACAATCTTAATGGAGTCAAATACCATTTCCAAACAACCTTATAATTATGCTCTTTAATCCTTACAGATAAAGTCTTCATAATTCTACTCTTCCAATTCACGTTCCAATCTAAATCTGATATTTTAATATTAAGTTCTTTTTCCCAATTCATCTTCATCACCCTTTGTGGTTTTCCATCAAAATTTATAATCTTATATATCTTACTAATGAGTCCCTTTAGCCCAATTTCATCTTTCATAATTTGGAATACTAAATATTCAAATTTAGTTTTACTTCTACTTATCGAACAATTGTCCCTTACTTTCTTAGTCCATTTTTCTATCTGTATTTTTTCAAACCAGCTTAAACCCAATTTTTCAATGATTTCTTTTTTCCTCCTTTCATTTTCTGAAGTTTTTAACCAATCTATTATAGTTTGTATATTTTCATCTTCCATTACCCTATCACGACTTATATTAGTTTTAATCGGCCAATTTTCAATTGTCTTCCCTAAGAAAATTATATCTGGAATTAAAATTTTAACAAATTTGTTCCAAATTTTACTCAGTCCCTTTAACCAATAGCTATTAATTACACATTTTGATTTTGCTTTATCTAAAAACCATGTTGAGCCAAATCTCTTGATGTCCTTTAATTCTAAATCTCTCCAATGACTATCTTCACCTTTAAATATTTTTACCACAGTCCGAATAGCATAAGCCCAATAATAATTGAGTAGTTTGGGGATTCCTAATCCACCTTCCTTTTAATTTTGATACCACATTTTCTTCACTAATCTAGGTCTTTTCCCACCATTACAAAATTTATCCAATTTCTTCTGATATCCTTCAATATCTTTCTCTGTCAAGTTTAACGGTAACATCTCAAATAAAAAATTAAACTTTGGCAACAACATCATCTTACACATTGCAATTCTACCAAACCAAGACAACTTTATCATTTTATATTTATCTTTTTCTCAATTTCATTCATCACCACATCATAATTTAATTTTTTCATTTCTTTAACTTTGAGTGAAAGTGTTATGCCCAAATATTTCAATGTTTTTTTAATCCTTATCCCAAGTTGTTCTTGCATATTCTCCCACTCCTTACCATTATTATTCATTAATAATTCAGATTTTGACCAATTTATTTTCAAACCTGTCATTTCCTCAAATTCTTCCAAATGCTTATGTATCTTTTTCAAATCTTTCTCTATATCTTTCAAAATAATCAAAGTATCATCCGCATACAGATTTATCTTATATCCCTTATACCCTTCCAATTCTTCATCTTTTTCTATCATTTTAGTCAAAATTTCCATAACTAATAAAAATAACGTTGGAGACAGGGGTCATCCTTGTCTTGTACCCACTTCCAATCTTATCTCTTCTGTCAGCCTTCCATTCACCTTCACTCTTGCACTACTTTTTTGATACAGTTTTGAAATAACATGTATAAACTTATTACCAAAACCTAGTACCTCAACAATTGTTTTAATAGTTTCCCATTGTACAGAGTCAAAAGCTTTGAAAATATCTAATGATATTATACCTATTTTATCAGCATTATATTCAGCAACATCTATAATATTTAATACTCTTCTGACAATATCACTCATGTATCTACCCTTCACAAAACCTACTTGGTTATAACTTATATATCTATCTATAAATCTACTTAATCTATTATTTATAATGGCAGTAAATATCTTTGCATCTTGATTAATTAAAGAGATGGGCCGATAGGACTCAATCCTTTCTAAGTCTTTATCTGGTTTAGGGATTATAGATATCACCGTTCTGTTCCATGACAACGGAACTTCTCCACCATGTAAAATTCCGTTAAATAGTTTTTGCAATTTTGGTATTATTATTTCCTTAAATTCTTTATAAAACTCAGCAGGTAATGCATCTTCACCTGGAGCTTTCCCTAATTTTATTTTTTGTATTACTCCATTAATCTCGTCTTGTGTTATATCTTCTTCCATTAAATCTTTATATGTTTGGTCAATTTTCACAACATGTTTTTCTAAATAGCTTCTCAGTTTTCCCCGATCAATTAATTTTTTCGAATATAAATTTTGAAAAAAGTTCCTGACCACTTCACATTTTTCTAATTTTTTATAGCGTCTTATACCCTTATCATCTATCAAGGCTCCAATTTCTCTCTTCTCTCTTTTATTTTTCGCCATCCTTGCCAATAACTTAGAGTTTTTATTGCTAAATTCAAAAAAATTCCTATTTAAATATCTCATATTCTTTTTTACCAATTCTATATCTTCTTCTATCAATTAATTTTTTAGCAAATTTAATCCCTCCCAAAAAAAATTTTCTTTAGTAAGCAAAAATTGATTTTCCAATTCTTTAATCTGGCTTTTATCTTTTTCAATTTTATTTTTATAATTTTTATATTTTCTGCTTGATAACTTGATACTTTCCCCTCTAAACACTGCTTTCATCGCATCCCAGACAATTTCAAATTTAACCTCTCCATTATCATTCAATCTCCAACATTCTTCCCATTTTTTAAATATCCATTTTTTATCCTCCTCATTTTTATACAGTTTTCATCATATCTCCAACAACTTCCTTTTTTCTCAAAATTAAAATCTATTTCCATCGTAACTTCTGCATGATCAGAATCCTTAAAAATTCCCACATCTATCTTATCCACATTATTCAACAAATCTTTAGAAACTAAGATATAGCATTAACCGAAGGTAAAAGGGAAGCAGGGGGTGGGGAGAGAAGGACAGAAAGAGGCTTTAATTTGCTTTGCATCAGAGGCTGGAGGCTTTTTGTTTTCATTCGCTCCGTGTTCCTCCTTTATACAAAAAAAAGAAAAGAAAAAAAAAAGCCCGATCTGATCTGGAACTGAATGTCATTAGAAGCAATGCTATCAACTTGGAGCATTTCATTTCAGTCTTCTAAATGGGCAATGAATTGAACCTCCTCCCCTAAAACAGATGCAATGTGGGTTGTTTGTTTGTTTGTTTTAGCAACGTGGATTGTTTTCCTAGGGCAGGGGTCTCCAACCTTGGCAATTTTAAGATTTGTGGACTTCAACTCCCAGAGTTCCTCAGCCAACTTTGCTTTGCTTTGCTGGCTGAGGTTTTCTGGGAGTTGAAGTCCACAAGTCTAAAAGTTGCCAAGATTGGGGACCTCTGCCCTAGACCATTTTAGGAGCAAAGTAGTGGGTTTCGCTGGCATTTAAGGAGGAAAGGAAAGGAGGGAGGAAGAGAGAGAGAGAAAAGAGAGAAAAAGAAAGAAAAAGAAAGGAAGGAAGGAAGGAGGGAAGAAAGGAAGGAAGGGAGAGAGAGAGAAAGAAAGAAAGAGAAAGAAAGAAGAGAAAGGCAGGAAGGAAGGACCACAAACCATGGCACTAGACGTGGTTTCAGAAGATGTTTTGAAACAGGATAGCAATCTAGGGCTGGAAGGGACCTTGGAGGCCATCTAGTCCAACCCCCTGCTCCAGCAGGAAACCTTATATCGTCTAGATTGTTTTAGTGCCACCAACAGAGAGGAAAATTGCCAGAAAGGAAAAGGAGTTTACTAGGACAAGGCTGCCATGTGGAGGAAGGCAGAGATAGTCCTTGACTTATGACCACAATTGAGCACAAAATTTTCGTTGCTAAACAAGAGCGTTGTTAAGTGAGTTTCACCACATTTTACTCAATCCATGACCTCTCCTGGCTCTAACAGTCATGTGCAAGCTAGATAGGGAAGAATATCTGAAGGTGTGTGTAATGTTCTAAATGTATAGAAGTTATAGTTAAATGTGTGGCAGAAAGTGGATTCTGGGTGTGTTTTTCCAAATGTAGTAAGTGAGGTTGAATGTGTATAGTTTTAAAAGAGCTCTCTGTATGTACATACACATACAGTATATATAGTAGGTAATGTATCCTTTTGTGTGCCTATATACACTCTCTACTATATAATATGTATGTACACATATGGCATATGTACATAGGATTAAATAGTATATTTTGGATGTTCAGTAGTAGTAAATAAATAGACAGGGAAATTGTATCTCATTGAGGCCTTTGAGGTGAGGAGAGGCCAAGCACCCTAACCCTAACTCTTGACGTGAGTGATGTCAAGTTGGCCACGCCCACCCAGTCACATTACCATCAAACCATGCCCACCAAACAAGCCATGCCCACAGAACCGGTAGTAAATGGACTACTCAGAGGGCTGAAAAAGTTATTTTTGACCGGTCCTTGCACTTTTGACCAGTCCTTGAACTTACAACTGTCCTCACATTTTATGTTTTGTGCCCTATCTTGTCACCATGGTGAAGAGAAGTAGTGGTGAAATGACTGACATGGTTGTTAAGAATGCTGCACGGGCATAAATGTGAGGATGGTCATAAGTGTGAGGACCGGTCAAAAGTGTGAGGACCAGTCAGAAATGACTTTTTTTCAGCCCTCTGAGTAGTCCCTATGCACATAGCCACGCCCACCCGGTCACATGACCAGCTAGCCATGCCTACACAGTCACATGACCAGCTAGCCATGCCCACCCAGTCACATGATTGCCAAGCCACACCCCAACTAAGCCCCGCCCACAGAACCTGTTGTTAAAAAAATTGAATCCCACCACTGCATGTCACCCCTAATCTTTCTCTTCATTAGACTTTACAGTGTGACAAATGGTAATAAATTACCTTTCTCATTGTTATTGTAGCTCTTTGCTGTCCATTAGAAGTTCACACTCCTTGCATTTCTAATACAGTAAAACAGATCTCTGGCTTCTACTATTGAGCTGATGACCTGAAGAGAGACATTACAAATAAACGTTAGGCTACAGTGCCTCTTTTCTCCTTTATATGCTCTATCACATACTGTAGATATCTACTGTGAATTCACACTTGGTGCATTTTAGTTTGTGAGATTTTCAACAGTCTTCTGTTCAGCAATGAAAGTAAAATGAAATGAGAAAGGGATGGGACAGGAAGGAGGAGGAGGAGGAGGGAGAAGAAGGAGGAGGAGGAGGAGAGGAAGAAGAAGAAGAGGAGGAGGAGGAGGGGGAAGAAGGGGAGGAGAAGGAGGAGGGGAGGAGGAGGGGAAAAGGAGGAGGAGGAGGAGGAGGAGGAGGAGGAGGAGGAGGAGGAGGAGGAGGAGGAGGAGGAGACCATAGTTAGACCTAAAGCTACAGTTTCCTGTCCATTTCCAAATAGAATAAAACAACTTACTACCTTCTAATAGCTAATATAAGCAGAAAGGTCACCCAACTGATACACAAAGGGGGAAAAACTATCAAATTTTATTTGTTTATTTATTAATTTGTTTATCAATTTATTTGCTACCCATGGTCCAGGTGACTCTGAGGGTTTACATTATCAACAAGAGATATCCCCTCCCTTCTAAGGGGGTCCAAAAGGAAGAGGGGGCCAACTTATTTACCAAAGCACCTGAAGTTAAGACAATAAGCAATGGACAGAAACTAATTTAGGAGAGAAAATTCCTAAAAACGAGAACAATCGATCAGTGGAACAAATTGCATTTGGAAATTGTGTGCGCCCCAACTTCCATTTAAGGCTTTTAAGAAGAGACTGGACGGCCATTTGTCACAAACAGTATATGTCTCCTGCGTGAGCAGGGGGTGGACTAGATGACCCCCAAGGTCCCTTCTGACACTGTTACTGTTACCTCTTAAAGTAAGTCAATGACATAATATAATATCTATGCATCTTAATGCTATGCAAAGAACGGTGGACTAACTTATCATTCATTGTACAAAACAAAATAAAATAAGTTTCAAAAAATCAAGCGTATTTTGTATTGCAAATTCCCCTCTGTACATTTTATTAGCAGGTATGCATTAAAAAAAACAACAACACTTTAACCATCAGCCACTTATTCTTTAACCAAAATAATTATCTCCTATAGGATTCGCTATATTTATTAACTAGTCAAAACATCAAATTTTGCACAGAAGGCTATTCCAATTCAACAACAATCAACACACTGTATCTGTATGGTTATATGAACTCCAGGGAGATTGGCACAAGGGTAACCATGATTGTGTCAGAGCCATTGCTACATCTGTTCAAACCCTGATGATATTCAAGACACCAATTTGCACGCTCGTGGATCTTCAAATAGACAATGGTGGGTTTTCTGATTAAGTGCACTCTCAGATTAAAAACCTTCCATTAATCTCAGGATTCACCATTGTAATAATTCAAACTTCCCTCGGATGTAGGATAGGAGAAGGTGGAAGAGACACATTTTTAAGAATCAAGATGTTGCTCCTCTTGATGTTACTAATGAAGAAAATAGTGACTCTGAGCTGCCCTGCGAGTGATTCTTTCCTTGTTCATCATGAGTGGTACCAGCCTGGTGACCTCATCATTGGTGGGTTGGTGTCCCACATCATTTACAATTTCTATGAAATTAAGTTTAAGGAAAATCCTTGTATAAGACCTTATGATTTATCAAGGTAAGGATTTTATTTCTAATCTTAATAAGCTCCCCAAAATTGTTTTTATGAGTAAAATGTCGGTGTTATGTGTAATCTATGTAAGGAGCTGTGGTGGGGCAGCAGTTAGAATGAAGACTATGAGTGAATGCTTTCTCCAGGAGTGGATCCTGAAGGGCTCAAGGTTGACTCAGCCTTTAATCCTTCCAAGGTCGTTAAAATGGGGAACCAGATTGTTGGAGGCAATATGTGGACTCTATAAGCCACTTAGTGATGGCAGTATAAGTGAAGCCGTATATCTGCTATTGCTATTGCTAATCTAATTATCTCTTGTCTCTTTCTAGTTATGGGAGAATAAACAATTTACTTTACATTATGGCAAAGTGTTTGGCATATAATATATGAGACTTTAGTGCAAAAAATCTTTTGAAGAACCTTTAAGGTATTTTTTTTTTAAAAAATCTGTATTTTCACTTTAACAAAACATGCGTACAACAAATGACTGATCCTGCTGAATTGTGAAAAAAGTTAGAAATAAATGTGTACCATGAAAAAAAGCACTATTTTTGTTTCTAGTAGTAGATATCTGTGGCAAAGCATGGCAATTCTGTATTAAAAAAAACTTTGTACAAATTATTGAACATTTTAGAAAGCCTATTATCTTCCATGAGACAAAAGTTTGATATTTACATAGATATAATGCTATTTGATGAGAACTGTCAATTTCCTTGTTCAACTGGGGTATTTAAATCATTAGCACTGCAATAACGAAATTCTACCAGCACATCCTTTGTCATGATAAATGCCTAACTACTATGTCTCCCTGATCACCCGGACCTTCAAGGGTTAACTAACCACATATCCCATAATCCTTATAACCACTCCTTACCTCTTAGCCCCTCCTCCTGGGTACAAAAGGTCCAACCACATGGTCCACAGATGATTCCAGATGTATACCTGAAAGAGAAAGGTACAAGGTCAGTGACCTCCAGTACCAATAGATCAATAATAAAGCTACAGAAAAGAAATTGGAGTCTGTCTCTGAGTTATTGGGCTAGATCCAGCTTTTAACAAAATGGTAGCAGAGGTCGGTTGCCCATAACTCCAGACAATGACTGAACCCAACACCTACCCTGAAGAAGCAAACAGAGCACAGACCAGAGCTCTTACCAAGAAGATGGCTGAGAAGCTTGCAACCAAAGCCACAGCCATGGAGGAGACAGAAGCTGGAAGCGAGCAGGACTCCAGCCTGGACTCACAATCAGATGAAGAGGGGCCATCCAAGGAGATCACCGCCCCGGAAGAAGAAACAGCACAGAAAATGAATAAATTCAAACTCTCAATCCTGAAACTGATGGAGGCAAGCAGCAACAAAGAAAACCTCATCGCGGACCTTCAAAGCCTCTTCGAGCAACAAGAAGCAGCGATTGAAGCCCCAAAGACCACCGAGAAAGAAAAACCAGCAAAAAAGGGTAAGCCACCCCAACCCGATGATCCTGAGCCGGCAGAACCCATTTCCGCGCCCCCTTCCCGGCGGCCATCTTGGGACGAGCACCAGCCAATGGGAAGCCAGGATTTGAATCCCTTGGCGTGAAAATGCCCGAACCCCGAAACAGACGAGGGGGACTCAGAAAGCGACTACGAAGAGCCCAGCTCTGAAAGCGACCACGAAGAGACCACAATAATAAAAAGAAAAACGCCTACCGATCTCGAATTGCAAAAGGCAATCGAGACCATCACCGCTGCCCTAGGCTCTGCTTTCGAGCCTCCCGCGGCACTCAATAAACCAAAGAAAAATCCTGGAAAGCACAAGAAGGCCAGGACAACCAACAAAGACCAGGCAACCGAGTCACAGCCAACTAAAAACACTGCACACACCAACAACCGGCACAAAAGACTGCCCACCTGCAGGAAGAATCAACTGCAGAACTCGAACTCACCACCCGCTACACCGACAACCCGAGGCCCGAGGGAAAAGAGAAGAACCGGCTACTCACCCATGCCACGACATCCATCAGGCCAGTCCACGCGACCAGGGACCAGCGACCACGAGGGAGGATCCGCCGCCGCCGCCGCCATTACCGCCGAGCCGCTGAGTGCAGGGAATCCTCAACCTACGACCTCCGCTGCTGCCGCGCCGCCGACCCGCGAAAGTCCTTGACTTGCGACCGCGTCGCCTCCTCACCTTCTGCCCTTCTTCGCCGGGGATCCGGCCATCCAGCAGTGGTGTCCAGCCTCAGGGGGAATCTTCGGACCCACCGGGGGTGGGTCCAGCCTCCCACCGACAGGCCTAGGCCTAGGCCTGGGAGCTCCAGCAACAGGAACCTCACCCGATGGACTCCAACGCGGAATGAGCTTCGCGCATGCCCAGTACCTGCCTGTAACAAGAGAAGCAAGTTACATAGATCCAAGCAAGTACAGAATGGCCACAGACATCCCAAAGCCTTATTGTGAGTTTAATCACATTTTGGACCATGGACAGCTCCCCCCAGTAAGTAACCTTACTAATATTTCTGGGGCAAATTATACCAATTTGCCAAAATTGCAGTTAGATGGGGGTAATATTATAGAATGGAGCCAACAATTAAGAGTTGCTCTCATGAGAGAGAATGCACTGTTCCTAGCTAACAGACCTCCCCAAAAGCCCTGGTCACTGGAAATTGACTGCATTCATCACAGGGCATTTTGTATCATGTTAACCTCCATTCCATCTGCTATGTATCCATCTATTGAGGACAATCTAACTGTTTATGATATTATGCAAAAACTATGTAACCTGTTTTATAGCCAAAGCAGAGCCACTACCACTAGACTATCTAGGGAGTTCCACTCCACCAAGCATAAGGCAGGGGTCCCCATGAGTGAGCACATCTTAAAAATGAATGCTGCAAGGGCAGAACTCATGCAGAGGGGGGAAATCATCACTGAAGAGAGCATGATAAGCATAATCATAAACTCTCTTGATAGCAGCTGGGACAGCTTCATGACCCAACTAAATAGCCTCAACTTGCAATACCTCACACTAGGCGCACTGACCAGTCAGCTCGTTGCAGAGGACACTCTGAGGAGGGAACGCCAACTAGCCAAAGGGGACCCTAGACCCACAAAGAGGGTGGATTTCCAGGATAGGGCCAGGGATACCTCAGAATGTTATTCTTGTGGATCAAGGAACCACTTAAAGAAGGATTGCCCCAGGAACCATAGGGATAGGGGACAGCACGACAGTAGAGGGGGAAGGTCACCTGAACGCAGGCACCCAAAGGAAAGAGGGCGAGGGTGGTCACCCAACCCCAGGAAACACCACGAGCGCAGAGACCACTCCAGGGACAGTAACTCTGGCTCCATGTATGGGATCAGGCACGATGACCCAAATGACAAACATAAGGCAGAGAGAAACACGTGGCTCCTGGACTCAGGGGCCACAAGCCACACTACTTGTAACCCAGAGCTGCTAGACTCACTCACCAAAATAGACTCAGAAATAAAGGTGGCAAACCAAAGCAAGGTCAAAGTAGTGGGGAAAGGAAACGTACACATCACACAGGTAGGGGACCTAAAAGGAGTACTGTACGTACCAGAAATTCCCCACAACGTGCTAGCCATCACAAAGCTGACACGAGACACAAATATAGAAATAAAATTTAAAGATGGAAAGGCACACTTGATCAAGCAAGGGAAAGAGATAGGAAAGGTAACCATACATGAGGGGCTTCCCTACTTCACACCCAACGCAAGGGAGGAAGAAGGCATTGATGCCAGCACAAACCACAAGGTAGATAAGTATCCAGAAACAGAGGGGGTGCAGCAGGAGGCAGGATGTAGCCATGAGAAGACAAACAAGTCTGTATCTATTGGCAAGCCATTGCATGATAACTGCGCCCACCTCCTCCACAGGAGACTGAGACACATAAGCTTCCCCATTGTAAAGAAAATGACGGAATGTACCGAAGGTCTCAAAGTAAAGAACTGCGAAAACTACTTAGAGTGTTCAGTTTGTAAGCGTTCTAAGATCAAGGTTAAGGCCATCCCCAGGGGATCCAAACGAACCACGGAATACCCCTTCCAATTGGTGCATATGGACTTGGTAGGGCCAATGAAACCCTCTGTAGGACATAGGAAGTGATTCTTCCTCACGATTGTGGATGACTACACCAGATACGGGTATGTCTACTCCCTCAGACACAAAAACGAAGTGTTCCAAAGGTTTAAGGAATTCCACAGAAGAGTAGATATGCAACATAACATGAGAATAAGGCAGATAATGACTGATAGGGGCTCAGAATTCATGGCCAAAGAATTCACAAGGTGGCTGAGGGAGCAGGGCATAGCGCATTACACCTCTTCACCTTTCTCCCCCTTTCAAAATGGAGTCTCAGAGAGAAAAAACGGGGTGTTGCAAACCATGATGAGATGCGCCCTGGAGGATGCTGGGATGGGGCAGCATTTCTGGTCAGAGGCATTACACTACGCTAATTACACCCTGAATAGACTGTGGTCAAGCTCTATCAATAAGACACCATACGAGATGCTATACAACAGAAAGCCCAACATTGCACACTTACACATATTCGGCGCCCCAGCTGATGTCCACATTCCCAGACAGCTAAGAAGAAAAGGGGAGAAATTATCAAAAAGGTTGAGGTTCGTGGGTTACGAACCGGGCACAAAGGGCTACAGATTTGTCGACAACAATAACCGTTTTGTGGTTTCCAGATCAGCCAGTTTCCACGAAAACGCAAACTGGTCGAGGGTACACTCCAATGACATCCCAGCCAATAGGGTCACGTTCGAGCATGGCCAAGGGGAAAGGGAGGTCAGAGAGGTCACAGGGCACAAAACCAACCATCGCAAGGCAAACGTCAAAGGTTGGAAAGAAGGGCACCCTTCACTGAAGATAGATGACCTGACGGACAAAGAGGCAGACAACATGCAGGAAACCGAGCCAACCCCCAGCAGGCCAATCAGAGAAACCAGAAACAAGCTACCAAAGATGTTAGAGGACTACGTTATGACCATCCACAACACCCATTTCACGCCCAGCTCATATGAAGACATCCTCGGGCTCCCCCAGGAAGAGAAAGAAAAATGGATGCTTGCCATGGAGAAGGAGATGGAAAGCCTAAGGAACCTCCAGGTATACTCACCTGCCCAAGTTCCAGAGGACAAAAAACCAATAGGAACCAAATGGGTGTTCAGGGTTAAGACATTAGAGGACAACAAGGTCCTATACAAGGCAAGACTAGTCGTGCAGGGTTTCGCCCAAAGATACCCCGAAGATTATACAGACACCTACTCGCCAACCGTCAGGGCAGAGAGCATCAAAAGCACCCTGGTGGTGGCCACCATCCTGGGCTTGGAGGTCTTCCAATTCGACGTACAAACAGCGTACTTGCACGCCGAGCTGGATAAAGAAATATACGTCAAAGCGCCGCCTGGGTACAACAAAGGCGAGAACCAAACCTGGCTGCTGAATAAAAGCCTGTACGGGCTCAAGCAGTCGGGCAAAAGGTGGTATGACTGCTTGGCCAAGGCCCTCAGATCCATGGGCTTCGAGGCCACCTCAGCTGACAAATGCTTTTTTACGAGGAGAGAAAACAACACATTCGAAGGTGTGCTCGTTTACGTGGACGACATCTTGTACATCAGCAAACACAAGAACAGGTGTGACAAGTTCGCCACTGACCTGGGTAGCCACTTCTCCTTAAAGTCACTTGGAAAGATTGACAGATACCTAGGGGTCCAAGTGATAAAAACCAACAAGGGCTTCCGCCTCTCCCAGAGAGAAAAGATCATCGAGCTGCTGTCCAAATGCAACATGTCCGAAGCAAAACCCAGCGAGACCCCCATGCAACCCGAGTTCCTGAAGACCATGTATGAGGAATCTGAACCTTTCACAGACAACAAATTGTATAGATCAACGATAGGGTCACTGCTGTACATATCCAACTGGACCAGGCCCGACATCGCCTTAGCCGTCAACCTGCTGTCCAGGCATGTAAGCAAACCCACGGTAACACACTGGAACGCCATCAAAAGACTACTTAGATACTTAAAATTCAGTGCGGATGCCCTACTCTGCCTAGAACCAGAAACATCCGAGGAACCAAAGCTAACCTGCTATGCTGACGCTGACTGGGCTGGGGACGTAGAGTGCAGAAAAAGCACCTCAGGCTATGTGCTACTACTCAACAATTGCCCCATCCATTGGTACACTGGAAAGCAAAAACTGGTGGCCACATCAACTACGGAAGCAGAATTTGTTTGCCTATCAAAGGCCGCAAACAATTTAGTATGGTTCGATGACCTGCTCTGCGACATCTGGGCTGAACCCTCATATCCGATAGTTATCCACGAAGACAACAAGGCAGCGATAGAAATCTCTAGGGCCGATGCCATAGGTCAGCGTTCTAGGCACATTGACATTAAATACAAACACGTCAGGCAGTTTTCAGAGATAGGTTTCATTAGGGCAGTGCACTGTGACACAGAGGAGCAAACAGCAGATATTCTCACTAAACCCCTACCACATAAACAACATGCTTACCTCATGTCAAAAATGCGTGTTTGCTTGTAATTCATGCCTGTACCAGTGTATTCTCTGTATGTATGCAAACACCGCCCCAGGTACCCAGTTAGGCATTTAGAGGGGGTTTTGTCATGATAAATGCCTAACTACTATGTCTCCCTGATCACCCGGACCTTCAAGGGTTAACTAACCACATATCCCATAATCCTTATAACCACTCCTTACCTCTTAGCCCCTCCTCCTGGGTACAAAAGGTCCAACCACATGGTCCACAGATGATTCCAGATGTATACCTGAAAGAGAAAGGTACAAGGTCAGTGACCTCCAGTACCAATAGATCAATAATAAAGCTACAGAAAAGAATTGGAGTCTGTCTCTGAGTTATTGGGCTAGATCCAGCTTTTAACATCCTTGCCTTGGCCTTTGCTGTGAAGGAGATCAATGAGGACTCCCAGATATTACCTAATGTCACTCTCGGGTTCCACATCTATGACAGTTATTACAATTCAAGGATGACCTATCGCACCACTCTGGACCTGCTTTTCAAATCCCAGGAATTTGTCCCTAACTACAAATGTGATAGCCAGAAGAATCTCATGGCTATCATTGGAGGATTGGGTTTCGATACATCATTTTATATAGCTGAAATTACAGGTTTCTTCAAGATTCCACAAGTAAATTCTGAAGGGGTTGAAAAGAAAATTCTTCATCTTATTGTTGCTGTGGAATAATTAATATGCAGTTAAAATTAGGCTTAGGTTTGTGTTGATACGTTCTGCATGGCTTAAGGTCTAATACTTAGTTGTCTTTTCTGAAACTTCAATGCCAGTTATATGAAGTTAGTTTCTGAAGACATTCCGTAGCTGAGGGAAGATTTGAATGTGTATTCCATATTTCTTGGAATTACTTCAGATACATATAACAGTATTACATGTATTTGAAGTAATTCCAAGTAATCCCTTTCTATATTAATAATTTGAAGAAATGCAGGAAAAAAATCATTCCTTGGATTTATTTTATATAAAAATTAGAAAGGACAATCAGATTTGATCTAACAACTCAAGAGTATACTACTCCATTTTCTTGCAGCTGACATACGGCTCATTAGCCCAAGATGCATTTCAGACCAGGAAACTCTCTTCACTATATTTCATGGCGCCCAAAGAGGACCATCAGCACATTGGGATTATCCAACTTCTTCTTCATTTCAGATGGACTTGGATTGGGATTTTTGTTGTTGACAACAACAATGGAGAAAATTTCTTACAGAAAATGCAGCCTTTGGTTTCAGAGAACGGAATCTGCTCATCATTCATAGAAAGGCTTTCAGAACAAATATACTTGGAAGATTTCCAAGACTACCTGGAACTTGATCACACCCTCTCACATATTTCCATTCATTTGATGAGCAGCAAAGCCAACGCATTTCTCGTCTATGGAGAATCATTGGCAATGATGTGGCTGAGAGTTGTCATGTTTCTGGTAGATCCTGAAAGCAAGGAAACTGCATTATGAAGAAAGGTGTGGATCATGACTGCACAGATCGATTTTCTACTATCAGGCACTCAAATCAGTTCGGATCTCCAGATGTTCCATGGGACTATTTCCTTCTCCATTCATTCAACAGCAGTTGCAGGTTTCAAGGAATTTCTTCAGGCCATCAATCCTCTTTCAGACAGCAGAGATGGGTTTCTGCACAATGTTTGGGAACAATCATTTGATTGTTCATTTCCAAACCAAGAATTACAAAAAATGCATAGTAGGCAATGCACTGGGAAGATGAACCTGGAGGATCTTCCTGCACCTGTCTTTGAAATGGAAATGACTGGCCATAGCTACAGCATCTACAATGCTGTTTATGCTGTGGCTCATGTGTTGCAAACTCTACACATGTTAAGGTTTAATAAGAAGAAAACTGAGACGGATAAAAGACCAGAC
The DNA here is from genome assembly GCF_029531705.1 of Pantherophis guttatus. The sequence goes on from NW_026844128.1 coordinate 90,208, forward strand.
CTTCCACATCTGCAGGCTTGGCAGGTATTCCCTTTGCATTGGACACCTCTTTTATTTTAATGAACAGAATTACTTTTTGGAACCATTCTGGAAAATCTTAACATTTTCTGCATGTTCAATCAAGTTAAATGTGATCAGTGAGAAGCCACTATATGAAAATTTCTTTAGATGGCACTAGGAGTTATGTAGGAAATCACCATTGGTTGCCTAATAAGAGATGTTTAAAACAAATCACTTAGATTACTATCCATAGTCCCTTACAAAAATAACCAATTGTTCAAGATATGTGTGACTCATGAGCTTTTCAGGTTCCATGGGTTGAGTTTTCTGTCCCTATCAGAGTTTCAGAGGAATGAGAAAAAAGATGGCCCTTTTTCAATGTGGCATCCATAGTATGAAACAACCCTCTGTTTGCAACTATCTCTACCTGTCATCTATCTAAGGAAAACTGTTTGGGTCTCATGTTCTAAAATCTGGCTAAAGGATCTGGCTAAAGTCAGACATCAGACTATTTTATAGCTTTGTACCAATCCGGAATGATAAAATACGATCTGGTTTAAGTCAACTGTAGTTGGCCTATTTTATAATGGAAGGCATTTGTATATTTTCATTCTGCTTTGTTTGAATGATATTTTCTATTTTTTCTTAAAATAATACCAAATTAAAAATAAGGTGGAAATGTACTCCTTGTCTCTCTCATTCTCTTTCAAGTAGCTACATCGATTTCTTCAAGGCATTTCCTTTAACAATTCAGCTGGGGAGAGAGTGTTCCTGAATGAGAAAGGGGAAGCAACAGGTGGATTCGACATCATCAACTTGATCCCTTTTCCAAACAGATCCCTTCAGAGAGTTAGAGTTGGAAAGATGGATCTCCAGGCTCCAAAAGGGAAAGAATTATTCATGGATGAAGATTTGATTGTCTGGCACCCAACTTATAACCAGGTATAAATGGAGTCATTGAGGCAACCATGCCTGGATCCATTTTTTTAAAAAAATTTGATTTATATGCCGCCCTTCTCCGGAGACTCAGGGCGACTTACAATGTGTTAAGCAATAGCCTTCATACTTTTGTATATTTATACAAAGTCAGCTTATTGCCCTCACAAACTGGGTCCTCATTTAACCTACCTTAGAATGGATGGAAGGCTGAGTCAACCTTGAGCCTGGTAAGATTCGAACCTGCAGAAATTGCAGGCAGCTGTGTTAATAACAGGGTGCATTAAACAACTGTACTACCAAGGCTCCATTAGGATCCCATATTGAACATAGTCAGTTTAGAAATCTAATTTCTGTTTCTTAAAATAAGACACGACATATTCTTTTCCAAATGATGTTAATCATCAAGCATTGATCAAATGGACAAAATGATATTATAACAAACAAACAAAAAAGCCATGTTGCCATATTTGACCTGCATTTCCATTTGAAATCACGGGAGTGCCCATTTTCCCATAAATTTTCACCACGTGCAATTGTTTACTCACCCTGCACTTTAAACAGGATCTTTTGTATATCATTGTAATTTCTACTTCTTTTTAATTTATATTTTATATCCAAGTCCATAAACTGAGAAGCCATTTGGGAATCCAAAAATAGTTTCACTCCATAAAAGAGAAAAAAAAATCAGAAATTGTTTTAAAAATCAAACTTTTCAAAACATTTTTTTATGCTCATCACCAGAACATTCCACTTTCTCGATGCAATGATCCTTGTTTCCCTGGATATTGGAGGAAAGGGATTGAGGGAAATCAATTCTGCTGCTATGACTGTGTTCCATGCCCAGAAGGGAAGATTTCAAAACAAAATGGTACGATAGAAATTCTACCAAAATTCATTAGAATCAGTGAGCTGTTGGACAGCATTACTTGGTCTGTTGTGTGGATATTTGGGTGGTTTAGGGGTGGAGAATTGTGGTGGGTGGAAGTGTGTTTGGGGATTGTTATGAGTGTTGGACCTGGTCTTTGGGTGAATTTCATTGTATGGGTATACTGTGTATACATGTACCATGACAATAAAGTTATTTATTTAGAATAAAAGGAAATTTAATACACTACTTTAGGATGTCTAAAAGCAGTAAAGAGATTTTTAATAATTTGGAAGTTCTAGATGACAAATTCCTTGATTTTCCTCGCAGATATGGATGACTGTTTTGAATGCTCAGAAGATCATTATCCAAATAAAGAAAAGAATGGATGTATTCTGAAACCAGTAGTGTTTCTAACTTTGGAAGGAACTTTAGGAATTGGTTTATCCTCAGCAGCTCTTTATTTCTTCTTCTTGACAACTTGGGTATTCGGAACTTTTATTAAGCACAAGGATACTCCCATTGTCAAAGCCAACAACTGGTCCCTCACCTACACCCTCCTTGTCTCTCTTCTGCTCTGTTTTCTCTCCTCCTCCTTCTTTCTCAGCCAACCTGGCAAAGTGACCTGCCTTCTCCGACAATCAATGTTTGGCATCACTTTCTCAGTGGCCATTTCTAGTGTACTGGCCAAAACCATCACTGTGGTTGTGGCTTTCATGGCCACTAAACCAGGATCTCAGATGAGGAAATGGGTGGGGAGAAGATTGGCTTTTTGTACTGTCCTTTCCTGCTCTTTCTTTCAAGTATGTATTTGTATTCTTTGGTTATCAACATCACCCCCATTCCCTGAATTGGACATGCACTCAGAGTCCCAAGAAATGATTTTACAGTGCAATGAGGGGTCAACTTCATTCTTCTACTGTGTCTTGGGATACATGGGTATCTTGGCCATTGCGAGCTTTATTGTGGCTTTTCTTGCTCGTAAATTACCTGACAGCTTTAATGAAGCCAAGTTCATCACCTTCAGCATGTTGGCCTTTTGCAGTGTGTGGATCTCCTTCTTTCCAGCCTATCTGAGCACAAAAGGAAAAGCCATGGTAGCTGTGGAGGTCTTTTCCATCTTGACCTCCAGTGCTGCATTACTGGGATGCATATTCTTGCCAAAATGCTACATCATTGTTTTCAGGCCTGATCTCAACCTCCGGGAGCAACTCACAAAGAGAAATTAGTACATCATGTGATATTTCTGGCTCAGAGAAGTTGCTTCAAAAAGAAATAGGAAGAATGCTGTCTATAGAAAACATATACTGTATAAAACTATAGAAACATAGAAGTGTTTATTTCTGTCAAAGAACAATTTGTGTAGATTGTTAAGATTTATTGTGATTGCCCATTCCAAAAGAAGTGTTTGTTGTGTTATCACTATTTTCCAAGATTGTTTAACCAAATCCTTTTTTGTTTTCAACGTATCTATTGAACTAGATTTTGGTCATCTAGCTTTCTTATCTCTTTCTGCTGACCATCCGTTAAGTAGATTCCTCTGCATAGACTTTAAGCAATAAATCAGATTATTTGGACCTTCATATGTGCAATCGTTTTTTTTTTCCCTGCCTGACATTAAACTCCACTCCCAAATTTATTTACTGGGGAGCGAAGTTAGAATTAAATGGTAGGCTCCATTGCCTCTTTTCTCCTTTATCCACTCTGTTAAGGATATTGTTGTTGTGTAACCAACCAGCAGAGTGTAGAGCACAGAGAAACGTTGCTGAGAGCAATGAATAAGAGATGTGCAAACTGGTTTATCAAAAGTTTACTTTATAGTGAAAAAACAATCTCGTAGTCTTTTAAATCAGTCCAAGTCTTTGCCAGTTAAATCAGTCCAGTGATACAAAAATCTTCTTACCACACAAACAGTAGTTGGTTAGAATAACAAACTCACTCTGGTTCACAAACCACAATGGTAGCAGATCCATCCAACGATTATAGCACAATGGTAGCAACTCCTCACACAATGATAGCATATCATCAACTGAATACATTACAGTAACTTTCTTAAATACGTTTACAACTAGTGATTATCTAATTACAGCATGAATCAGCATTACAATGAATCAGCAGTAAAACTTTAAAGTCACACAATACATATTCATGTTAAAGTCACAGAACACATATATTGCCTGGACAACCTGTTAGGCTCAAACCATATCCTAACACACTCCATCAACTAAATAGCTGTAGTGAATACAGAAATCCTGCATGTTAGTTTATGGGATTTTCACTTCTGTTGTGTTCATCAATGACAATAAAATGAAAACTTATAGTGAAAGTAAGGAAGGGATGTATGTGAGAGAGAGAAGTCAACAATTTTTTTTTAAAATATCAGAACAACTTTGCTCTCTTTGGAAATTTTGAGGAATAAATGACCACAGATTTTACTATGGAGTTAAACCTCTTCTTGAATTGGTCCACAAGGGTTTGAAACCCACAGAAAGAATTAAGGCTGCAGGCATTTCCAAACAGAAGAAAAAGTGTATTACCTGCTCATGGATAACTCAAGTAAAAATGTCACCCAACCCAACATTGTGGAAACGATAAAGGTTCCCTTCTATAGGGATCTGGAAGGAAATCATGCAAAACTTCTTAAAATGAGAGAATGCCAAAATATCTATGCATCTTAATGCTATACGAAGGAAGGTAAACCGCATGTATCATTCATTGTAAAAAAATAAAAATAAAACAAATTTAAAAAATCAAGTGTATTTTGTAAAATGTACACCCTCTTTACATTTTATTAGCAATTGTGCATTTCAAAAAACATTTAAATGACTTCCGGTGGCTCCGCAAAACGCCGACGGAGCAATTTTTAGGAGCTCCAGCCCCGTGACTCCGTATAGCCACCAGAACAGCAAAAATCACCTGTCTAGCAGCTTAAAAACTCTCCCCCAGGGAAAAGGGGAGAGAAGAGCAGAAGGGTCTGGGTAGAGCTCCCCTAGACCCCCAGGGTTTTTTTTTTTTAAGCCTGGGGTTTGCAGGGTGAGAGCTCCCTGAAAGCCCTTTAAGAGCTCCGGAGCCGGGAAGAGTCTACTTAAAAATAAGCAGACCGAAGCGTCGCGACCACACCAGCAATGTAACTAGAAAGATTATAAAGAATTTGGACTATGGATTTTGGATGCTGGCAGAGTTAATCCAGGAGACTAAAAATGCAAGTATTGTATGTTAACTCCATTTGAAAAGGGAAAGATGGTGCCTTAGGGCATGAAAACGAAACTTATAAGTGAAGTGAAAGTCCTTGTTAACATCAGTAACATTGTTAAAGCTATCGGGTTATTCAAGAAAAAGATTTAAAGTGGAAGTGGAATGGAAAAGACTGTGGTATTGATTTTAACTAACTTACATCCTTAATTTGCATGGAAAATAATTGGATTTAATGACCTGAAAGCTGAATTAATACAAACATAAAGAGACAATTGAAAAATGGCTGAAATTAAAGATGGATTATATGAGTCAGCAAACTTACAAGTGGTGACTGCGAAGGATTTAAAAGATTTTTAAAAATCTTTTACTGTTGAGATAAAACAGATAATTAAAAGAACTATTCAAGATTTTAAATTGGGGAATAATAATGACTTGCTGGCTGGAAAAGAGGAAGAAATTAATCAGGATAATGTGCCTTTGGAGGATAAAAGAGACATTGCTGGGGCTAAAATGGAGATTATTATACCGAACACAGAGGTTCTGGAAGAGGCTTCCATTCAATTAATTGAGAAACAGCAAGAAGACTCTTTACTGCAGGTTGATAAATATTTTGACAAGTTTTGGCTCTATAGACAGAATCAATATATAAGGAACGAATTGATGGTCTACAAATGCAGGAAGAGTCGAAATGGGGGCTTCAAATTAAAGGAAACAACCCCAAGAAGAGAACGAATTCCAAAGACACATCAACTACGATTTCAAACCCCAAAATTTTTGAAAATAAAAGCAGGGGGAGGAGCAATGCTGAAGAAGAAAGTATTATTGAAGAAGGACTGGAAAAAATATAGAAAGAAAGAAAGACTGGTTATATTTTGGAGATTGCCTCATGATGTTAAAACATTTAATTAAAGTTGGATAACTTCTGAATTTTATGGTAGTTTTAAAGTATTGAAGTTTAAAGGTGGATAGCTTAAAATTTAATGGATAACTTTTTGAAAGTTTTGAAACTTATATTTTGGAGAATGTTCTGCTAATGTACTAAGAGATTTTAAAAATTTTTAAATAAGATTATGTGTTTTTTTTTGTTTTGTTTTTTACAAATGTGAAATGTGATAAGAGAATTTATAAAAGGAAGGTTGAAGTGTAATTTTTAAAAGGGGGAGTTAACAAGTGTGAGAGAGTTTTGAATTAATAGTTGAAGTAATAGTTAGCATATTTTAGCTTATGTTTGTTAAATAATCTTGCCAGGCTCAAGGTTGACTCAGCCTTCCATCCTTTCTAAGGTAGGTAAATTGAGGACCCAGTTTGTGGGGGCAATAAGCTGACTTTGTATAAAATATACAAAAGTACGAAGGCTATTGCTTAATGCACCGTAAGCCACCCTGAGTCTCCGGAGAAGGGCGGCATATAAATCATTTTTTAAAAAAAATGCTATATCCTGTTTTTGCTCTGGGAAGTCTGGGGGGGGGAATTGGGGAGGGGGGGTTGGGTGGGGATAAAATGATGTATGATAATTGATTGTGTAGTGTTTGGTTGTTTGAATATAAAAAATAAAAAACTTTTGTCTTAAAAAAAACATTTAAACATTGGCCACTTATTCTCTCCTCAAAAACAAAATAATTGTCTTCTACAGGAATCACAGCATTTTCTTAATTAGGAAAAAAAAAACATCAAAGACTGAACAGAAGGCTATTTCAATTCAACAACAATCAAAGTATCTTGAACCCCAGGGGGATTGGCACAAGGATAATAATGGCTGTATGTCAAAGTCATTGCCACAAGCTTCCTCTCTCTGTTCTCTGCCAGAATATCTCTTCAAACCCTGATAATATTGAAGACACCAAATTTGCACTCTAATGGATCTCAAAATACACAATGGTGGATATTCTGATTGGGTGAACTCTCAGAAATAAACCTTGAAGTAATCCGCTTCAAGGATTAACTATTTGGAGAGGGCTGTAAAAGCACTGTTAAGTGGTATATACTGTAAATCTAAGTGCTATTGTTATTGCTAATCACTGGATTAACCATTGAAATAATTCAACCTTTCCTGTAGGTTGGATGGAAGATTGAGATATTATCAAGAGTGAAGATGTTGCTCCTCCTAGTATTCCTGGTGAAGAAAGTAGTGACTCTGAGCTGCCCTGCGAGTGATGCTTTGCTTGTTCCACATGAGTGGTACCAACCTAGTGACCTCATCATTGGTGGGATGGTGTCCCGCATCTTTTACAACCTTTATGAAATTAATTTTAAGGAACATCCTTCTATGACATCTTATGATGTACCAAAGTAAGATTCCCACCCGCAATCTTAAATCAGTCTCCCCAAAATTACTTATGAGAGTGAGAGGATTTCAGCATAAATGTTTAGTTTAGTTTTAGTTTATATTGGATTTCTATACCGCCCTTCTCCCTAAGGACTCAGGGCGGTGTACAGCCAGATTAAAAAAAAAACATGCAGAACAAATATTAAAAACAATTAAAAGATATATAAATTTGGCCCAATTAAAACTCATTTACCAATTAAAAACGTTTAAAACATTTAAAAACAGTTAAAAATTTCATCTTAAGCCAGCCCGGCTTGTTTAAATAAATGGGTTTTAAGGGCGCGACGGAAGGCACTGAGGTCTTGGATTCTCCTTATCTCTGGGGGGAGCTGATTCCAGAGGGTGGGTGCCCCCACAGAGAATGTAGGCTTTATATCTAATTAACACTCTCTGTCCTACAAATGTTTCTAGTTATGGAAGCATAAACAATTTTCTTTATCTTATGGTAAAGCATTTGTCATATAATGTATGAAATCTGGGTGCAAAACATCTTTTGAAGAACATTTAGTAAACTTAAGGTAATATTTTTTTTAAAAAAAAAAATCTGTATTATCAATCTTAACAAAACATACATAAAATAAATGACTGATCCATGCTGGATTAGTTCATATTCTATTTTGTGAAAAAATGTTAGAAAATAATTTTGGTACCATGAAAAAGCACTATTTTTATTTCTTGTAGCAGATGTTTTGTTGTAAATTATGCAAATACTGTAGAAAAAGAAAATTTGAATCACATAATTCAGCATTTTAGAAAACCTATTACTTTCCTACTTTCATCGGAGAAAGAAATGTTTGATATTCATACAGAAATGATGCCACATCATGAGAATGATCGACTTCCTTTTTCTTTCTTTTTTTTAAAGAAGTTTTTTATTAGTAATTCAAAATTAAAAACATTGGACATAGATATGACATGACTGGTCCCAAGCATCTTCCAACACTTTAAGTTAATACATAATATACTAATGATGATATAACAATATATACCTTACACCTTATACGTTATTTAAACATAATATAATATTAATCATTTATACCTTATTCTATACAATTATATATATCTATACCTACATATACCTATCTATACATGTCACATACATATTTATCTATAATAAGATATATAATTTTAGTCTAACGCTACAGATCGACTTCCTTTTTCAGCTGTGGTATTTAAATCACTTGCAGTGTAATAATCAAATTCTACCAGCACATCCTTGCCTTGGCTTTTGCTGTGAAGGAGATCAATCAGGACTCCCAGATCTTACCTAATGTCACTCTTGGGTTCCACATCTATGATAGTTACCACAACCCAAGGATGATCTATCGCACCACTCTGGACCTGCTTTTCAAATCCCAGAAATTTGTCCCTAACTACAAATGTGACGGCCAGAAGAATCTCATGGCTATCATTGGAGGATTGGATTTTGACACATCATTTTATGTGGCTGAAATTACAGGATTCTTCAAGATTCCACAAGTAAGTTCTGAAGGGATTGAGAAGAAAATCCTTAATCTTATTGTTGTTATGGAATAATTAATGGGCATCAAATATTAGGCTTAGATTCTTGTTAAGATGTTCTGCATGGCTCAAAGTCTACTACCTAGCACTCTTTTCTGAAACTACAATGCCAGTTATAGGTAGTGGTCATTCCATACATGAGGGAAGATTTGAACTGCTTCTATTAAAGCAATTGATCGAGTATATATGTTTGAAATATTTCCAATGAATTTGTTTCTATATACGTTAAAGAATGCTGAGGGGAATTTTTTCCTTAGATATATTTTGTATGAAAACAAGATAGGAAAATTAAATTTAATCTAAAGACTCTAATGAATACTACTGGACTTTCTTTTAGCTAACATACGGCTCATTAGCCCAAGAGGAATTTCAGACCAGTAAATTCTCTTCACTTTATTTCATGGTCCCCAAAGAGGACCATCAGTACATTGGGATTGTCCAACTGCTTCATCATTTCAGGTGGATGTGGATTGGGATATTTTCTGTTGATAACAACAATGGAGAAAATTTCTTACAGAAAATGCAGCCTTTACTTTCAGAGAACAGAATCTGCTCATCGTTCATAGAAAGACTCGCACAGATAATCCACTTGGAAGACTTCCCAGAAATAATGGAAAGAATTTTTGTTATTACCATGAATTGGACAAATAGCAAAGCCAATGCATTTCTTGTCTATGGAGAATCATTGACAATTATGTGGCTAAGAATTGTCACATTTATGGTAGATCCTGAAAGCAAGGAAATTGCATTATTTAGGAGGGTCTGGATCATGACTGCACAGATTGATTTCATATTGTCAGGATTTCAAATCAGTTGGGATCTCCAGATGTTCCATGGGGCTCTTTCCTTCACTGTTCATTCAACAACAGTTGTAGGTTTTAGGGAATTTCTTCAGACCATCAAACCTCTTTCAGACTACAGAGATGGGTTTCGACAGAATGTTTGGGAACAATCGTTTGAGTGTTCATTTCCAAAAGCAGAGTTACAAGGAATGCATATTAGGAGATGCACTGGAGAGATGAAGCTGGAGGATCTTCCTGGACCTGCCTTTGAAATGGAAATGACTGGCCACAGCTACACTGTTTACAATGCTGTTTATGCTGTGGCTCATGCTTTGCAGGCTCTGAATACTTTGTGGTACAATAGAAAAAAAACTATGATGAGTAAAAATCCTGAGCTTCTACAACTGCAGGCTTGGCAGGTATTCTCTCTTCATTGGACAATTCTTTTATTTCAATGAGCAGTTTGAGGCACAATTATCTTTGAACTTATTGTGGAAAGTCTTAATATTTTCTGTATGTGGAAACAAGTATGAAAAATGAAGTAGAAATAAGGAAAAATTCCTGATGGTGAGAACATTTAACAAGTAATTAGTGGAAGAACTTCTCTTCAGGAGTTGTGGAAGCTCCAAAACTGTAGATTTTTATAAAGAGAAGGATGGCCATTTGTCTAAAATGGCATAGGGTCTCTTCCTTGAACTAAGTTCCTTGAACTTCCTTGAACTTAAAATAGATGCAGAAAAATGGTTTCTGTTGTTATTCTGTTCATCAGGGAGCTAATGTATAAATTGTGGTTTAGAAGTTGGCAGGAGTTATTTGGGAAATCACCCTACCTTGAACAATAAGAATAGTTAAAATGATAATTTAGCTTCTTTTTCATTGTCTCCTCCCAAAATAACCAATTCTCCAAGAACTTTCTTTGGGTTCATGAAATTTTCTTTTTTAAAAAGTTTTTTGTTAAAGTTTTATAAATTAAACAAAAACATGAAACAAAAATACATACAAACATAAATACATTAAGACAATACAAAAGAAAAAACAAACCAATACTAATTCAGTCTACCGACTGACTTCTGAAGACTGTTGCATTGGTGGTTGTTTTCTATTGCACCTGTTTTTCTCTATACGTATCTATTTTACGTATTTACTTATTTACACATTTATGCATATCCAAGTCTTAGATTTATACTCTATTTTTTGAATTTTCTTCTATATGCAAGTATCAATTGCTTTTATATAACTTTCTAGAAATCATTCTAACTGTTTATACGTACAATCATTTTGTCCTTCCTCATGTGTAATTGTCTGTAGTTCTTGGTTAGATTCTCCAAGAGCATTATTTTATTAGTCCTATCTTTCCCTCTAACCAGGAGTACCATCTTTGCCAGACTAAATAGTAATCGGTATCATCCTTCTCTTGTAATTCTTTTGTAAGTCTGTCCATTTCTGCACATTCTGTTATTTTTGCAATTATTTTTCCTTCTGTTGGTAGTAGTTCGGATTTCCAGTTTTCAGCATATACTATGCGTGCCACTGTTAAGATATGAATAGTAAGATATTTTATCTCTTTGGTATATTGTGATGTAGTCATTCCAAATAAGAAAAATTCTGGTTTCATTTCGACCTTCTGTTTCGTTATTTCTTCAATCATTATCTTGATTTCATGCCAGTAATGTTGCGCCCGTCTACAAGACCATCAGAGATGATAATATGACCCCTTTTGTGACTTACATTTCCAGCACATTGGAGACATATTTGGAATCATTTTAGCTAAGCGTGCCGGTGGGAGGTGCCATCTATAGAACATCTTGCAAAGGTTTTCTTTATATGGTATCAACATTGTCAGCTTATAATTTTCTGTCTATAATTTATCCCATTTATCCAATTCTATGCTGTGTCCTATATTTCTTGCCCAGGTTATCATATTTTCTTTCACCGTTTCCTCCTCTAATTTATACTTTACTAAATATCTGTACATTTTAGTTATCATTTTCTCATCCGTACCGTTTAATATCTTGTCCAATTCATTTGGTTCAGTTTGAAATCCATATTGTATCCGATCTTCTATGTATCTTGACTCTATTTGGAGGTACGGCCACCGATCGATAACTATACCCTGACTTTCCAGTTCTTGTCTTGTATATAAGTTCCCTGAACTACTCAATAATTCTTGGTAATTCCTCATTTTTCCTATTTCTATGGTATTTGGGTAGATTAAGGCTTCCATAGTCAACAACCAGTGTGGGATTTTAGTGTAATGTTGCTTTCTGATTTCTTGCCACGTTTTGTATAATGAGCCTCTAATAATGTGTTGCTGAAAGTACCCATGTTGCTTGTCTGTGCCTTCCCACAAAAAGGCATGCCAGCCACGGTTCAAGTTGAATCCCTCTAGATATAGTGTTCTCTTGTTTTTTAAGTCTTTCCATTCTCTAATCCAGTTTAGCGATGCTGCTTTATAATATAACTCCCAGTCTGGTAAACCAAGGCCTCCCTTCTCCCGGGTATCCTGTAAACATTTTATTTTAATTCTGGCCTTCTTTCCTTGCCAGTTGTATTTCATTATAATTTTATTGAGGCCCTTGAAAAAGTCTTTTCCTGGGCCAATTGGTATCACTTGGAAGAGATAAAGTAATCTCAGTAATATGTTCATTTTTACTGATGCTATTCTACCCAAAAGTGACAGCTGTAATTTATTCCATATTTCCAGATCTTTTTTAATTTGTTTCATCAGTTTGATATAATTATCCTCTCTAATTGTTGTTGCTTTTGTAGTGTGCCAAATTCCCAAGTATTTTACTTTCTTTACAATTTGTATTCCTAATTCTTCTTCCAATTTTGTCTCTTGTGTCTTAGTCAAGTTTTTTGTCAGAACTTTGGTTTTTTGTCTGTTAATTTTAAGTCCCGCCACTCTGCCATATTCTTTTATCTTTGCTAATAATTTAATTCCTGATGCTTCTGGTTGTTCCACTATGAACACCACATCATCGGCGAAGGCTTGTAGTTTATATTCCTCTTTTCGTATCCTCAGGCCCTTTATTTCTTCTTCCTTCCTTACTTCATTTAGTAAAACTTCCAGTGATATTATAAACAGTAGGGGAGATAGTGGGCACCCTTGCCTTACTCCTCTTTGTATGTCCATTTTTTCTGTCATGTCCCCATTAATTGTAATTCTCGCTGTCTGGGAAGAATATACTTTCTTAATCATTTTTTAAAATTTATTGCCAAAATCCATAAACTCTAGTTGTGATATAAGGAAATTCCAATTCAAATTGTCGAATGTGCATCGAGAAAGATTAAAGCTACTTGTTTATCAGTTTTTTGCTCATAATATTCTAAGATGTTTATAATTGTTCTTGTATTATTTTTTATCTGTCTCCTTGGGACAAAGCCATTTTGATCGGAGTGTATATAATTGTGTATGACTGTTTTCAATCTTGTGCTATAACTGTCATAAATAATTTATAGTCAACATTTAGTAGCGAGATCAGTCTATAGTTTTTAACCTGTGTCAGATCCGTGTCTTCTTTGGGGAGAAGTGAAATAATAGTTTCAGCCCAGGATTTAGGATATTCTGCTTCTAACAATGCGTCGCTGAAGACGTGGTGAAGTAGCTCATCTATCGCAGACTGACAGTTTTTGTAAAATTTGGTTGGAATTCCATCTGGGCCTGGTACCTTGTTGTTCTTCTGTTTCTTCCGGGCTTCCATCAACTCTATCATCGTGATCGGTTTATTTATGTCTCTGTGGGTTTCCTCCAGTTTTGAAATATTTGCTTTGCACGGATATTCCTTGATGTCTCGGTCCTGGATCTTCTCTTGTTCATGAACCTCATGAACCTACACACAAGAGGTTCATGACATTTTCATAGGTGACAAGAAAAGATTTCGGTCTCTATGAGAGTTTTAGTGGAATAAAATAAAAGTGGTCCTTTTTATATGTGGCATCCATAGTATGAAACAAAATTTTGTTTGCCATAATCTCCACTTCATGCATCTATCAAACAATGCTTGAATCTCAAATTCTAAAATTTGGTTAGAGGAAATCTCAAGACTGAATTGCTTTGTATCTTTCAAACCTAATGCTTTTCAATTTGTCAATGAGCTGGGAGGGGAGAGAAATGGAATAGGGAAAATGTATACAGAGATTCCCTTCATAGATTACTGCCTTGTCATGGTGAAGGGGCTTGCGTAGCTCAATGAAGCTATGAGCTATTCCATGCAAAAAGATATGACACTGGAAGATGAGCCTCTCAGGGCTCATCCTTATCATCATGGGGGATTGGAATGCTAAAGTAGAAAGCCAAAAGATAACCGGAATAACAGGCAAGTTTGGCCTTGGAATACAAAATGAAGCAGGGCACAGGTTGATAGAATTTTGTCAAGAGAATACGATGGTCATACCAAAAACTCTTTTCCAACAACCCAAGAGACAACTCGAAACATGGACATCACCGGACGGTCAACACAGAAATCAGATTGACTATGTGCTCTGCAGCTAAAGATGCTCTATACAGTCAGTAAAAACAAGACCAGGAAGTGACTATGGCTCAGATCATGAGCTTCTCATTGCAAACTTTAGACTTAAATTGAAGAAAGTAGGCAAAAGCACTAGGCCACTCAGGTATGAACTAAATCATATCCCTTATGAATATACAGTAAAGGTGACAAATAGATTTAAGGAATTAGATCTGATATACAGAGTGTTTGAAGAACTATAGATGGAGGTTCAGAACATTGTACAAGAGGTGGCAACTAAAACCATCCCAAAGAAAAAGAAAGGGAAGAAGGGAAAATGGTTGTCTGAGGAAGCTTTGCAAATAGCTGAGGAAAGAAGCGAAGCGAAAGGCAAGAGAGAAAGAGAAAGATACACCCAGTTGAATGCAGAATTCCAGAGAATAGCTAGAAGAGATAAGAATGCATTCATAAATGAACAGGGCAAAAAAATGGAAGAAAACAATAGAATACAGAGGACCAGAGATCTCTTCAAGAAAATTGGAGATATTAAGGGAACCTTTCATGCAAAGATGGGCATGATAAAGGACCAAAATGGCAGGGACCTAACAGAGGCAGAAAGATTAAGAAGAGGCAGCAAAATTACTCAGAAGAACTATACAAGAATAAGCTTAACATCTCTGATAATCATGATGGAGTGGTCACTTAGCTCGAGCCAGACATCCTACAATGTGAAGTCAAATGGGCCTTAGGAAATCTGAGCAACAACAAAGCTAGGTGACAGTATTCCAGCTGAGCTATTCAAAATATTAAAAGATGATGCCATAAAATTGCTACACTCAATTTGCCAGCAAATTTGGAAAACTCAACAGTGGCCACAGGATTGGAAAAGGTCAATTTATATTCCAATTCCAAAGAAAGGCAACGCCAAGAATGTTCAAACTATTGCACCATTGCACTCATTTCACATGCTAGTAAAGTTATGCTTAAAATCCTACAAGCTAGGGTCCAGCAGTATGTGGATCGAGAACCACCAGAAGCACAGGAAGGATTTTGAAGAGACAGATGAACTAGAGATCAAATTGCCAACATATGCTGGATCATGGAGAAAGCTAGGGAGTTCCAGAAAAACATCTACTTCTGCTTCATTGACTATGCTAAAACCTTTGATTGTGTGAATCACAACAAATTGTGGAAAGTTCTTAAAGAGATGGGAGTACCAGAACATCTTATTTGTCTTTTGAGAAACCAATATGCAGGTCAAGAAACAACAGTGAGACCTAGACATGGAACCACTGATTGGTTCAAAATTGTGAAAGGAGTGTAACAAGGCTGTATATTGTCACCCTGCCTATTTAACTTATATGCAGAGCACATCATCAGAAAGGCGGGACTAGATGAATCAAAAGTTGGAATTAAGATTGCCGGGAGAAATATCAACAACCTCAGATGTGCAGATGATACCACTCTAATGGCAGAAATTGAAGAGGAACTGAAGAGCCTCTTGATGGGGGTGAAGAAGAAGAGTGCAAAAGTTGGCTTGAAACTCAACATTAAGAAAGCTAAGATCATGGGATATGGCTCTCTCAATTCCTGGCAAATAGATGGGGAATAAATGGATGTAGTGACAGATTTTATTTTCCTGGGCTCCAAGATCACCGCAGATGGGGACTGTAGCCAAGAAATTAAAAGATGCTTGCTCCTGGGGAGGAAAGCTGTGGCAAATCTAGACAGCGTAGTAAAAAGCAGAGACATCACCCTGACAACAAAAGTGTGTATACTCAAGGCTATGGTTTTCCCAGTTGCAATGTATGGTTGTGAAAGTTGGACCTTAAGAAAGGCTGAGCGCCAAAGAATTGAGGCCTTTGAACTATGGTGCTGGAGAAGAATCCTGTGAGTCCCTTGGTCTGCAAGGCGAACAAACAAGTCAAACCTAGAGGAGATTAACCCTGACTGCTGTTTAGAAGGCCAGATCCTGAAGATGAAACTCAAGTACTTTGGCCACCTAATGGGAAAGAAGGACTCACTGGAGAAGAGCCTAATGCTGGGAACAATTGAGGGCAAAAGAAGAAGGATACGAGAAAGAATGAGGTGGCTGGATGGAGTCACTAAAGCAGTAGGAGTGAGCTTAAATGCACTCCAAAAGATGGTAGAGGACAGGAAGGCTTGGAGGAATGTTGTCCATGGGGTCACAATGGGTTGGACATGACTTCGCAACTAACAACAACAGATACAGAGATTGTAAGAATGTGGAGCCATCACGCCAATGATGGTCAAGGTGCTTCAGAAAGAGATGGACAATTCTCATAAAAAAAGACTGTCTCATAATTGGTCAATGAGATCAAATAGGGGTGGGGAGAAGGAGAATGTATTGTTTAACTGGGAAAACATTTGCATGGAAAACCAGAGCTTGTTTCTTCAGTACCAACATGGTGTATCCAATAGACTTATTTTTGGAGATTCAATTCTCCTGAGAGTGTTTCTTTGTTTTCGGTTTGCTAATTGGACAGCTGATACTAAACCAGCTCTCATAACTAAACTCAGCCTACTTAGATAACCCTGAGAGAGCTGTGACCTAACAATGTCTGGAATGGAGCAGAAAACTGATGCCACAGTGAAACCTGAAATGGCTCCTTCCTTGGGAGGAAACAACAGTCACCCAAGCAGATAACAGGGTGCAGACAGTGCTAATCTGATCCAAAGTGAGAGTGGAGAAGATGGAGCAGCTACTGGTACAAAAGGAGGGAATCATGGCCAGATCCATCTGCCCTGACCTGAAGGCGTGATGACAGAGTGGAGTGGGGAAGGCAAATGGAAGGCCTGGTGGGCTGAAGATTGGGAAGAGTCAAGGGAGTGGAAAGTTCTTGAGAGCATGCTGTAGCTCATCTGTGGAGTAACCGTGGGAGAGATTTGTCAGAATGGAGATGCGGGGAGCAGCGTTGGTGAATCCGTCAGTCCCAGGAGTGGAGTTTCAGATGGGCCACGTGCCAGAAGCCCCATAGCATTCTCCAACCAAAGAGCGAGACTGGGAAATACTGTCCAAGAAATTGGGGCTCCCCCAACAGTGGCTGCAATTCCCCCTGCAGCTGTGGGGCAAGAACAGTGGAAGGAGCCCAGGCTCAAGCAGCCCTCCAGGGGGGAGAGCTGCCATCGGCTTCATGCTAGTTCAGGATGATCAGGAGCCCCCATCTCTAAAAGCCATGTCTGATGGGCAGCTGGAGAAACTAGCCTACTTCCTGAACCAGGCATGGAATTATCTGGAGTGATACGGGACAATGAACCTAGACAAAGTTACCTGCGTGAATGCCATCACTTCAAACCTAGAAGATGAGGTAGCAGAGTGGATGATGTACCTCCACAATGAAGGAACGCCCAAACTAGGGAATGCAAATGTCCTCCTCGATGAACTTTGAGCCAGGTTTGGAGACCCTCCCAGGTCCACTAAGCAGATGGAGACGGGGATCTATGCCATAAGGCAGGGGAGTTAGCCAGTAACTGAATACATTCAGGAGTTCTGCAGCCTGGCTGGGAAGCTGAGAGGGTGGCTGGAACTCTTACTGGTCTAACACTTCCAAGGCAGACTAAATAAGGAGCTATACCAACACTGACTGCCCTGAGGAATTCCAGACAACTTTGGGGCATGGTACCAACTGGCAATCACAGTGGAGTTATACCTGTTGGAGTGGCAGCCCTGGTGCTCTTCAAAGAAAGAAAGAAAAGAAAGATGGGTCTTTGAGATTATGTATGGATTTTGGGGGATTAATGGTGTTTGTGTGGAAAACATGTACCCCCTCCCCCTCATGAAGTATATGCTGGACAAAAGAAAGGTGTTTGTCAAGCTGGACTTGAGAGAAGCGTATTACCGTGTAAAAATAAAGGAAGGCATTGAGTGGAAAACCACTTTCAATTGTCTCTTGGAGTGTGTGTAGACTTTGGCCCATGCAATTCCGAACCGGTAGAGAAGGTAAGTAGATTTTAACCCTGACACAAATCATAACTGAAGGAAGTTATAAAATTCCAAAAGCCTATTTTCATCCCGCTTCAATTCCATCTTACTTTTCCTTAAAATAATATCAAATTAATAAGAGAGCGGACAAGTACCTTTCCATGTAATATCAATTATCAAATTTCTAAGTATACATATTCAATAATAGTTATAGGATGTTATCTTCTCTATTATATTGCTTTCAATTGTCTCTCCCTTTTATTCCCTTTCAAGTAGCTCCACTCATTCCTCCAAGGCATCTCTTTTAACAATTCAGCTGGGGAGAGAATGTTCCTGAACGAGAAAGGGGAAGCAACAGGTGGATTCGACATCACCAACTTGATCACTTTTCCAAACAGATCCTTTCAGAAAATTAGAGTTGGAAAGCTGGATGTACAGGCTCCGAAAGGGAAGGAATTATTCATTGATGAAGATATGATTGTCTGGAACCCAGCTTTTAATCAGGTATCAAATTAGTGAATCGACCACATCTTAATCCATTATGTTCCCATACTGAACACAGTTTCTTTCAAAACCTGATTACTGGCTTTTTAAAGAAACAGTGGCATATTGTCGATGATGACCAAGCACTCATTAAATTGACAATATGATATTACAATACAAAAGCCATTTTTCCCTATTTCATTTGCATTTGCATTTTAAATCACGAGAGTGGCTATTTTTACATGAAATTTTCACCATGTGCAATTATTTTATCTGCCGTTCAAACAGAACCTTTTGTACATCATTGTCATATTTACATCTTTTTAAGTTGTTGGTGAAGTTGATGAATTCACTATCCTTTGGGAAGTCAAAAGTAATTCCTCTCCCATGAAGGAGAAAACACACCAAACTTTTAAATATCTCCAATTTGAAAACCAAATAGAATAGAATGGAATGGAATGGAATGGAATGGAATGGAATGGAATGGAATGGAATGCGAATGCGAATGCGAATGGAAAGGAAAGGAAAGGAAAGGAAAGGAAAGGAAAGGAAAGGAAAGGAAAGGAAAGGAAAGGAAAGGAAAGGAAAGGAAAGGAAAGGAAAGGAAAGGAAAGGAAAGGAATATAATTCTTTATTGGCCAAGTGTGATTGGACACACAAGGAATTTGTCTTCGGTGCATAAGCTCTCAGTGTACATAAAATACATTCATCAAGAATCATAAGATACAACACAGTGATTGTCCTGGGATATTAAATAAGCAATAAAATCATACTAGGAAACTAAATAAAACAACATAAATCGTAAAGATAAAAGCAACAAGGTTATAGTCATAAGCAGAAGGAGATAGGTAATAGGAAGGATGAGAAGAATAAAAGTAATACATTCTTAATAATAATTTGATAGTGTTGTGGGAATTAGTTGTTTAGCAGACTGATGGCATGTGGGGAAAAACTGTCTTTGTGTCTAGTTGTTCTGGTATGCGATGCTTTTATACTTTATACTTATCACTAGGTTCTTCCACTTTCTCGATGCAATGACCCCTGTTTCCATGGATATTGGAAAAAAGGGATTGAGGGACATCAGTTTTGCTGCTATGATTGTGTTCCATGCCCAGAAGGGAAGATTTCAAACCAAAATGGTAGGGTAGGCATTCTTACAATTTTCATTAGACTTTGTTGTTGTTATAGTTAGTTGTGAAGTCATCGCGACCCCATGGACCACATTCCTCCAGGCCTTCCTGTCCTCTACCATCCTCTGGAATCCATTTAAGCTCATGCCTACTGCTTCAGTGACTCCATCCAGCCACCTCATTCTCTGTCGTATCCTTTTTTTTTGCCCTCAATTGTTCCCAGCATTAGGCTCTTCTCCAGTGAGTCCTTCCTTCCCATTAGGTGGCCAAAGTATTTGAGTTTCATCTTCAGGATCTGGTCTTCTAAAGAGCAGTCAGGGTTGATCTCCTCTAGGTTTGACTTGTTTGTTTGCCTTGCAGTCCATGGGACTCGCAGGAGTCTTCTCCAGCACCATAGTTCAAAGGCCTCAATTCTTTGACACTCAGCCTTTCTTATGTTCCAACTTTCACAGCCATACATTGCAACTGAGAAAACCATTGCCTTGACTATACACACTTTTGTTGTCAGGGTGATGTCTCTGCTTTTTAGTACACTGTCTAGATTTGCCACAGCTTTCCTCCCCAGGACCAAGCGTCTTTTAATTTCTTGGCTGCAGTCTCCATCTGCGGTGATCTTGGAGCCCAGGAAAATAAAATCTGTCACTACCTCCATTTCTTCCCCATCTATTTGCCAGGAATTGAGAGGGCCAGATGCCATGATCTTAGTTTTCTTAATGTTGAGTTTCAAGCCAACTTTTGCACTCTTCTTCTTCACTGGCATAAAGAGGCTCTTTAGTTCCTCTTCACTTTCTCCATTAGAGTGGTATCATCTGCATATCTGAGGTTGTTGATATTTCTCCCGGCAATTTTAATTCCAACTTTTGATTCATCTAGCCCCGCCTTTCTGATGATGTGCTCTGCATATAAGTTAAATAGGCAGGGTGACAGTATACAGCCTACAGTATACTGCCGGATTCCTTTCCCAATTTTGAACCAATCAGTGATTCTGTGTCCAGTTCTCACTGTTGCTTCTTGACCCGCATATAGGTTTCTCAAGAGACAAATACGATGGTCTGGTACTCCCATCTCTTTAAGAACTTCCACAATTTGTTGTGATCCACACAATCAAAAGCTTTAAATAGTCAATGAAGCAGAAGTAGATGTTTTTCTGGAACTCCCTAGCTTTCTCCATGATCCAGCATATGTTGGCAATTTGATCTCTAGTTCATCTGTCTCTTCAAAATCCTTCCTGTGCTTCTGGTGGTTCTCGATCCACATACTGCTGGACCCTAGCTTGTAGGATTTTAAGCATAACTTTACTAGAATGTGAAATGAGTGCAATGGTGCGATAGTTTGAACATTCTTTGGCATTGCCTTTCTTTGGAATTGCAATCTAAACTGACATTTTCCAGTCCCGTGGCCACTGTTGAGTTTTTCAAATTTGCTTCCAAATTGAGTGTAGCACTTTTACTGCATCTTCTTTTAAGATTTTGAATAGCTCAGCAGGAAAACTGTCTCCTCCACTAGCTTTGTTATTGCTCAGATTTCCTTAGGCCCATTTGACTTCACATTCTAGGATATCTGGCTTGAGGTCAGTGGCCACCCCTTCATGCTTATCAGAGATGTTAAGCTCGTTCTTGTATAGTTCTTCTGTGTAATTTTGCCACCTCTTCTTAACCATTTCTGCCTCTGTTAGGTCCCTGCCATTTTGGTCCTTTATCATGCCCATCTTTGCATGAAACATTCCCTTCATATCTCCAATTTTCTTGAACAGGTCTCTGGTCCTCCGTATTGTATTGTTTTGTTCTATTTCTTTCCACTGTTCGTTTAAGAATGCATTCTTATCTCTTCTAGCTATTCTCTGGAATTCTGCATTCAACTGGGTGTATCTTTCTCTTTCTCTCTTGCCTTTCGCTTCGCTTCTTTCCTCAGCTATTTGCAAAGCTTCCTCAGACAGCCATTTTCCCTTCTTCCCTTTCTTTTTCTTTGGGATGGTTTTAGTTGCTACCTCTTGTAAATGTTCTGAACCTCCGTCCATAGTTCTTCAGGCACTCTGTCTATTAGATCTAATTCCTTAAATCTATTTGTCACCTTTACTGTATATTCAAGAAGGATATGATTTAGTTCATACCTGAGTGGCCTAGTACTTTTGCCTACTTTCTTCAATTTAAGCCTAAAGTTTGCAATGAGAAGCTCATGATCTGAGCCACAGTCAGTTCTTGGTCTTGTTTTTACTGACTGTATAGAGCTTCTCCATCTTTGGCTGCAGAGCACATAGTCAATCTGATTTCTGTTTTGATCGTCTGGTGATGTCCATGTGTAGAGTCGTCTCTTGGGTTGTTGGAAAAGAGTGTTTAATATGACCATTGTATTCTCTTGACAAAATTTTATCAGCCTGTGCCCTGCTTCATTTTGTACTCCAAGGCCAAACTTGCCTGTTATTCCAGTTATCTTTTGGCTTCCTACTTTATTCCAATCCCCCATGATGATAAGGACATCATTTTTTGGTGTTAATTCTATAAGGTGCTGTAAGGCTTCATAGAACCAATCAATTTCATCCTCTTCAGCACCAGTGGTTGGGGCATATATTTGGATTACTGTGTTACTGTATGGTTTGCCTAGTATTCGAACTGAGATCATTCTGTCATTTTGGGGATTGTATCCCAATATTGCTTTTCCTACTCTTTTATTGATTATGAAGGCTACTCCATTTCTTCGGAGGGATTCTTGCCCACAGTAGTATACCTGATGGTCATCTGAATTAAATTCACCCATTCCTGTCCATTTTAGTTCACTGATTCCTAAGATGTTGATGTTCCATTGTTTCATCTCTTGTTTGACCACGTCCAGCTTGCCTTGATTCATGGATCTTATATTCCAGGTTCCTATGGAGAAAAAAATCTTTACAGCGTCGGATTTTCCTTTCACCACCAGATGCATCCACAGCTGAGTGTCCTTTCGGCTGTGACCCAATCGCTTCACTCTTTCTGGCACTACTAGCCATCTGCTCTTCCCCAGTAGCATATTTGACACCTTCCAACCTGAGGGGCTCATTTTGTGGTGTCATATCTTTTTTCCTTTTAGTACTGCCCAAGGGGTTCTCATGACAAAGATACTGGAGTAGGTTGCCATTTCCTTCTCCATTGGATCACGTTTTATCAGAACTCTCTGCAATGACCTGTCCATCTTGGCTATCCCTGCACGGCATAGCTCATAGCTTCATTGAGCTACACATGTCCCTTCACCACGACAAGGTAGTAATCCATGAAGGGGTCATTAGACTTAAGCAAACTTTAATAAACTGCTCAGATGAATACAATTAATAAGGTTATTTTCAATATTATGGAATGTATAGATGATAAAACTTGTTTACTTTTCCTCCAGATATGGATGACTGTTTTGAATGTTCAGAAGATCATTATCCAAATAAAGAAAAGAATGGATGTATCCTGAAACTTCTGGTCTTTCTAAATTTTGAAGAAACCTTAGGAATTGGTTTAGCTTCAGCAGCTCTTGGTTTCTTTTTCCTGACATCTTGGGTACTTAGAACATTTATTAAGCATAGCGACACTCCCATTGTCAAAGCCAATAACCGGTCCCTTACGTATACCCTGATTGTCTCTCTTCTGCTCTGTTTTCTCTCCTCTTTACTCTTTCTCAGCCAACCTGGCGAAGTGACCTGCCTTCTCCGACAATCAATGTTTGGCATCACCTTCTCAGTGGCCATTTCTACTGTACTGGCCAAAACCATCATT
Organism: Pantherophis guttatus; assembly: GCF_029531705.1. The sequence continues at coordinate 113,577 of NW_026844128.1, forward strand.
GTGGTTGTGGCTTTCATGGCCACTAAACCAGGATATCAGATGAGGAGATGGGTGGGGAAAAGATTGGCCTTTTCTATTGTCCTTTTATGCTCCATCACCCAAGTATGTATTTGTATTCTTTGGTTGTCGACATCTCCCCCATTCCCTGAGTTGGATATGAAATCAGAGCTCCAAGAAATGATTTTACAGTGCAATGAGGGGTCGGCTTTCTTTTTCTACTGTGTCTTGGGCTACATGGGTATCTTGGCCATTGCCAGCTTTATTGTGGCTTTCCTTGCCCGTAAATTACCTGACAGCTTTAATGAAGCCAAGTTCATCACCTTCAGCATGTTGGCCTTTTGTAGTGTGTGGATCTCCTTCTTTCCAGCCTATCTGAGCACAAAAGGCAAAGCCATGGTAGCTGTGGAGGTCTTCTCCATCTTGTCATCCAGTGCTGCATTACTGGGATGCCTATTCCTCCCAAAATGCTATATTATTGTTTTGCGGCCTGAGCTAAACCACAGACAGCAACTAATAAAGAGGAATTAGTTCCCTATATGATCTTTCTGGCTTCGAGAAATTGCTGACAAAAAAAGAAGAGTAAGATTGTTTGCTGTCCATAGGAGACATATAGAAATCATACATTCTGACAATACAGGATTAATGGAGAAGTGTCCTGATCACTACGATTTATTATAATTGCCAATTGCAAAAGAAATGCTCATCCTATTGCATTTGCAATCATTCTCCAAGATTCGTTAATTAAACACCTTCTGTCTTTCAACACCCCAAGATAACAAGACATTGAGAATCCAGCTCTCATGTTATAAGATTAAAGATATTGAATCAAATAATATCCAGTGTCTGCAGTTTCCTTATTTATTTATGTAGGAAATTTATACAGTCACCTACTTGCTCACAACCAATCTAGGCAGCTTACTGGCAATAGAACACCATATAGAAAATAATTAAAAAACTATATCCCCCTCTGGCAGCAACACACAGTCAAATAAGCCACTTGTTGGGTTTTGTCTCACTCTGGGTTCCCTAAGCCAACTGGCAAAACCAGGCCTTCATAAGAGTGTCAAAGTGGGGGACAGTCTACTTTCTGAGTAGATGATGTTCCAGAGGGTGGAGCCACCATGGAGAAGGCCCTTCTTCTGGTTCCCACCAAATCTACCTCCTTATGGGATGGGACTTTGGCATTTTTATGGTTTTTATATTTTCTATTTATAAATGACTTCATAAATGTACTAAAAAGGAACATACAATTCATGAAGATGTATTTAACATGGTATCGGGGGATATCCTTTTTGAATTGGTCTGGGGTCTTTGAAATGTTAATATTATAGAGTTTATGAAATATAATTTTTTTAAAAAAATCATGCTCACTCTCTATCATCTACCTATTTCCACTGTAACCTATACTTTTAATAAGTATTAAAAGAATAAAAAGAATTAGTGAAGGAAAATGAAATTTTTCTTTCCATCTCATCCTTCACTAGGAGTATATGCTGGACAATAACCATCATAAAATGTGATTTGATTTGATCTTTTCCTGTTTTAGCTTTATCATTTTTTATTCTTTTTAAATAATTGTTATAGAATGATTTTAACTAATCATTATCTCATGACATTGGATTTTTGAATCCTGTCAAGAGTCACTTGCCACAAGATGCGCAACCACATAAAGTTGCTAAATTGATACATTCATTATTAAAAGATATTAGATATTATTGTTGACTTTGGCAACTGCATGAAATAGAAACCTGACAATAGAAGTAGAGAAGGTTTTGGATCCTAGCGTGGGAAATATATTACAAAGCGGCCACCCTAGTATGGATAAGAGAATGGGTTAATTTAAGAAATAAAAGAATTTTAATCCTGGAAGAACACGACCTACAAAAAAGTGTGGCACACCTTTCTATGGGACAAAAAGAAAAAGACCAAAATGTATTTCCATAGACATAAGATAAGAGAAGCATTAATACAAGTATGGGAGGAAATTAGAAGAAAACAATATATGAAAATCCCGAACTGGCTATCGACGATGGAAGCCATGAAATACCCAAATACATTAGAGATCAATAAAATGGTTAGCTATAAAGAGCTTTTAGACAACCAAGGAAATCTCAAAAGTAACCAAGCCCTAAGTGAGCAGGGAATACATATTGACTGGTGGCCATATTTGCAGATCCAATCCAGATACTAAAAAGATATAGAAGAATTTGGTATTGAGGTAGAAACAAATAGATTAAACAAATTACTGACAGGTCCAGAAAAAAAATACTATCCAGACTATATAACTATCTACTAGAGTTTGACAGGGCGGAAGAGGTTGTAAAAGAGCCAATGATAGCGTGGGCCAAAAATATTGGACATAATATAAATTTGGAGGAATGGGAAACAATCTGGACTAGAAACTACAAATTAACAAAAGTGGCAACATATAAAGAAAACCAGTATAAAATGTTATACAGATGGCACCTAGCACCTGCGAGATTAGCAAAAATTTATTCAAATGTAAGCCCCAAATGTTGGAAGTGTGGATACCACCAAGATATGGCTTGGGCCATTCCCTGAGACTCTGGATCATGACTCGACTGAAGACCTGGCGGCCGCCTGGAATAGGGCGGCCACTGGTGCTTTAGATTGGGTCGTGCCTTTGCGGCCTCTGACCCGGCGCCGAATCAGCCCAGCTCCTTGGTTCTCCAAAGAGCTGAGGGAGATGAAGTGCCAGAAAAGGCGCCTAGAGAGTAGTTGGAGGGTTAGTCGTTCTGGATCTGACCGAGCACTAGTGAGGTCTTATATCAAGACCTACTTAGTGGTGATAAAGGCGGCAAAGTGTAACTACTTTTCCGCTCTTATCGCATCGGCAGATAATCGCCCAGCTGCCCTGTTTAGGGTGACCCACTCCCTTCTCCACCTGGGAGCACGGGAAGACCCCTTGTAAGGGCGTGCTGAGGATTTTGCGTATTATCTGCACAATAAAATTGCTCAGATTCAGGACGGCCTGGACTCTGACTGGGTGGGTTCAGCGAGGTGTCCAAGGCGGGTCTTGAGAATGTTATCTGGGAGGAGTTTGATCCTGTGACTCCCAAGGACATGAACAGGATGCTGGGGAGGTTGAACGCAACCACATGTTTATTGGACCCATGTCCCTCCTGGCTGGTGCTGGCTACCCGGGAGGTTACACGAGGCTGGCTCCAGAGGATTATAAATGCTTCTTTGAGTTCCTTGAAAGACGGTGGTGAGGCCCCTCCTCAAGAAGCCCTCTCTGGATCCAGCTGTTTTGGCAAATTACCATCTTGTCTCCAACCTTCGCTTTGTGGCGAAGGTTGTTGAGAGTGTGGTTGCGCGACAGCTCCCACAGTACCTGGATGAAACTGTCTATCTGGATCCGTTCCAGTCCAGCTTCAGGCCTGGGTACAGCATGGAAACGGCATTGGTCGCGTTGGTTAATGATCTCTGGAGGGCTCGGGACAGGGGATGTTCCTCTGTTCTGGTCCTATTAGATCTCTCAGCGGCTTTTGATACCATTGACCATGGTATCATGCTCCACCAGCTGGAGGGGTTGGGAGTTTCAGGCACTGTCCTACCGTGGTTCTCCTCCTATCTCTCCGACCGGTCGCAGTCCGTGTTGGCTGGGGGGCAGAGGTCGACCTTGAGGCACCTTGTTTGTGGGGTGCCACAAGGGTCGGTCCTGTCGCCTCTCCTGTTCAACATTTATGTGAAGCCGCTGGGTGAGATCATCTTTGGATTTGGGGTGCGGTGCCATCTGTACGCTGATGACACTCAGCTGTACTTCTCCACCCCAGACTACCCCAACGATGCCCTTGAAGTGATGTCCTGGTGCCTGGAGGCCCTGAGGGTCTGGATGGGGAGGAACAGGCTCCGACTCAACCCCTCCAAGACTGAGTGGCTGTGGCTGCCGGCGTCCCAATATAGCCAGCTGGTGCTATCGCTGGCTATTGGGGGCGAGTCATTGGCCCCCACGGAGAGGGCTCATAACTTGGGCGTCCTCCTGGATGCACGACTGTCTTTAGAAGAGGATATGACTGCCGTGGCCAGGGTGCCTTTTTATCAGGTTCGCCTGATATGCCAGTTGCATCCCTTTCTGGATTGGGACTCCTTATGCACAGTCACTCACGCCCTCGTCACCTCTCGCCTGGACTACTGCAATGCTCTCTACATGGGGCTCCCCTTGAGAAACACCCGGAGGCTCCAGCTGGTCCAGAATGCAGCCATGCAGGTAATTATCGGGGTGACATGGCACTCCCATGTAACACCTCTCCTGCGCGAGCTGCACTGGCTCCCGGTGGTCTTCTGGGTGCGCTTCAAGGTATTGATTCTCATCTTTAAAGCGCTCCATGGCTTAGGGCCTGGGTATTTATGAGGCCACCTTCTGCCACCGATAACCTCCCACCGGCCAATCTGTTCCCACAGAGAGGGTCTCCTCAGGGTGCCGTCGGTCAGGCAATGTCGACTGACAACCCCCAGGGGGAGAGCCCTCTGGAACTAGCTACCCACAGGAATACGACTGATCTCGGACCTCCATACTTTCCGCCAAACGTTGAAGACCTTCTTATTTCAGCAAGCTGGGCTGGCTTAAAATTTTATTGGGCTATTTTATGGATAAAGGGTTTTAAAATTTGGGGAAGCCAAACTGATCTAATTCTGTTTTAATTTATTTTAATTTTTATACTGTATGTATTTTAATTTTAGCTGTTCACCGCCCTGAGTCCTTCAGGAGAAGGGCGGTATACAAATTTAATAAACCTTAACCTTAACCTTTCATATGTGATGGTCCTGTCCCGAAGCAAAGAAGTATTGAAGAAAAATACAAAATTGGCTACAAGAATTAACTAGTGAAAAGAATGAATTGATACCTGAAACATTTCTCCTGGGAATACTAAAGACTAAATATGGGAAAAGAAGAAGATATTTAATTATACATATACTCACCGCAGCGAGAATAGCATATGCCCAACATTGGAAAGGACAGGACACACCAGAAGAACTCATTATTAGAAAGTTTTAGAATGTGCCAAAATGAACAAATTAACATTAGAACTACATGAAAAAGAGGATTCAGAATACTATACGGTGTGGGATGATTGGTACAGGTGGATTGATAACCGAATAAAAAATAAATGAAAGTTAATACAAATTTTAAGATATATATATGTATTTGGAACAATGAAACATAAAGAAAGAATTGATCTAACCTGCGTAGAAAAGGTCTGACTGATTGTATTGTATTGAATTATAATAAATTTCAATAAAAAATTATTAAATAAAGAAATAAATAAACATAGTTTTATAAAAACTGGATTAACATCAGCAACCATCCTTAGAATTGATAAAGAAGATCCTGATATTTATGTATATTTTGCATCTCAGGATCAACAACCAACAATAAATCACTATGGATGACTATTAGTCATCCAGGTCATGGTTGTCCCAAAGGTGATTTTTCAAAAGGCAACTGGACTTCCTTGGTTTTTCTTTGAAGACGTTTCGCTTCTCATCCAAGGAGCTTCTTCAGTTCTGATTCTGACCAAAAACAGGAGAAGATTCTTGGATAAAAAGTAAAATGCCTTCGAGCAAAAACAAAGTAAGTCCAGTTGCTTTTTGAAAAAGCCCCTTTTGGACAACCAGCAATAATAGAACCAGCACTCAGGAAATACGTTGCAGACGATAATTTCATAAGGTAGCAATAAAAGTTTCAGAGAAGACATTCAAGTGTCCTTGTGTGACAATATACATGAAGATAAGGTTTCAATGGAGGAACACACAACCTACTGAAACAGAGCCATGGAAATTCTGACAGTCACACCCAGCAACCACAATTTTTGTTTTCTTTGAGTATCAGTTCAATATTTTGTACTCTGGTTTGTAGCTTTGGAGTTCCCTTCTCAAAAAAGATTGCTGCATTCCCCTCATAAATGAAATATTTGATTTGAGAGCTAGTGTCAGATTTCAGAGTCAGTTTGGTCTAGTGATTTAGTCACCAGTTTAGAAAGTGGAAGGCAAAAAGTTCAAGTCCCACCTTAGCCATGAAAACCTACTAGGTATCTTTCACACAGTCACTCTCTCACAGCCCAACCCAACTTCTTGCTTTTGTGGACAAAATAACAGAGTTGGAAGGGACATTGGAGATCTTATAGTCCCACCTCCTGCTCAAGCACAAAATCCTATATCATTTCAGACAGAAGGTTGTCCAATCTCTTCTTGAATCATGGAGTACCCACAACTTGTGGACGCAAGTTGTTCCACTGATTAATGGTTCTCACCATCAGGAAATTTCTCCTTAGTTCTAGGTTGCTTCTCTCTTTGATTTTTTTCATCCATTGCTTCTTCCTGCTTTCAAATGCTTTGGAGAATAGATTGACCCCCTCTTCTTTGGGGCAGCCCTTTTGATATTGGAACACTGCTATAATATCTATTATATGCTATCATATCATATGATATATAGTATAGCATAGCATAACATAGCATATCTGTCATATGTCAGTGCCTGACATCGAAATCTGACATCATATACAATCACAGGAGGAGGAAGGTGTGTTAGATATCTTCTCTGCCTTGAGTTATTTGTAGAAATAATACAAGTCAGGACACAAATAATATAAGTAAATAAATAACTAAAGATTTGGAGGGGTAGATTATTAAACTCAAGACAATGGCTAATACAACTTTTCAAATATCAGTATCAATACTGTTCTTCAACATTCTTTGACTGAAAATGTGGATAAAACCTCCAAAGAAATTATTGGTTTATTTGTCAGACCTTAATATGTAAAAAAATGTTTTGTCTTCTCTATTAAACAATTTTATTCATTTTATATTGAAAATGGGAAGCCTGCTCCATTGTAAATATTAAACATGAATTTCAACACTTAAGGCTGTTTTTAATTGCCAATGTCCCTTAGATTATTTTTATTAGCATTTGCTCATTTGAAGAAAAAAAACCCCATCAGTTGAATCACTTATTCTCTCACCAAAAACAAAATAATTATCTCCTACAGGAATCACCATATTTTTTTATTTTTTTTAGCTGGGCCAAAACATCAGTGACTGTGCCTAAAGGTATTTAAATTCAGCAACAATTAAGAAATTCAGTATCAGTTTGGTTATAAAGTAACTCTTGAACCCTGGGGAGTTTAGCACAAAGGGATAATAATGGCTCCATCAGATTCATTGCTAGAAGTTTCCTCCCTCCTTTCATCTTTTCCAGAACATCTGTTCAATCCTAGAGATAGTCAGTGTACAAATTTGCACGCACATGGAACTTCAAATAGAAAATGATGGGATTTCTGATTAGATGCATTATCAGATATAAACCTTGGCTTAATCATTGAATGAACCACTGAAATACAAACTTCCTTATGGACAGGAGACACAAATATTTTCCCTATGACAAATGCCTGAAGATGTTGTTCCATTTGATGCTCTTGGCGCAGCAAGCAGTTACTCTGAGCTGCCCTGCCAGTGATGCTTTCCCGATTCCCCATGAGTGGTACCAGCCTGGTGATCTCATCGTGGGTGGGATGGTGTCTCAGATGATTCACTACTTTTTTGAAATTGAATTTAAAGAAAATCCTTCTCTAAAACGTTATGATTTAACAAAGTAAGGATTTTTTTCTTTCTATTCATTTTCTCACCTTAGTCAGATCTCCCATAATTGCTTAGATGACTAATAGCTCTTTGAGAATGAATGAATGGTTTTGTATATAAACTTACACTTGTTTCCTTGTCTTTCAAATTTATCAGAGTATGGGAAAATAGATCACTTTCATTATGTTAAAATCTTAATCACAAAATGTATGAAACCATTCTGCAAGAAGTCTTTTGGAGAACATTTAGGGAGTATAAATATCCAATCTGTGCAGTCAATCCTTGCATAACTTACATAGACTAAAAAAGTGTTCTTTGCTGGTTGTATTCTATGTTGTGCCAAATTGATAGAAATAAATGTGATAGCTTGTGGAGGGGGGGGGGAATCAAGACTTTGTTCTATACTTATTTGTAGCAAATCAGGGGCACTGATTGTTGAAAATCAGTGTTTACTGATTTACATTGATGAAAACTATACAAATTATTGAATGTTTTACAAAGACTCCTATTTTCTCATGTACAACAGAGACAGAAATGGTTGTTACTCATTCTGTATATCAATACTTTCACCATAAAAGAATTGTCAATTTATTTTGTTCAATGGGGGTGTTTAACCTATTTGCAGTGTAATAACCAAATTCTACCAGCATGCCCTCGCCTTGGCCTTTGCTGTGAAGGAGATCAATGAAGACTTCCAGATCTTACCTAACGTCACTCTCGGGTTCCACATCTATGACAGTTACAACAACCCAAGGATGACCTATCGCACCACCCTGGACCTGCTTTTCAAATCTCAGGAATTTGTCCCAAACTACAAATGTGATAGCCAGAAGAATCTCATGGCCATCATTGGGGGACTAGGTCCTGATACATCATCCTTTATGGCAGAAAGTGTACATGTCTACAAAATTCCACAGGTAGTTTGGGGTGGAATGAGAGAGAAAAGTCTTTTGTAATTGATAGTAGATACTAGTTGCTTACCATACCTTTCTCCAGGAATTCAGTTAAATACATGTTTATCAATCCTCTTCTGTTTTCCCCACAACTCAATAGACTGGCTCAAGGTAATCCAATTAAATCAAAATCTTTTATTACAATCATACATGTGTTTTGACAGCCAACCAGCAATAGGTCACAACTCTTCTTACTACAATTTGCTTGGTATAGGATAAAAGTAGTTTAGTGTAAAACTCAACTGTTTTTCTTAGCAATTGTTGAAGGATTGTTGCTGTAGGGTTAGTTAGTATTTTGCCATGTCTTTCTGTGGGACTTCAATTTTGTTCTCTTTTCTTCCCTTCTCCAATTGTTTAATATGTTGGCACAGAATAATCAGTCAATAGAATATAAATCTTTTATTACAATAATAGATTAGAGAATTTAAATTTAAATCACAAATTACAGTACAAAATTAATCTTATTTGAGAGCGTCACCTGATGGTTGACCACTATCTGTGGTGAAATCTGGAGCTGTGTCAAAAGGAGGATAGGAAAGGCTGGTTAGCACATAGAACATCATAGAATAATAGAGTTGGAAGGGAACTTGGAGATATTCTAGTCCAACCTCCTCTTCGAGCAGGAGACCTTATTCCATTTCAGATACATCACTGTCCAGTCTCTTTTTGAAAGTCTCCAGTGATGGAGCACCCACAACATCTGAAGGCAAGTTGTTCCATTGCTTAATCATTTTCACCGTTAGGAAATTTCTCCTTAGTTCTAGGTTGCTTCTCTCCTTGTTCAGTTTCCATACATTGTTTCTCATGGTGGAAAACCACCTTTGTGGAAGCCCCTCAAATATTGGGGCACTGCTGTTATGTCTCATGGTTTTAGGGAAGATCTCCTTTCAGTCACTTCCTGCCCATCCCCAACTCAAACCTACCCAGCATTTTCACTGCTGCCCTCAACTCAGCTCCAGATTCCACCAAACTACCGGACAATAGGTGACAACTCCCCTTGGTATGTCTTGGTTGGGTCCGATAGTAATAACTCAATTGATTTGTCTGGAAATTGTTGAAGGATTGTAGTACTTTTGGAGATCTCTATAATAATTGTAGTAAATGAAGACATGATTAATTCTTTCTATTCCTTCAGGATGGGCATGGCATTCATGTATAAGTATTTTATTTTATTTGCTACAAATAAGGGAAGAAGGTAATCCAGTAAATCTAGTGCTTAAGAATTCTTTCCTTAGGCTGAGAAGAGTTCAGGAGCTCAGATATTTAGCAAGTTTCCAGATGTTCTAAGGGGATGAACATATTGGAATTCTGTATTAGGAAACTGAGTGTGGTTGTAATCTAGTTATATTTCAGATGAGAAAATATTTCATCATGGGGTTTTAGTTGCTTCTCTTTTTCATCAGAATTGTCATAATCTACACTGAACTGGACAAATGTTCAATATAGGGAGACCTTCATTAAGTTTCTAACAAGGAATCTTCACATTTCTCCCATGATTTTCATGAATAACGAATTTCCTTTTTTTGTTTGTTTAGTTTACTTATGGTTCCTTTGCCCAAGAAGACATTCAGATTACTGAGTTATTTCCACTTTATTACATGGTCCCAAAAGAGGAGCATCAGTACACTGGACTTATACAACTTCTTCTGCATTTTGGATGGATGTGGATTGGAGTCTTTGCTTTTGAAAATAAGGAAGAACGTTTTTTTCAGAAATTGCAGCCTTTGCTTTCAAAGAACGGGGTCTGTTTAGCTTTCACACAAAAAATACCACAACATCTCCACTTGGAAGATTTGTCAGAATTGTTAGATTCAGTCTCAACTATTTCAAATAAATTGATGGATCAAAAATCGAATGTTTTTCTTGTCCATGGAGAATCCATTTCAATAGCGTGGCTCAGAACTGTCATGTTTCTACGTGATCCCGAAAATAAAGAAAGTGCATCATTTAGGAAGGTTTGGATCGTGATGAATTCAGTTGATTTCATCCTGATGGGAGTTCAAAAGAATTGGGGTCTCCAGTTGTTCCATGGGGCTCTTTCCTTTGCTGTGCATTCAAGAGACATTCAAGGCTTTAAAAATTTTCTTCAAATCATCAAACCTTCAACCCACAAAGATGGATTTCTACAAGAGGTTTGGGAACAATTGTTTGATTGTTCATTTTCAAATACAGAATTGTCTTCAACAATCATTGAAACCTGTACTGGAGAAGAGAATTTGGAGAATCTGCCTGGTCCTCTGTTTGAATTTCAGATGACTGGCCAAAGCTACAGTATCTACAATGCTGTTTATGCAGTAGCACATTCTTTGCATGAGGCAGTGAGATCAAAATCCCAACCAAGAGGTATTCAAAGGGTTGAATTTGCAAATCTGCTGCCCTGGCAGGTAATCTTTCCACACCTATCATGTATTTCAATGATTATCCACAATCATCCACAATCTAATATAGCTTATTTACCCTGGTCTATGGCTACAAATCAATAGAGAGACTGAGGGAACAAAGCTATTAGTTTTATAAAATAAGAGGATGAACATAAACCATGTTTTTTCCTAATTTCAGTGTAGTCAATGGGATTTACTGTATGCATCTATTTTCATTGTATAAATAACTTTTCACCTACACGTAGAATTGGCCTGTCTTGTGAATTTATCCAACCTGCTTCCAAGAAAAAATAATTGCATTGTGTGTGAATGCAGTCTTTCTTTCTTTCTTTCTTTCTTTCTTTCTTTCTTTCTTTCTTTCTTTCTTTCTTTCTTTCTTTCTCTCTCTCTCTCTCTCTCTCTCTCTCTCTCTCTTTCTCTCTTTCTTTTTTTTGTGCCCAAGAAAATATTTTTGAAATGTAGACATTTTACTTTTCTTATTAACTTGTGAAGAATGATTCTCACCAGAGCCATGGTGGTGCAGTAGTTAGAAAGCAGTACTGCAGGCTACTTGTACTGGCTGCTGGTTGCCAACAGTTTTGCAGTTTGATGCCCACTGGCTCAAGGTTGACTCAGCCTTCCATCCTTCCAAGGTTGGTAAAATGAGGAGCCAGATATGGGCAATATGCTGACTCTGTAAACCACTTAGAGAGAGGGTTGCAAAGCACTGTGAAGCTGTAGACTGTTAGACTATATAAGTCTAAGTGCTATTTCTATCCAAAACTATCTTCAGCCAGTTCTCTAATCTACTTCTCCTTGGCTCATGAACCTTTGAGAATTGGGATGCAGAGCATTCTCTCTATCAATGTTCAAGAGGAATGGACAAAATGTCAGTCCTTTTTAGCTCTGGCCTCTACCCTTTGAAAGCGCTCTCTCTCTTTCCCTCCCTCCCTCCTTCTCCCCCCCCCCTCTCTAACAAATGTAGGATGAGTTGAGATGTGGTCCAAGTTTGATTGTCCACTTGTTTAAATAGTGAATACAAATCATGTCTGAATTAAGTTTTATAATGTCAATACCTTGTTTTGATTTTGTTTTGTTAACTGCTGTTGTTTCATTTTTCCCCCTGGAAATAACATTAAATTAATACAGATCATTGTCTTTCTCTGAAATGTAAATTATCTATATTCTAAGTGTACTTATTTGATATTTGTTAAAGAAATGGAAAGAATGACTAAGAGAAATTTAAATATACTGGCCACTTCATTACTATTATTATTCCAACTCCCTTCCATTCTCTTTCAAGTAGCTCCATTTATTTCTTCAAGGCATTTCTTTCAACAATTCAGCTGGGGAGAGAGTGTTCTTGAATGAGAAAGGAGAAGCAACAGGTGGATTTGACATCACCAACTTGATCACTTTTCCAAACAGATCCTTTCAGAGAGTCAAAGTTGGAAAGATTGATCCTCATATTCCCAATGCAAAGGAATTAATCATTGATGGAGAGATGATTGTGTGGCACCCAGCTTTTAACCAGGTGTGGACTCGTTTAATCAACTATTCCTTGATGCATTATGATCCAATAATGGACCCAGTCTCTTTAGAAATCTAATTTGTGATTTTTGAAATGGCATGTTCTGTACAAACATTGTCAATGATCAAGCTTTCATCAAATTGACAAAATGACATTACTATTTAAAAGACAGGTATTCACATTTGGATTGCATTTCAATTTGAAATCATAGGAGTCACAGGATTCTCATAATATTGTAATCACATATATTTCTTTATTCAGCCTGCCATTCTCCAAACACGCCCTTTGCTCATCCTTATGATGTCAACATTTTAATGGATAGTTAAAAAATGTGATGGCTCAGTGGTTAAAGACACCGAGTTTGTCAGCTGGAATGCTGACAGCCAGGGGTTGAGAACTAAGTACTATGCAATAGGGTGAGCTCTCATTCCTGCCTCAGCTCCTGCCCACCTAATAATTAAAAAGCATGCAAATGTGTGTAGATTCATAGGTACCATTTGGTGGGAAGGTAACAATGTTCAGCCAAGAAACAGAGATGAGCACTGTGTCCAAGAGTTCAACAGAACTGGAAGGGGAAACCTTTATCTTATAAATACACCTGGACTAACCCTTTGATAATTCAAATATTCTTCTTCCCACCACCAGCATAAAGGAGAATAATACAAGCTGCTTAAAATTTTCCTTTTGTGAAATCTTTTATGTTTATCACCAGGTACTTCCAATTTCTCTGTGTAATGACCATTGCTCCCCTGGATATTGGAAGAAAGGGTTGGAAGGAAAGCAATTCTGTTGCTATAAATGTGTTCCATGTCCAGAAGGGAAGATTTCAAATCAAAAGGGTAGGTTAGACATTGCAGCAAGTTCTCATTAGATACACCTAAGCAAATTGTAATACACTACTATGGTGTAGTTTTGTGAGTTCTTAAAGATGAATATTCATTTCTATACCTGTGAATCACAATGCCCATAAGAACTGAGCTCTAATATACACCAGATATAAGATTTCTTCTCTGTGTTTTGGAAAAATGGGAAAAGTCGAAATGGTCTAAATTTTAATAATTTTGAAAGTGCTAGACAGGACCGTATTTCTGTGAAAATTGCCTTTTCCATTGCGCTTCTATTATGCTGGTCCCAGCTTAAAATGATGGAAAAATTTCCATAGAAACATGATCCAACTGGTAATCAATAGAAAAAACACTTGAGAGGGATAATGGTTGGCACTCATAAAGAACATTATTTTCAAAAATATGGAATGTATGAAAACATGCCTTGACTTTTTTTCCAGATATGGATGACTGTTTTCCATGTCCAAAAGATCATTATCCAAATAAAGAAAAGGAAGGATGTATCCTGAAACTGCTGGTCTTTTTAAATTTTGAAGAAACTTTAGCAATTGGTTTAGCCTCAGCAGCTCTTTGTCTCTTCTTCTTGACATCTTGGGTACTTGGAACTTTTATTAAGCACAGGGATACTCCCATTGTGAAAGCCAACAACCGGTCCCTCACCTACACCCTCCTGGTCTCTCTTCTCCTCTGTTTTCTCTCCTCTTTGCTCTTCCTCAGCCAACCTGGCAAAGTGACCTGCCTTCTCAGACAACCAACTTTTGGCATCACCTTCTCAGTGGCTATTTCTAGTGTACTGGCCAAAACCATCACTGTGGTTGTGGCTTTCATGGCCACTAAACCAGGATCTCAGATGAGGAAGTGGGTGGGGAAAAGATTGGCCTTTTCTATTGTCCTTTCATGCTCTCTATTACAAGTATGGATTTGTATCCTCTGGTTGTCGACATTTCCTCCATTCCCTGAGTTGGACATGCACTCAGCGCTCCAAGAAATGATTTTACAATGCAATGAGGGGTCAGCTTTCTTCTTCTACTGTGTCTTGGGCTACATGGGTATCTTGGCCATTGCCAGCTTTATTGTGGCTTTTCTTGCTCGTAAATTACCTGACAGCTTTAATGAAGCCAAGTTCATCACCTTCAGCATGTTGGCCTTTTGCAGTGTGTGGATCTCCTTCTTTCCAGCCTATCTGAGCACAAAAGGCAAAGCCATGGTCGCTGTGGAGGTCTTCTCCATCTTGTCCTCCAGCGCTGCATTACTGGGATGCATATTTCTGCCAAAATGCTACATCATTGTTTTGCGGCCTGACCTCAACCACAGGGAGCAACTCACAAAGAGGAATTAGCACATCGTGTAATATTTCTGGCTTTGAGAAATTGCTGACAAAAATAAATAAATAAATAAATAAATAAAGAGAGAATTGTTTTTTGCTATCCATAGGAGACTTATAGAAGTCCTTAATTCTGACCACAGAAGATTGATGAGGATTACCCTGATCAGTAAGATTTATTATAGTTGCTAATTGCAAAAGAAATGCTCATGCTGCTGCATTTGCAATCATTCTCCAAGATTCTTTAATTAAACACCTTCTGTCTTTCAACACCCCAAGATAGCAAGGCATTGAGAATCCAGCTCTTGTGTTAGAAGATTAGAGATATTGAATCAAACCATGTCCAATGTTTGCAGTTTCCTTATTTATTTATGTAGGAAATTTAGAAAGTCACCTACTTGCTCACAACCAATCAAGGCAGCTTACTGGCAATAAAACACAATATAGAAAATAATAAAAAACTATATCCCCCTCTGGCAACAACACACAGTCAAATAAGCCATTTGATGGGCTTCACCCCAGTCTGGGTTCCTTAGGCCTGCTGGCAAAACCAGGCCTTCAGGACCTTTCATAACAGTGTCAAAGTGGGGGACAGTCTAACTTCTGAAGGGACGATGTTCCAGAGAGTGGAGCCATCATGGGGAAGGCCCTTCTTTTGGGTCCCGCCAAATGTCAGGTGTGCCTCCTTTCACAACTCAAGAAAGAAAAAACCCGACTCCATTTTCATAGAGAAAGGTAATTTTACTGACTATGAACTGAATGCAACCAAAGAAAACCAAGGTCTGAGGCAATAGGCATGAATTTCACATATAGAAAGCATCCCCAAAACCCTCCCCCCAAGGGTCCAGTCAGGATTATCCAATCCACATTCCCCCCAAGGTGTCATGTGAGGTGCAGCTTCAGATGGCTCCATCCCTCTGGTATACCAAGACGGTTGACCTTGACTTGTTATCAGCACGCCTTCCAGCTGCAGAGAAAGTGCTGAGAAAAACTGTCTCCAATTCACTCCCTGTTACGAGACATCTCCACCAGCTCGCTTCCCCACTCCCAAAAACCCAGACAGCTCCCCCCTCCTGCGTTACAATGGCAGCCAAAGCAAGCAAGCAATATAGAGGCGGAGGCTGACATGTACCTCCTTACATGTACCTACCCGGGACTTTGCCATTTTCATGGTTTTTATATTTTCTATTTATAAATTATTTCATAAATGTAGTAAAAAGAGAAATACATTTTATGAAGATGTATTTAACATGGTATCAGGGGAATATCCTTTTTACATAGGTCTGGGGTCTTTGAAATGTGAACATTATAGAGTTTCTGAAATATATATATATATATTTAATCATGCTCACTCTTTATTTATCTACCTATTTCCAATGTAACCTATTCTTTTAATACTGTAATACAAAAGAATTAGTGAAGGGAAATGAAATGTATTTTTCCTTCCATCTCATCCTTTACTAGAAGCTTATGCTAATTTTTGTTTCTTTTAAATAATTATTATAGAATAATGATTATCTCACATGTACTGGATTTTTGCATGCTGTCGAGCATCAATTGCCACAAAATGCGCAACCACATAAAGTTGTTAAATTAATTAATCTGTTATTAAAAGATGTTAGATATTATTGTGGCCTTTGGCAACTGCATGAAATGGAAACCTGGCAAAATCCATTAGAAATGGGGATATGATTAAACATAGTTTTATAAAACTGGATTAGCATGCAGCATCCATCCTTAGAATTGATAAACAAGATCCTGAAGTTTATGTACAATTTGCATCTCAGGATCAACAACCAACAATAAATATCTATGGAGATTCTTAGTCATCCAGGTCATGGTTGTCCCAAAAGCGATTTTTCAAAAGGCAACTGGACTTTCTTGGTTTTTCCTTGAAGATGTTTCGCTTCTCATCCAAGAAGCTTCTTCAGTTCTGATTCTGATTCTGATTCTGAGCAAAAACTTTTCTTGGATGAAAAGTAAAAATGTCTTTGAGCAAAAACAAAAAAAGTCCAGTTGATTTTTGGAAAATCATTTATGGGACAATCAACAATAATGGAACCTGCACTCAGGAAATATGTTGCAGACTATAATTTCATAAGGTAGCAACAAAAGTTTCAGAGAAGACATTCAAGTGTCCTTGTGTGACAATATACATGAAGTTAAGGGTTCAATGGAGGAACACACAACCTACTGAAACAAAGCCATGGAAATTGTGATAGTAACACCCAGCAACCACAAATTTTCTGTTCTTTGAGTATCAGTTCAGTATTTCCTATTCTGGTTTGTGGCTTTGGAGTTCCCTTCTCAAAAATGATTGCTGCATTCACTCATAAATGAAATATTTTTCATTTCACTGTACTACCAAGAGCCTTGGTAGTACAGTGGTCTAAGGCACCCTGTTATTAAGCTGGTTATTAAGACCAGCTGCCTGCAATTACTGCAGGTTCGAATCTCGCCAAGGCTCAACGTTGACTCAGCCTTCCATCCTTTCTAAGGTAGGTAAATTGAGGACCCAGTTGTGGAGGCAATAAGCTGACTTTGTATAAATATACAAAAGGATGAAGGCTATTGCTGAGCACATTGTAAGCCGCCCTGAGTCTCCGGAGAAGGGCGCATATAAATCAAATTAAAAAATTTATATATATATATATATATATATATATATATATATATATATATATATATATATATATAAATTTTTTAATTTGATTTATATGCCGCCCTTCTCCGGATAATAATATATATATTATATATTATTGGAGAGCCGATTTGAGAGTCACTTTGGTCTAGTGATTTAGGCACCATGTTAGAAAGCGGAAGGTGATGAGTTCAAGTCCCACCTTAGCTATAAAAGCCAACTGGGTAACTTTGACCCATTCACTCTCTCACAGCCCAATCTACCTTCTTGCTTTTGTGGGCAAAAGAACAGAGTTGGAAGGGACCTTGGAGATCTTAGAGTCCCACTTCCTGCTCAAGCACGAAATCCTATACCATTTGAGGGAAAAGGTTGTCCAATCTCTTCTTGAATAATGGAGCACCCACAATTAAAATAAAATAAAATAAGTAAATCAATAACTAAAAATTTGGAGGGGTAGAGTATTAAACTCAAGTCAATGGCTAATGCAACTTTTTAAATATCAGCATTAATGTTGTCATCTTTTCATTCTTCAACATTATTTGACTGAAAATGTGCATAAAACCTCCAAAGAAATTATTGGCTTATTTGTCAGATCTTAACATGTAAAAAATATTTCCGCTTTGTGTACTAAACAATTCTATTCATTTTATATAGAAAATGGGAACCCTGCTCCATTGTAAGGAATAAACATGAATTTCAACACTTGAAATTAAAAATTTCAACACCTTTTAATTGCCAATGTCGCTTAGATTACTTTTATTAGCATTTGCTTATTTGAGCAAAAAGCTGAACCTTCAGTTGAATCACTTATTCTCTCACCAAAAACAAAATAATTATCTCCTACAGGAATCACCATATTTTTTAAGCTAGGTGAAAACATCAAGGGCTGTGCATAAAGGTATTTAAATCCAGCAAGAATTGCGGTATCAATTTGGTTATAAAGTAACTCTTGAACCCCAGAGAGTTTGGCACAAAGAGTTAATAATGGCTTCTTCAAATTAACTGCTACAAGTTTCCTCCCTCCATTCTTCTTTTCCAGAACATCTGTTCAATCCTAGAGATAGTCAGTATACAAATTTGCACACACAAGGAACTTTAAAGAAAAAATGATGGGACTTCTGATTAGATACATTGTTAGATATCAACCTTGGCTCAATCATTGAATGAACCACTGAAATACAAACTTCCTTATGGACAGGAGACACAAATATTTTCACTATGAGAAATGCCTGAAGATGTTGTTCCTTCTGATGCTTTTGGGGAAGAAAGCAGTTACTCTGAGCTGCCCTGCCAGTGATGCTTTCCTGATTCCCCATGAGTGGTACCAGCCTGGTGATCTCATCGTGGGTGGGATGGTGTCTCAGATAATTCAAACCTTTTCTGAAATTGAGTTTAAGGAACATCCTTCTCTAAAACCTTATGCTTTACCACTGTAAGGATTTTTTTCTTTCCATTCATTTTCCAGTCTTAGCCAGATCTCCCAAAATTGCTTCTATGACTAATAGCTCTTTGACAATAAATGTATGGTTTTGTATATAAACTTACTCTCGCTTTCTTGCCTTTCAAACTTATCTGATTGTGGGAAAACAAATCATTTTCTTTCCATTGTGTTAAAATCTTAATCACGAAGTTTATGAAATTATGGTGCAAGAAGTCTTTTGAAGAACATTTAAGGAGTATAATTATTTAGTCTATGCAGTCCTTGTATAACTTACATAAATTAAAAAAGTGATACTTGCTGATTGTATTCTATTTTGTGCTAGATTGAGATAAATAAATACCATAGCTTGAAAAAAAATAATCACAACTTTCTTCTATAGATATTTGTTGCAAATCATGGAAATGCTGTATGTGGTTGAAAATTATACAAATTATTGAGTGTTTTACAAGACTCTCATCTTCTCACTTACAACAGAGACAGACATGGTTGTTACTCATATATAAATGCTTTTACCATAAAAGAATTGTCAACTTATTATGTTCACTGGGTGTGTTTAACCTATTTGCAGTATAATAACCAAATTCCACCAGCATGCCCTCGCCTTGGCCTTTGCTGTGAAGAAGATCAATGAGGACTTCCAGATCTTACCTAATGTCACTCTCGGTTTCCACATCTATGACAGTTACAACAACCCAAGGATGACCTATCGCACCACCCTGGACCTCCTTTTCAAATCCCAGGAATTTGTCCCAAACTACAAATGTGATAGCCAGAAGAATCTCATGGCCATCATTGGGGGACTAGGTCCTGATACATCATCCTTTATGGCAGAAAGTGTACATGTCTACAAAATTCCACAGGTAATTTGGGATGGAGTGAGAGAGAAAAGTCTTTTGTAACTGATAGTAGATATTAGTTGCTTGCTATACCTTTCTCCAGGAATTGAATTAAGTACACGTTTATCACACCTCATCTGTTTTTCCCACAACTCAATAGACTGGCTCAAGGTAATCAAATGAAATCAAAATCTTTTATTACAATCATACATGTGTTTTGACAGCCAACCAGCAATAGGTCACAACTCTTCTTACTACAATTTGCATGGTGTATAATAAAAGTAGTTTAGTGTAAAAGTCAGATTGTTTTTCTTAGCAATTGGTGACTGATTGGTGCTATAGGGTTAATTAGTATATTGCCATGCCTTTCTACAGGACTTCAATTTTTCTCTCTTTGCTCTCCCTTCTGCAATTGTTCCCACAATTCAATATGTTGGCTCAAAGTAATCAATCAAGCAAATCTAAATCTTTTATTACAATCATAGATTAGAAAAATTAAATTTAAATCACAAATTGCAGCACAAAATCAATCTTATTTGAGAGGGTCACCTGATATTGTGATTTGACCACTATCTGTGGTGAAATCTGGAGCTGTGTCAAGCGGAGGATAGAAAATACTGGCTAGCACATAGAACACAGAACATAGAATAATAGAGTTGGAAGGGATCTTGGAGGTCTTGTAGTCCAACCCCCTCTTCGAGCAGGAGACCCTATACCATTTCAGATACATCACTGTCCAGTCTCTTTTTGAAAGCCTCCAGTGATGGAGCACCCACAGCTTCTGATAGCAAATTGTGCCATTGGTTAATCAATTTCACCATTAGGAAATTTCTCCTTAGTTCTATGTTGCTTCTCTCCTTGTTTAATTTCCATCCATTGTTTATCATGTTGCCTTTTGATACTTTGGAAAATAGTTTGACCGCCTCATCTTTGTAAGAGCCCCTCAAATATTGGAGCACTGCTTTCATGTCTCACGGTTTTAGGGAGGATCGCTTTTCCGCCACTTCCTGCCCTACTCAAAGCTACCCAGCATTTTCACTGCTGCCCACAACTCAGCTCCAGATTCCACCAAGCTACCCAAAGTTACCCAACATACCATAGGTGACAACTGTCATTGGTATGTCTTGGTTGGATCTGATAGTAATAACTCCAGATTTGTCTGGAAACTGTTGAAGGATTGTAGTACCTTTGGAGATCTCTATGATAATTATAGTAAATGAAGACATGATTAATTCTTTCTATTCCTCCAGAATTTCATGGGCATAGTCTTTCATGTATAAGTATTTTATTTTATCTGCTACAGATAAGGAAATAAGGCAATCCAGTAAGTCTAACTCTTAAAATCCTTTCCTTAGGCTGAGAATAGCTCACAACCTCAGATAGTTAACAATTTTGCAGATGTTCTAAAGGGATGAAGATACAGGAACTCTGTATTAGGAAACTGAGTGTGGTTGTAATCTAATTATATTTCAGGTGAGAAAATATTTCATCATGGAATTTTATTTCCTTCTCTTTTTCATCAGAATTGACACAATCTACATAGAATTGGACAAATGTTCAATGTAATTAAACGTTCAATGTCATTAAATTTCTAACCAACCAAATTTCTAACTAACCAAATTTCATGATTTTCATGAATAATGAATTTCTCTTTTTCGTTCACTTAGTTGATTTATGGTTCCTTTGCCCAAGAAGACTTTCTGATTACTAAATTATTTCCGCTTTATTGCATGGTTCCAAAAGAGGAGCATCAGTACACTGGACTTATACAACTTTTTCTCCATTTTGGGTGGACGTGGATTGGACTCTTTGCTTCTGAAAATAAGGAAGAACGTTTTTTGAAGAAACTGCAGCAATTACTTTCACAGAATGGGCTCTGTTTAGCTTTCACACAAAATATTCCACAACATCTCAACTTCGAAGACTTGGTCAAATTGTGGAATTCAGTCACAATTATTTCTGATAAACTGATAGATCAGAAAGCAAATGTTTTTCTTGTCTATGGAGATTCATTCACAATAGTGTGGCTCAGAACTATCATGTTTATGCATGATCCTGAAAATAAAGAGAGTGCATCATTTAGGAAGGTTTGGATCCTGATGAATCCAATTGATTTCATCCTGATGGGAACTCAATGGAGTTGGGATCTTCAGATGTTCCATGGGGCTCTTTCCTTTACTGTGCATACAAGAGACATTCAAGGCTTCAAAGAATTTCTTCAAGTCATCAAACCTTCAACCCACAAAGATGGATTTATTCAAGAGGTTTGGGAGCGATTGTTCGATTGTTCATTTTCAAAGGCAGACTTACCTTCATTGATCAATGAAACTTGTAGTGGGGAAGAGATTTTGGAGAATCTACCTGGTCCTCTGTTTGAATTTCAGATGACTGGCGAAAGCTACAGTATCTATAATGCTGTTTATGCAGTGGCACATTCTTTGCATGAGGCAGTGAGATCAAAATCCCAACCAAGAGAGATTCAAAGGGTTGAATTTGCAAATCTGCTGCCCTGGCAGGTAATCTTTCCATGCCACACCTATCTTGTATTTCAATGATTATCCACAATCATCCACAATCTAATATAGCTTATTTACCCTGGTCTATGGCTCCAAATCTGTAGAGAGACTGAGGCAACAAAGCTATTAGTTTTATAAAATAAGAGGGTGAACCTAAACTGTGTATTTCCTAATTTCAATTTGATATCACTCACATGAAGGGGCTCCTCACCCTCCCCCCCCAGCCACTCCTTGTCGCGAATGGCAGGAAAATGGGGAGGGGAATATTCCTGCCTACCATCCTTCCCTCAGTCTTTCCTGAGATTGAGCAATGGATGACAGGCAGGAAAATCCCCTTCCCCATTTTCCTGTCTTTCACAAAAACGGCTCCGTTCCAGCTGCTCCCCCCATCCCCATCCCTCCTGAGGACTACCTTAAAAGGGACAGGCTGCAGCAGCTCCATTCTGAATGGAGGGAGAAAAGTTAGCATTCTCTCTGCTGCATTTAACATTGAATTCCGTGGAATATCGAGTGGCTGGAAGAGATGAACGGTGACCGGCCGGGCATGGGTGAGATCAAGGAGGAGTAGTTACTACTGGTTCAGCAAACTGATGCCCATAATTCCTAGTGGTTCACCTGGTAGAATTTCACTCCTGCTCCATATAGAATTGGCCTGTCTTGTGAATTTATCCGAACAGGTTTCAAGAAGAATCCAATTGCATTGTGTCTGAAGGCAGGCTTTCTTCTTTTTGTGCCCAAAAACCATTTCTGAAATGTAGACATTTCACTTTTCTTATTACCTTGTGAATAATGATTCTCACCATATTGTCACCATAGCGCAATGGAAAGAATGACTAAGAGAAATTTAAATATACTGGCCACTTCGTTATTATTCTTTCAGCTGTCTTCCATTCTTTTTCAAGTAGCTCCATTCATTTCTTCAAGGCATTTCTTTCAACAATTCAGCTGGGGACAGCGTGTTCCTGAATGAGAAAGGGGAAGTAACAGGTGGATTCGACATCACCAACTTGATCACTTTTCCAAACAGATCCTTTCAGAGAATTAGAGTTGAAACTCATATTCCAAATGCAAAGGAATTAATCATTGATGAAGAGGTGATTGTGTGGCACCCAGCTTTTAACCAGGTGTGGACTCATTTAATCAACTCTTCCTTGATCCACTCTGATCCAATATTGGACACAGTCTCTTTAGAAATCTAATGTGTGATTTTTGAAATGGTATATTCTGAACAAATATTGTCAAAAATCAAGCTTTCATCAAATTGACAAAATGACATTACAATTTAAAAGGCAGGTATTCACATTTGGATTGCATTTCCATTTGAAATCATAGGAGTCACATGATTCTCTTTTTATATATATTTATATATATCACATTTATATATTTCGCTGATAAAGAAATAAAGGGAGACTAGT
This sequence comes from Pantherophis guttatus, assembly GCF_029531705.1. Next base: position 137,038 of record NW_026844128.1, read on the forward strand.
ATAGATCTATTTCAAGCAATTTAGCTCTCATCAGCTAGCCATACCCTTACTTGGATTCGAACTTAGGCTGCCTAACATGCAGGCAATATATATATTATTTTTTAGTATAATAATTCCATCTTCCATTAAACAGTGTGTCCTCTGGGTACAAATATCTTTGTGCAGTAATAATCAGAAATGACAACAGTATTCATTACATTAATATTAATTCTCTGATTTTACAATACTAATATTGAACATAATAAACATATTCACTTCTCCCTCTTAACGTATCTTCTAATAAGAATATAATAGTAGTATTAAACATAATAATCCTAATAGTCATAATAATAATAGGGTTTATGAGACATATATCTCTTAACATATTTTCTATATTTCACTGATCTTCTTTTATTTCCCTATTTCTATCTTCCATTTTTATTCTCTGATAAAATATTTCCCATCCCATGTAATATTCAGTTTGTTCTTTCTCCTTAATTGCAAGTGTTAATCTATTCATTTCTGCACATTCTAATATTTCTATATAATACTTCCAGTGTCAATATAAATAACAGGGGAGACAATGGACATCCGTGTCTTGTACTTTTTTTGATGCTAACCTTCTCAATCATATCTCCATTTACCATCACCTAAGCAGTTTGCCTAGCATAAATTGCCAGTTCACATTGTCAAATGCTTTTTGTGTGTCTAGGAAAATCAACACCATTTGCATCTCTGGATGTGCTTCATAATACTCAACTGTATTTAAAATTATTCTCATATTGTCTTTAATTTGTCTCTTAGGTAAAAATCCATTTTGATCTGAATGTATAAATTGGTTTAAGAATCTTTTTAGTCTTTCTACAATTATTGAGGCATATATTTTATAATCAGCATTCAATAAAGATATCGGTCTATAGTTTTTTTATCTGTTGTAAGTCAGAATCTTCTTTTGGTATGAGAGTAATATATGCTTACATCCATGAATTTGATACTTCTGCTTCTAGCAATAGATCATTAAATACTTCCAACATTGGTATACTTAAAGTATTTTGTAAATCTTTATAGAGTTCTGCTGGTAGATCATCCAGACCTGGGGTTTTGCCATTCTTTTCTCTTAATTGCTTCTATTAAATTCATCATTGTTATACATTCATCTAACATAGCTTTCATTGTTTCAGGTACTTTAGGTAGTTCCACTTTTTCTAAATATTGTTTTATTTTATCTTTTGAAATTGTCTCTTGTCATATAGTTTTTCATTGTAGTTTTGAATCACTTTCTTTTTAATCATCATTTTGATAGTGAAGAGTTCCTTCATCATCCATTAATTGATATATCCGTTTCCTTTCTTTCTCCTTTTTCAATTTATATGCCAACCATCTTCCTGGTTTATTTGCATTTTCAAAGAAATTTTGTTTAGCCCTTTTAATTTTTTGTGTTAATTCTTCTTTATCTATTAAGTTCATCTTATGTTTTTTAAATTCCATTTGATTTTTAAATTCTTTTTTTGTGGTTCTTTTTGTAGTTTTATCTCTACTCTCTTATATTCTTCTTCTAATTTCTTTTGATTTTGTCTCTTCTTTTTATTTTTCTTTCTCATATATGTTATGGTTAACCCTCTAATATATGCCTTAGCTGTGTTCCATACATTTTGTAATGAGGTCTCTTCTTTTCTATTCTCTTTAAAGAAAACATCCAATTCTCTTTCCATAAATTGGATAAATTCTTTTTCTTTTAATATTGATTAGTTCAATGTCCATCTTGATTTCCTTTCCCCCCCTTCCATATAACTTTTATCAGATTGTGGTCTGCCCAATTACTTATTTCTATATTTATTTCTTGTACATTAGACTTTAACTCTGCTGATGTCCATATCATATCTATTCTTGACCAAGACATATGTCTGTTTGAATAAAATGAGTATTGATTTTCCTTAGGATGCAACTCTTGCCATACATCTTGCATACCTAGTTCTTCATCCATTTTGAAAAAAGCTTTTGGAAGTGTTTTCCTAGCTTTTTTATTTACTTTTCTAGTTTTATAGTTTAACTCCGCATCCACAATTGCATTAATATCTCCTAGTATATATATATTTTCATACTCCAATTCTATTATTTTCCTTTGAAGTTCATCATAAAAGTCCTCTTGGTTGCTATTTGGTGCATATATTGCAACTAAAAGGATCTGTTTATAGTTCATTGTTATCTCCACCATCAAAATCCTCCCTTTCTCATCCGTAAAAATTGGCTTGACATTTATTGTTTTTTCACACAAAGAGCTATTCCTCTCTTCTTTTGTTGTGATAAACAAGTATATAACTTCCCAATTTTGGGATACTCCAATATTTTGTTGTGTTGTTTTATTAATATGAACTTTTTGCAAGCAAACTATATCTTACTTTAATTTTTCTAATTTACTAAAAGTCCTAGAGCGACTAGAACAACAAAACCATTCTATAAGTAAAATTATGGAAGAAGAAATAAAATTACTGCCAATTAACTTAAATGGACTGAACTCTGCAATAAAAAGGAGCTACAGGATTCTCATAATATTGTAATTATATATATTTCTTTACTCACCCTGCCATTTTCCAAACATACCCTTTCCTCATCCTTATAATGTCAACATTTTAATGGATAGTTTAAAAATGTGATGTCTGAGTGGTTAAAGACACTGAGTTTGTCAGCTAGAAAGCTGCCAGCCTGGGTTTGAGACCTGAGCACTATGCAACAGGGTGAGCTCCCATTCCCCCCTCAGCTCCTGTCCACCTAGGAATTCAAAGGCATGAACATGTGAGTAGATTCAAAAGTACCACTTTGGTGGGAAGGTAACAATGTTCCTTGTCATATAGCCATGCTGGCTACTTGACCATGGAAAATATCTTTGGACAATATCTTTGGCTCCCTCAGTCAAGAAACACTGTGAGCTCTGTGTCCTAGAGTAGAACACAACTGGACGGGGAAACCTTTACCTTATAAATACACCTGGACTAACCCTTTGAGAATTCAAATATTCGTCCTTCCACCATAAAGGAGAACAATACAAATTGCTTAAAATTTTCTCTTTTCAAAAATCTTTTATGTTTAATACTAGGTTCTTCCAATTTCTGTGTGTAATAACCATTGCTCCCCTGGATCCTGGAAGAAAGGGTTGGAAGGAAAACAGTTTTGTTGCTACAACTGTGTTCTGTGTCCAGAAGGGAAGATTTCAAATCAGAAAGGTAGGTTAGACATTCCAGCAAGTCCTCAATAGAAGCAAATTGTAATACACTACTTTAGTGTAGCAAGTAGTTTTAGTTTTCTTCAAGGTGAATATTCATTTCTATACCTGTGAATCTCAACCTGTCATTTGAATTCAAAGTTTGCTAAAGAAGAGCTAAGCTCTTCTATCCACCCTGACAGGTTTCTTCTCCATGTTTTGGAAAAATGGAAAAAGTCAAAATGCTCTAAATTTTAATAAGTTTGACAGTTCTACACAGGATGGCATCTCATAGAATAATTGCCCTTCCCACTGAACTTCTTTTGTGGTGGTCTCAGCCAGGGGTGGGTTCTAAATTTTTTTACTATCAGTTCTGTGGGTGTGGCTTATTTTGTGGGCGTGGTTTGATGGTCATGTGACAATGGGCGTGGCTTGATGGTCATGTGACTGGGTAGGCATGGCCAACTCAATGTCACTCATGTCAAGGGGTGCCTCGCCTGGCCCCTCCCCTCCCAGCCCATCCTTGTCAAACCCAGCCTTAATGTATCTATAGTTCCGTAAAAATGTTGTTCACCTTTTTTCAACTTTATTATCTACATATTATAGATGCACTTTCATGGACCACTGTAAGGAAGAAATGGCTCACATGCTTTGCTCAAGAGTGTGATAGGCAACAGGCTTTTAAGGGGCTGTCAGAAAGAAGGAGGGGGGAACCAATGTATTTTTCAAAGCACCAGAAGGCAAAACAAGAAGCAAAGGATGGAAACTGAACAAAGAGAGAAGCAACCTAAAACTAAGGAGAAACTTCCTAACAGTGTGAACCAATATAGGTGCATAAATATTTCAGTCATATTTTCACATATAAAATAGCCATTCATGTAATACAACTTGCATATCGTTCAAAATAGTCATTAGTATTATGGCTGATGTTTGACAGCAAGCCTAAAATTCAAAGATTACAAGAATGCTTCTTTCTCTGTATGCATACAAAACATCACATACCAGGATTAGAATATTAAGATGGACTTATGCAGTGGTGGGTTTCAAAAATTTTTACTACTGATTCTGTGGGTGTGGCTTGGTGGACATGGCATGGCGAGCATGACAGGGGAAGGATACTGCAAAATCCCCATTCCCTCCCCACCCCACTAACCTGCTCTGGGAAGGAATCAAACTCCCCCCTCTTGATTTCCCCAAATAAAATATTACTCATAAGAAAAGCAAGGAAAAATCAAGCTGTTAACAAAGAACCTGCCTGATACTCATTCCACATTCCTGCCAGCTGCATAAAGGAAACTTTGTAAGAAGAAAACAGCTACTGGTGCTTAGAGATAATAGAAAGTGGAAGCCGGAAGTTCGGCTCCATTTACAAGCAGGCAGAAAGTATATTTCACCAGGGAAATTGCCCAAACCTTTTTAGAAACACAAAGCCAATGTTGCATAAACCCCAAAACTTCAAAAACAGAACCATATGGACTTCCGGTGGCTTCGCGAAATGCCGACGGAGCTCCTTTTAGGAGCTCCAGCCCCGTGACTCCGTATAGCCACTAGAACAGCAAAAATCAGCTGTCTAGTGGCTTTAAAACTCTCCCCCAGGGAAAAGGGGGAGAGAAGAGCAGAAGGGTCTGGGTAGAGCTCCCCTAGACCCCCAGGTTTTTTTTAAGCCTGGGGTTTGCAGGGTGAGAGCTCCCTGAAAGCCCTTCAAAGCTCCAGAGCCAGGACGAGTCTGCTTAAAGCAGACCGAAGCATCATGCCCACACCAGCAAAGAAATTAGAAATATAATAAAGAATTTGGATTTTGGATTTTGGATGCTGGCAGGAGACTAAAAATGCAAGTATTATATGTTAACTCCATTTAAAAAGGGAAAGATGACACCTTCACTTATAAGTGAAAGTCCTTGTTAACATCAGTAACATTGTTAAAGCTATCTGGTTACTCAAGAAAAAGATTTAAAGTGGAAGTGGAATGAAAAAGACTGGTATTGATTTTAATTAACTCACATCCCTAATTTGCCTGGAAATAATTTGAGTTAATGACCTGATAGCCAAATTAATACAAATATAAAGAGACAATTGAAAAATGGCTGAAATTAAAGATGGACTATATGAGTCAGCAAACTTACAAGTAGTGACTGCGAAGGACTTAAAAGATTTTTTAAAATCTTTTACTGCTGAGATAAGACAGATAATTAAAAGAACTATTCAAGATTTAAAATTGGGGAATAATAATGACTTGCTGGCTGGAAAAGAGGAAGAAATTAATCAGGACAATGTGCCTTTGGAGGACAAAAGAGACATTGTTAGGGCTAAAATGGAGGTTATTATACCGAAATCACAGGCTTTGGAGGAAGCTTCCATTCAATTAACTGAGAAACAGCAAGAAGACTCTTTACTGCAGGTTGATAAATATTTTGACAAGTTTTGGATCTACAGACAGAATCAATATATAAGGAACGAACTGATGGACTACAAATGCAGAAGAGTCAAAATGGGGGCTTCAAATTAAAGGAAACAACCTCAAGAAGAGAACAAATTCCTAAGATATACCAACTACAATTTCAAACCCAAATTTTTTGAAAATAAAAGCAGGGGGAGGAGTAATGCTGAAGAAGAAAGTATTATTGAAGAAGGACTGGAAAAAATATAGAAAGAAAGAAAGACTGGTCATATTTTGGAGATTGTCTCATGATGTTAAAAGATTTAATTAAAGTTGGAACAGGGGGAGGAGCAATGCTGAAGAAGAAAGTATTATTGAAGAAGGACTGGGAAAAATATAGAAAGAGAGAAAGACTGGTCATATTTTGGAGATTGTCTCATGATGTTAAAAGACTTAATTAAAGTTGGATAACTTCTGAATTTTATGGTAGTTTTAAAGTATTGAACTCTAAAGCTGGATAACTTAAAATTTAATGGATAACCTTTGGAAAGTTTTGAAACTGATATTTTGGAGAATGTTCTGCTAATGTATTAAGAGATTTTAAAATGTTTAAAATAAGATTATGTTGTTGTTTTTTTATAAATGTGAAATGTGATAAGAGAATTTATAAAAGGAAGGTTGAAGTGTAATTTTTAAAAAGGGGAGTTAACAAGTGTGAGAGAGTTTTGAATTCTGTAATAGTTAGCATATTTTAGCTTATGTTTGTTAAATGCTATATCCTGTTTTTGCTCTGGGAAGTCGGGGGGGGAATTGGGGATGGGGGGTTGGGTGGGGATAAAATGATGTATGATAATTCATTGTGTAATGTTTGGTTGTTTGAATATAAAAAATAAAAAACTTTTGTTTTTTAAAAAAACAGAACCATATAAGAATCCTTCCTCTTATCCAGTTTGTTGTTCAGCTGACCCAGAAATGAACTGCTGAATGTCACTTTGCTTCTGCAAGTAAAAACCTCCTTCTAGCAGCTGCTTCTTGGCTTGTCAATTTAAAGCAATGACATCTTTTTTTCCCCTTCTTTGCCAAGTGAGCCCTGATTTTTTCCTTCTAGCCAATCAGTTGGGAAGCTTCTTGGCTTCTCAATTTAAAGCAATGGTGTTTTATTTTGTTTTTTTGCTCTTCTTTGTCAAGTGAGCCCTGATTTTTTCCTTCTAGCTGATCAGCTGGGAGTCGGGAGGCAGCAAATAGATTGGTGGCAGGGCCAGGCAGAGGTGATATTTACCAGTTCTCCGAACTACTCAAAATTTCCACTACTGGTTTGCAAGAACTGGGGAGAACCGGTAGCAACCCACCACTGGTCTCAGCTGGTACAGTGATGGAAAATGTGCATTTCCATAGAAACATAATCCAACTGGTAGCCAACAGAAAAAAACTTGAGTGAGATAATAATTGGCACCCATAAAGAATATTATTTCCAAAAATATGGAATGTATGAAATCATTCCTTGACTTTTCTTTCAGATATGGATGACTGTATTCAATGTTCAGAAGATCATTATCCAAATAAAGAAAAGAATGGATGTATCCTGAAACTGGTGGTGTTTCTAACTTTTGAAGAAACCTTAGGAATTGGTTTAGTCTCAGCAGCTCTTTGTCTCTTCTTCTTGACATCTTGGATACTTGGAACTTTTATTAAGCACAGAGATACTCCCATTGTGAGAGCCAACAACCGGTCCCTCACCTACACCATCCTTGTCTCTCTTCTGCTCTGTTTTCTCTCCTCTTTGTTGTTCCTCAGTCAACCTGGCAAAGTGACCTGCCTTCTCCGACAACCAACCTTTGGCATCACCTTCTCAGTGGCCATTTCTAGTGTTCTGGCTAAAACTATCACTGTGGTTGTTGCTTTCATGGCCACTAAACCAGGATCTCAGTTGAGGAAATGGGTGGGGAAAAGATTGACTTTTTCTACTGTACTGTCCTGTTCTCTCCTGCAAGTATGCATTTGTATTCTTTGGTTGTCAACATTTCCCCCATTCCCTGAGTTGGACATGCACTCAGAGTCCCAAGCAGCGATTTTACAATGCAATGAGGGGTCAGCTTTCTTCTTCTACTGTGTCTTGGGCTACATGGGTATCTTGGCCATTGCCAGCTTTATTGTGGCTTTCCTTGCCCGTAAATTACCCGACAGCTTTAATGAAGCCAAGTTCATCACCTTCAGCATGTTGGCCTTCTGCAGTGTGTGGATATCCTTCTTTCCAGCCTATCTGAGCACAAAAGGAAAAGCCATGGTATCTGTGGAGGTCTTCTCCATCTTGTCCTCCAGCTCTGCATTACTGGGATGCATATTTTTGCCAAAATGCTACATCATTGTTTTCCGGCCTGAGCTAAACCACAGGGAACAACTGATAAAGAGGAATTAGCACATAGTGTAATATTTCTGGCATTGAGAAATTGCTCACTAAAATAAATAAATAAAGAGAGAATGGTTTTTTGCTATCCATAGGAGACATTTAGGTAAAAGTAAAGGTATATGTTCCCCCCGCAAATATGTGCTAATCGTTCCTGACTCTAGGGGGTGGTGCTCATCTCCGTTTCAAAGCTCAAGAGCCAGTGCTGTCCGAAGACATCTCCATGGTCAAGTGGCTGGCATGACTAAAGGTGCACGGAGCGCTGGTACCTTCCCACCAAAGGTGGCCCCTATTTTTCTACTTGCCTTTTTTAGGTACTTTCGAACTGCTAGGTTGGCAGAAGATGGGAAAAGTAATGTGAGCTCACCCCAATACGCGGCACTAGGAATTCGAACTGCTGAACTGCCGACCTTTGGATCGACAAGCTCAGCATCTTAGCTACTGGCCACCGCATCCCTCAGGAGACATATAGAAGTCATTAATTCTGAAAACAGAGCATTGATGGAGGATTATCCTGATCATTAAGATTTATTACAGTTGCCAATTGCAAAAGAAATGCTCATGCTTCTGCATTTGCAATCATTCTCCAAGATTTCTTTAATTAAACACCTTCTGTCTTTCAACACCCCAAGATAGCAAGGCACTGAGAATCCAGCTCTCCTATTAGAAGATTAGAGATATTGAATCAAACCATGTCCAATGTTTGCAGTTCCTTATTTATTTATGTAGGAAATTTATATAGTCACTCTACTTGCTCACAACCAATCGAGGCAGCTTACTGGCAATAAAATACAATATAGAAAATAATAAAAAAACTATATCCTCCCTCTGGCAACAACACACATTCAAATAAACCATTTGATAGGCTCCATCCCGCTCTGGGTTACTTAGGCCTGCTGGCAAAACCAGGCCTTCAGGGCCTTTCATAAGAATGTCAAAGTGGGGGACAGTCTAATTTCTGAAGGGACGATTTTCCAGAGGGTGGAGCCACCATGGAGAAGGCCCTTCTTTTGGGTCCCACCCAATGTACCTCCTCAGGGGATGGGACTTTGCCATTTTTATGGTTTTAATATTTACTATTTATAAATTATTTCATAAATGTAATAAAAAGGGACACTAATTTTATGAAGATGTATTTAACACGGTATCAGGGGGATATCCTTTTTAGATAGGTCTGGGGTCTTTGAAATGTGAACGTTATAGAGTTTCTGAAGTATTTTTTTTTAAAAAAAAATCATGCTCACTCTCTATTTATCTACCTATTTCCAATGTAACCTATTCTTTTAATAATACAAAAGAATTGGTGAAGGGAAATGAAATGTATTCTTCCTTCCATCTCACCCTTTACTACAAGCTTATGCTGACTAATTTTTGATTCTTTTGAATAATTGTTAAAGAGTAATGATTATCTCACGTGTAATGGATTTTTGCATGTTATCGAGAGTCAATTGCCACAAAATGCACAACCACTTATTAAAAGTTGTTAGATATTATTGTGGCCTTTGGCAACTGCATGAAATGGAAACCTGGCAAAATCCATTAGAAATGGGGATATGATTAAACATAGTTTATGAACCTGGATTAACATGCAGCAACCATCCTTAGAATTGATAAACAAGATCCTGATGTTTATGTACATTTTGCATCTCAGGATCAACAACCAACAATAAATATCTATGGAGATTCTTAGTCATCCAGGTCATGGTTGTCCCAAAAGTGATTTTTCAAAAGGCAACTGGACTTTCTTGGTTTTTCCTCAAAGATGTTTTGCTTCTCATCCAAGAAGCTTCTTCAGTTCTGACTCTGACCAAGAACGGAAGAAGATTCTTGGATGAGAAGTAAAATGTCTTCGAGCAAAAACAAAGAAAGTCCAGTTGCCTTTTGAAAAGTCACTTTTGGGACAATCAACAATGAAAGAACCAGCACTCAGGAAACATGTTGCAGACTATAATTTGCTAACGTAGCAATGAAAATTTCAGAGAAGATATTCAAGTGTCCCCATGTGACAATGTACATGATGATAAGGGTTCAATGGAGAACACACAACCTACTGAAACAGAGCCATGGAAATTCTGACAATCACAACCAGCAACCACAATTTTTCTTTTCTTTGAGTATCAGTTCCATATTTTGTACTCTGGTTTTTAGCTTTGGAGTTCCCTGCTCAAAACAGATTCCTGCATTCTGTCAACTGGCGAAGCGTTCCTGACCTGCTCTCAAGTTGCCATAGGCAAGGGGGATCTAGGACTTTTAGTCTCTAACTTCATTCTCCTCAGGCATTTCTTCTCAGGTGATTCTCCAACTGTTCCATTTGAAATACTAGGTGAATATTTCACGCTGCAATCCTAGCATTGAATTTAGTGAGACTTACTTTTGAGTAAACCAACTGTTCCTCCCTCTATTTGGGGGATGGGGAGAGAAGAAGGAAGGAAGTCAGGCATTTTGGCAAATTCTTTTACACCTCTCTCCTTTGGCTGGATTTCTATTACATCCCCTCTAGCTAATTGGTTGGGGGCTAACTGTCACAGAGGGCGGAACACCCAGACGAACCCTCTTTCTGTGAATGGGCCATGTCAAAGGTTGTGGGATGAAGGGGCTGGTGGCCCATTCCCCAGGGCAAATGACTGGAGGCCTTCCAGCTGAGGAGATAAGTCGGGGGAGAATCGCCCGAGGAGAAACGCCTGAGGAGAATGAAAAGTCAGAGACTAAAAGTCCCATTCCGGGGCAAGGGGGATGGGAAAGCAAAGTTCACAGCTGCATCAAGGACTTGGTATCTCAGTCCAAACAAAGCCATTCCTACCCATATGCCAAGGACATCTCCATGGAAATACCTAGAGTGACTTTTACAACCTGCCAAACTGCTTCGTTGGGGAATGTGGCTGATGAAACATATTGGGGGGAGGGGAAAAGAGGGTCAGAGGCAATGCAGGAATTAACTGAGGTCAGAGTTGGCTCCACCTGGTCAGTGCCGACACGAAGCTCCCAATAAATAATTGGATTTCTTTTGAAGTTTGGCTTGAGGCTCATGAATTAATTAGGGCATCTGTCGGAACCCTGACACATTCACTTATAAGTGCAATATTTGATTTGATAGGCAGTGTCAGATTTGAGAGGCAGTTTGGTCTAGTGATTTAGGCACCAGGTTAGAAAGTGGGAGGTTATGAGTTCAAGCCTCACTTTATCCACAAAAACCCACTGGTTAACTTTGAGCCAGTCACTCTCTCTCTCAGCCCAACCCACCTTCTTGCTTTTGTGGGCAAAATAGGAATAACAGAATAACAGAGTCGAAGGTCTTTTAGTCCCACTCCCTGCTCAAGCACAAAACCCTACACCATTTCAGACAAACGGTTGTCCCATCTTTTCTTAAAATCCTCCAGTGATGCAGCACTCACAACTTCTGGAGGCAGGTCGTCCCACTGATTAATTATTCACACTGTCAGGAAATTTTTCCTTAGTTCTAGATTGGTTCTCTGCTTGATTAGTTTCCACCCATTCCTTCTTGTCCTGCCTTCAACTGCTTTGGAGAATAGGTTGACCTCCTCTTCTTTGTGGCAATGCCTCAGATATTGGAAAACTGCTATCATATATATCCTATCCTATCCTAACCTATCCTATGATATCTATCATATCATATCACACCATATTATATAATTTCTATCATATGCTATAATAGGAGGAGGAAGGGACACAAATAAAATAAGTAAATAAATAAATAAAGATTTGGAGGGGTAAATTATTAAACTGAAACCAATGGGAAATGCTACTTTCTGAATATCAGTATAAATGTATTAAACTCAAGTCAATGTCTAATGCAATTTTTTAAATATCAGCATTAATGTTGTCATCATTTCATTCTTCAACATTCTTTGACTATAAATGTGAATAAAACCTCCAAAAAATTTTTTGGCTTTTTTGTCATTACTTAATATGTAAAAGATGTGTCTTCTTCTGTACTAAACAACTCTATTCCTTTTATATGGAAAATAGGAACCTGCTCCATTGTGAGGAATCAACATGAATTTCAACACTTGAGACTGCTTTTAATTGCCAATGTCCCTCAGATTACTTTTATTAGCATTTGCTCATTTGAACAAAAAGCTGAACCTTCAGTTGAATCACTTATTCTCTCACTAAAAACAAAATAATTTTCTCCTACAGGAATCACCATATTATTATTATTATTTTTGTTTTAGCTAGGCCAAAACATTAAGCGTCGTGCATACAGGTATTTAAATTCAGCAACAATTAAGGTATCTATTTGGTTCTATAGTAACTCTTGAACCCCAGGGAGTTTGGCAGAAAGGGATAATTATGGCTCCATAAGATTCATTGCTACAAGTTTCATTCCTCCTTTCTTCTTTTCCAGAACATCTGTTCAATCCTAGTGATAGTCAGTATACAAATTTGCACACACAAGGAACTTCAAATAGAAATTGATGGGATTTCTGATTAGGTGCATTATCAGATATCAACCTTGGCTATTAATCATTGAATGAACCACTGAAATACAAACTTCCTTATGGACAGGAGACAGAAATATTTTCACTATAACAAATGCCTGAAGATGTTGTTCCTTCTGATGCTCTTGGTGCAGAAAGCAGTTACTCTGAGCTGCCCTGCCAGTGATGCTTTCCCGATTCCCCATGAGTGGTACCAGCCTGGTGATCTCATCGTGGGTGCGATGGTGTCTCAGATAATTCACTCCTTTTTTGAAATTGAATTTAAGGAACATCCTTCTCTAAAACCTTATCCTTTAACAGAGTAAGGATTTTTTTCGCTCTCCATTCATTTTCTAATCTTAGCCAGATCTCCAATAATTGCTTATATGACTAATAGCTCTTTGAGAATAAATGCATGGTTTTGTATATAAACTTACACTTGTTTCCTTGTCTTTCAAATTTATCAGATTGTGGGAAAACAAATCATTTTCATTGGGTTAAAATCTAAATCATGAAATGTGTGAAACTATTCTGAAATAAGTCTTTTGGAGAACATTTAGGGAATGCAAGATAATTAAAACTATCTAGTCTGTGCAGTCACTCCTCTCATAACTTACATGTATTAAAAGAGTGATATTTGCTGGTAGTATTCTATTTTGTGCCAAATTGATAGAAATAAATGTGAGAGGTTGAAAAAAAAATCACGATTTTGTTCTATACTTATTTGTTGCAAATCATGGACACACTTTGCATTGTTGAAAACTATACAAATTATTGAGTGTTTTACAAAGACTCTCATCTTCTCACTTACAACAGAGACAGAAAATGGTTGCTACTCATATATCAATGCTTTCACCATAAAAGAATTGTCAACTTATTTTGTTCAATGGGGGTGTTTAAACTATTTGCAGTGTAATAACCAAATTCTACCAGCATGCCCTCGCCTTGGCCTTTGCTGTGAAGGAGATCAATGAGGACTCCCAGATCTTACCTAACGTCACTCTCGGGTTCCACATCTATGACAGTTACAACAACCCAAGGATGACCTATCGCACCACCCTGGACTTGCTTTTCAAATCCCAGGAATTTGTCCCAAACTACAAATGTGATAGCCAGAAGAATCTCATGGCCATCATTGGGGGACTAAGTCCTGATACATCATCCTTTATGGCAGAAAGTGTACATGTCTACAAAATTCCACAGGTAGTTTGGGGTGGAGTGAGAGAGAAAAATATTTTGTAATTGATAGTAGATACTCGTTGACTTTCTGCAGGAATTCAATTAAATACACATTTATCACCCCTCATCTATTTTTCCCATAACTCAATAGACTGGCTCAAGGTAATCCAATTAAATCAAAATCTTTTATTACAATCTTACATGTGTTTTGACAGCCTTCTTCTTACTACAATTTGCTTGGTGTAGGATAAAAGTAGTTTAGTGTAAAACTCAACTGTTTTTCTTAGCAATTGTTGAAGGATTGGTGCTGTAGGATTCGTTAGAGTTTTGCCATTACTTTCTGCAGGACTTCAATTTTGCTCTCTTTGCTCTCCCTTCTGCAATTTTTCCCACAACTCAAAATGTTGGCTCAAAATAATCAGTCAAGAAACTCTAAATCTTTTATTGCAATTGTAGATTAGAAAATTTAAATCACAAATTACAGTACAAAATTAATTTTATTTAAGAGGGTTATCTGTTGTTGTGGTTTGACCAATATCTATGGTGAAATCTGGAGTTGTGACAATAGGAGGATAGAAAAGACTAGCTAGCACATAGAACATAGAATAATAGAGTTGGAAGGATCCTTGGAGGTCTTCTGGTCCAGCCCCCTCTTCAAGCAGGAGACCCTATATCATTTCAGATAAATCACTGTCCGGTCTCTTTTTGAAAGCCTCCAGTGAAAGCCCCCAAATTTCTGAAAGAAAGGTGTTCCATTGGTTAGTTGTTTTCACAGTTAGGAAATTTCTCCTTAGGTTACTTCTCTCCTTGATTAGTTTCCATCCAGTGTTTCTTGTCTTGCCTTTTAGTGCTTAAGAAAATAGTTTGACACCCTCCTCTTTGTAGGAGCCCCTCAAATATTGAAACACTGTTATTGTATCTCATGGTTTAAGGGAGGATCTCCTTTTAGCCACTTCCTGCCCATCCCCAACTCAAAGGTATCAGCATTTTCACTGTAGCCCTCAACTCAGCTCCAGATTCCACCAAGCCCCTCACAATAGGTGACAACTTATCTTGGTATGTCTTGGTTGGGTCTGATAGTAATAACTGAATTTAAAACTCAACTGATTTGCCTGGAAATTATTGAAGGATTAGGGCTACATGGTACTTTTGGAGATCTCTAAAATAATTGTAGTAAATGAAGACATGATTAACCCAGAATCTCATGGGCATAGTCTTTCATGTATCAGTATTTTATTTTATGTGCTACAAATTAGGGAAGAAGGTAAATCTAGCTCTCAAGAATCCTTTCCTTAGGCTGAGAAGAGCTCACAAGCTCAGATAGTTAACAAGCTTCCAGATGTTCTAAGCAGATGAACATACTGGAACTCTGTATTAGGAAACTGAGTGTGGTTGTAATCAAGTTATATTTCAGATGAGAAAATATTTCATCATGGGATTTTAATCGCTTCTCTTTTTCATCAGAATTGTCATAATCTATGTAGACTTGGACACAAACGTTCAATGTACGGAGATCTTCATTAAGTTTCTAACCAGCAGTCTTCTTCACATTTTCCCCATAAATAACAAATTTCTCTTTTTCGCTTGTTTAGTTGACTTATAGTTCCTTTGCCCAAGAAGACTTTCAGATTACTGAGTTATTTCCGCTTTATTGCATGGTCCCAAAAGAGGAGCATCAGTATACTGGACTTGTACAACTTCTTCTCCATTTTGGATGGACGTGGATTGGACTCTTTGCTTCTGAAAATAAGGAAGAATGTTTTTTGCAGAAACTGCAGCCATTGCTTTCACAGAACAGAGTCTGTTTAGCTTTCACACAAAACATTCCACAACATCTCAACTTTGAAGTCTTATCCAAATTGCTTAATTCATTCTCAATTATTTCTGTTAAACTGTTAGATAAGAAAGCAAATGTTTTTCTTGTCTATGGAGAAACAATCACAATAGTGTGGGTGAGAACTATTATGTTTCTACATGATCCTGAAAATAAAGAGAGTGCATTATATAGGAAGGTTTGGATCCTGATGAATCCAATTGATTTCATTCTGATGGGAACTCAAAGGAGTTGGGATCTCCAGATGTTCCATGGGGCTCTTTCCTTTACAGTGAATTCAAGAGACATTCAAGGCTTTAAAGAATTTCTTCACGTCATCAAACCTTCTACCCGCAAAGATGAATTTCTTCAACATGTTTGGGGGCGATTGTTTGAATGTTCATTTTCAAATACAGAATTATCTGAAACTTGTACTGGAGAAGAGAATTTGGAGAATCTGCCTTCACCTTTTTTTGAATTTCAGATGACTGGCCAAAGCTACAGTATCTACAATGCTGTTTATGCAGTGGCGCATTCTTTGCATGAGGCAGTGAGATCAAAATCCCAACCAAGAGAGATTCGAAGGGTTGAATTTCCAAATCTGCTATCTTGGCAGGTAATCTTTCCATGCCACACCTATCGTGTATTTCAATGATTATCCACAATCATCCACAATCAATCAATCACCAATCAATGCCTGGAATGCACTACCTGACTCTGTAGTTTCTTCCCCAAACCCCCAAAACTTTATCTTTAGACTGTCTACTGTCAACCTCAGCCTATTCTTTTTCTTTTGTAAAAGTTTTTTTTTAATTTTTTACACAGACAAACAAACAAACAAACAATGCATATTGGCCAAGTCACAAATTTATACAATTGTTAGTTATCTCCAACACAATTTATATATTTTACTTTTTGCCATAATTTTTATTTTATTTTCCTAGTTTTTTCTAATAACCAATATACCGTTCACCCTAATCTCTAATCTTAATCAAATTAAATTTTTCCCTTACTTTCTCCAAGTTAAAACCCTCAAATTTGAAAGTAATCATTTTTCTAATAATTAACCTTAACTCTAAATCATCCTATTGAAATATTTCCCCATTGCATCCTTTTCACAACATAATATAATTTCCAGTATTTCCCTAAATTCCCTTATTCCAATCACAAATATTTTTCTTTGTCAATTTATCCAAATATTACAATCCAATATCTTACTAAAGTCACTTAAATATATAACATTAAAAACATTCATATCTTTTCCATTGCTTTTTCAGATATACATGCAATCCCTTCCTATTAAGCAATAAACCAAATTATTTTGCACAATACATTATCATAAATCTTACTTCAATGCATTTATAGTTCTATTTCTCAATTCTCATTATTTTTAATGCAAATCCAATTTTCGATTGCTTTTTCAAATATATATATTTTCTATACCTCTTCAACAATATCTTAATCACTTCTTATTAAACAGTAAATCTAATTAATTTTCATAATACAATATAGTTTCCGATTTTTTAGTTAAATTCCAAAGTTACAATTAAAAATATTCCAAATATTACAATCTCATATATTGAACTTATTTGTATTTATAAATCCTATTTCAATTCAGTTATAATTCAAAGTAATTATCCATTGCTTTGTACATAATTTAAACAGAATTAATTTTCAGCTTAATTTCAAATGTTTTAGTTTCATTATTACAATTAAAAACATTCCAAGTATTACAATCTCTGCTATTGATTTTTCTAAAATTCATTTATATCTATAAATCTTACTTTAATTCATTTTTAGTTCTAAATGTATACAGCATATTTCTCTTTTCCCTTTCCATCAATTATTTCTTTCTCCTTTTCTCCCATTTTTTAATATTTTCTCCCCCTACCTTTTTCCCTCCTCCATTTTAAAATCCTGAAGTCTTCTATTTCACCCTGTATTTTCTTCCTTCTCATTTGTAGTTTCTTTATCCACTTGTGTGTATTCTAACGTAGTTTCTGGTTCATCAAGTTTAGGTTTTCCATGCATCATTATAATCATTTTATTTAGTTCTGTTTTCAGTGGTATACGCATCTTTTTAATAATTTCAATTAGTTACTGCGTCATTTTATTATATCTGGGTTGTTGTTATTCCAATTTTAAGTTTTGTTATAATCCACCTTCTTTAATTGTCAAGGTCGAACAACTTGTGGACAAACAAATCCTCCTTAAAAGTTCCCACTGCTCTTATCACTTTAAAAGGATTTTTTGTTTCCAAAATAAAAGTTCAATGTTGTAATGTTCTTTTTTTGCCTGCAGATGTCTCTCTCCAATCCACAATTCCAATCAACAGCCTAAGAAAGTATCCATTTTGTTTAAAATCCACGTTACCGATCTTTACCAATTTTTATCTTTTTCTTCTTAATTTTATAGTTCCCCAGTCAATTTAGGATCCAAATTCAAACTGAATCCAGTTTTTTTTAAAAAAAGAATCTTCTATTACAAGGCTTTAATTTTAAGTTTCCCTTTGTCCTTTCTTCAGTAGTCAACAAAAATATTTTTAAATTCTTTCCAATCCTCTTCATACCTATTATGGGTTTTTTTTCCTTCAAATTTTTTAATTATCTCCACACATTTTAGTTCAAAAATCAAGTTTCATTTCAGGCTTTGCCACTTTAAACTTCCACTTTATTCTTCTTCCTTCATTTCTCCCACACCCATTAGCTGCTGTTATATCTCTGGGGCACCTTTTAACAACTTAAACGTATTTCTTTTTTGCCTATGAGCTGGCAATCACTCACCCAACATCAATACTCCGTTCAAATCACCGCTCCTGCTCAAAACTTGCCCCATCTTTGTGACGGCCGCAGTGGCCGCTGCCCCCGCTGCCAAGTCAAAGAGTTTCCTCTGACCTCCAAGAAACTTGCCTGTTCCATTTGGTCGTCCGAGGTGCCTCTCCTTCTTCTCCGTCCCTACAGGACAGATCTGGTCCCAAGACCCCTCGACAGCAGTTTGTCAGCCTGGGATTTCACAAGGCTCATCAGAGCCCACTATTCCCCGTCTGTCTCACCACGATCCTTCCTGTCAAACTGACCTCACCCCATTCCTAAGAAGTCTGTAAGGGACATGCATAAGTGCACCAATGTGCCTACCATCAATGTCCTCTTTTATTGTATCCATTTCATGTATTCATAATCATGTTTATACTTATATCTGTTATCTTATATATGTTTGACAAATAAACAAACAAACAAACAAACAAATAAATAAATAAAATCTAATATAGCTTATTTACCCTGGTCTATGGCTACAAATCTATAGAGAGACTGAGGCAATAGAGCTATTAATTTTATAAAATAAGAGGATGAACATAAACTGGATCTTAACTAATTTCAGGATAGTCAGTGGGATTTACTGTATGCATCAATTTTCATTGTATAAATAACTTTTCAACTCTACATAGATTTGGCCTTTCTTGTGAATTTATCCAACCAGATTTCAAGAAGAATTCAATTGCATTGTGTCTGAAGGCAGTCTTTCTTCTTTTTGTGCCCAAAAAAACATTTCTGAAATATAGATATTTCACTTTTCTTATTAGCTTGTGAATAATGATTCTCATCAGAGCCATGGTGGCACAGTTGTTAGAAAGCAGTACTGCAGGTTATTTGTACTGGCTGCCAGTTGCCAGCAGTTTGGCAGTTCGATGCCCACAGGTTCAAGGTTGACTCAGCCTTCCATCCTTCTGAGGTTGGTCAAATGAGGAGCCAGATTGTTGGGCGAAAATGCTGACTCTGTAAATTGCTTAGAGAGGGTTGCAAAACACTGTGAAACACTATATAAGTCTAAGTGCTGTTGCTATCCAAAATTATACTCAGCCAGTTCTCTAATCTACTTCTCCTTGGATCATGAACCTTTCAGAGTTGGGATGGAGAGCTTTCTCTCGCTATCAATTTCAAGAAAAATGGACCAAATGTCAGTCCTTTTGAGCTGTGTCCTCTACCCTTTGAAACAACTCTATCTTTGAAAGAATATCTCCCTCTCCCTCCCCCTCCCTCCCTCTCCCTCTCTCTCCCTCCCTCTCTCTCTCTCTCTCAAAACAATTGAGTCTCAAATGATAAAATCTGACTAAAAAAAATTGTCAGGTCTCAGGATGTCAAATACCTTAGCACTAACAAAGAACAAACAATGTAGGATGAGTTTAGATATGGTCCAATTTTGATTGTCTAGTTGTTTAAATAGTGAATATAAATCATATCTGAATCAAGTTGTGTAATGCCAATACCTCGTTTTGATTTTGATTTGTTAGCTGCTGTTGTTTCATTTTTTCCCTTGGTAGTAACATTAAATTAATATTAGAAGAGACTTGTGTCTTTCTCTGAAATATAGATTATCTATATTTTAAGTGTATTTATTTGATATTTGTTAGCGCAATAGAAAGAATGATTAAGAGACAGTTAAATATACTGACCACTACTTCATTATTATTCTTCCAATTCTCTTCCATTCTCTTTCAAATAGCTCCATTCATTTCTTCAAGGCATTTCTTTCAACAATTCAGCTGGGGAGAGAGTGTTCCTGAATGAGAAAGGGGAAGCAACAAGTGGATTCGACATCACCAACTTTATCACTTTTCCAAATAGATCCTTTCAGAAAGTCAAAGTTGGAAAGATTGATCCTCATATTCCCAATGCGAAGGAATTAATCATTGACGAAGATGTGATTGTGTGGCACCCAGCTTTTAACCAGGTGTGGACTCATTTAATCAACTATTCCTTGATGCATTATGATCTAATACTTAACATAGTCTCTTTAGAAATCTAATTTGTGATTTTTGAAATGGCATATTCTGTACAAACATTGACAATGATCAATCTTTCATCAAATTGACAAAATGACATTACAATTTAAAAGATAGGTATTCACATTTGGGTTGCATTTCCATTTGAAATCCTAAGATACTGTTCCCATAATATTGTAATCACATATATTTCTTTATTCACCCTGCCATTCTCCAAATACACCCTTTGCTCATACTTATAGTGTCAACATTTTAATGTATAGTTAAAAAATGTGATGGCTCAGTGGTGAAAGACACTGAGAAGCTGAAAAGCTGCCAGCCCGGGTTTGAGATCTGAGCACTATGCAATAGTGTGAGCTCCCATTCCTGCCTCAGCTCCCGTCCACCTAGGAATTCAAAAGCATGCAAATGTGAGTAGATTCATAGGTACCACTTTGGTGGGAAGGTAACAATATTCCTTGTCATATAGCCATGGTGGCTACATGACCATGGAAAATATCTTTGGACAATGCTGGCTCCCTTGGTCAAGAAACGCTGTGAACTCTGTGTCCTAGATTTCAACACAACTGGATGGGGAAACCTTTACCTTATAAATATACCTGGAATAAGCCTTTGAGAATTCAAATATTCTTCCTCTCACCATAAAGAAGAACAATAGAAATTGCTTAAAATTTTCTCTTTGCAAAAATCTTTTATGTTTATCACCAGGTTCTTCCAATTTCTGTGTGTAATGACCCTTGCTCCCCTGGATCCTGGAAGAAAGGGTTGGAAGGAAAACAATTCTGTTGCTACGACTGTGTTCCATGTCCAGAAGGGAAGATTTCAAATCAAAAGGGTAGGTTAGACATTCCAGCAAGTCCTCAATAGAAGCAAATTGTAATTCACTACTTTAGTGTAGCAAGTAGTTTTGTGAGTTCTTCAAGGTGAGTATCCATTTCTATACCTGTGAATCACAATGCCATGAGAGCTGAGCTTTTATATCCACCCCTACAGATTTCTTCTCTGTGTTTTGGAAAAATGGGAAACGTCAAAAGGGTCTAAATTTTAATAATTTTGAAAATTTATTAGACAGGATTGAATAATTGCCCTTTCCATTGTACTTATTTTATGGTGATCCCAGGTGATACAATGATGGAAAAACTGCATTTCCCTAGAAACATGATCCAACTGGTAGCCAATAGAAAAAAAATGGGAGGGATAACAGTTGGCACCCATAAAATATTATTTTCAAAAATATGGAATGTATAAAATCATGCCTTGATTTCCCTTCCAGATATGGATGACTGTTTTCAATGTTCAGAAGATCATTATCCAAATAAAGAAAAGAAAGGATGTATCCTGAAACTGGTGGTGTTTCTAACCTTTGAAGAAACCATAGGAATTGGTTTGGCCTCGGCAGCTCTTTGTTTCTTCCTCTTGACATCTTGGGTACTTGGAATTTTTATTAAGCACAGGGATACTCCCATTGTCAAAGCCAACAACCGGTCCCTCACCTACACCCTCCTTGTCTCTCTTCTGCTCTGTTTTCTCTCCTCTTTGCTCTTCCTCAGCCAACCTGGCAAAGTGACCTGCCTTCTCCGGCAACCAACTTTTGGCATCACCTTCTCAGTGGCCATTTCCACTGTACTGGCCAAAACCATCACCGTGGTTGTGGCTTTCATGGCCACTAAACCTGGTTCTCAGATGAGAAAATGGGTGGGAAAAAAATTGGCCTTTTCTATTGTCCTTTTTTGCTCCCTCTTCCAAGTATGTATTTGTACTATTTGGTTGTTCTCATTCCCTCCATTCCCTGAGTTGGACATGCACTCAGAGCTCCAGGAAATGATTTTACAATGCAACGAGGGGTCAACTTTCTTCTTTTATTGTGTCTTGGGATACATGGGTATCTTGGCCATCACCAGCTTTATTGTGGCTTTCTTTGCCCGTAAATTACCCGGCAGCTTTAATGAAGCCAAGTTCATCACCTTCAGCATGTTGGCCTTTTGCAGTGTGTGGATCTCCTTCTTTCCAGCCTATCTTAGCACAAAAGGCAAAGCCATGGTAGCTGTGGAGGTCTTCTCCATCTTGTCCTCCAGTGCTGCATTATTGGGATGCATATTTTTGCCAAAATGCTACATCATTGTTTTCAGGCCTGAGCTAAACCACCGGGAACAACTTATAAAGAGAATGTAGGGCATCATGTGTTCTTTCTGGCTATGGAAATGATTAACAGAACAAAAAGAGTAGAGTGCTGCTATCTACAGGAAATTATAGATGTCATTGTTTCTGTCAAACAAGATTTTAATGATTTAATTAAAGTTTTCATGAAGGATCACTCTCCATCAACCAATGTATATCTACTGTACCTAATTATCCAATTTTAATAATGTTGCAATTTAGGGACATTATATAAAACATAATCTTCCTTCTAACTCATCCCATTAGAAGTATATGCTGACCATTGACCATAATAAATTTTGATTTAATTTGGTTTGATTTGGGTGTGTCTTCCACTAGTCTTTTGGATAAGACCCTTTCCATCATGCAATGGCTAATAAAATACCACATCAGGCTAGAAAGCAGGAGACCCTGAGTTCCAGTCCTGCCTTAGCTATGAAAGTCATCTGGCTATCTTTAGGACAGTCCTTCTCTCTCAGCCCAACCCACCTCACAGGGTTGTTATTTAGGGAAAATAGGAAGATGAAAGTGTGTTAGATATTTTCAATGCCTTGAGTTATTTGTAAAAATAATAAAATCTATATGTGTGTGTGTATGTGCATGTTTGTATACTTATATGTGTGTGTTTGTGTTTTAATTCCATGATGTCAGTATTGCTGACATTAGCATTCTCTGCTGGAAAAGTGGATGAATTCCTCGTCCAAAGGGCTATTTGATTTAATTCCTTAATAAGTTAAAAAAAAGTTTTGTCTTCTCTATTAAACGACTCTGTTCATTTTACATGGTTAATGGGAGTCCTGCTCCATTGTAAGAAACGAACCTGAATTTGAACAATGGAACCTATATTTATTGTAATTCTCCCTTGATCATCTTAACTGACATCTTCTCAATATTAAGTCATGAGACACTTATTATCTCACCAATACCAAAATAATTATTTCCTACAGGAATTGCAATATTTTCTTAGTTAGGCCCAAGCTTGCTGAGCAAAAACAAAATTCAACAACAATCAAGATGCAAGCATCTGTTTGTTTATAAAATATCTCTTGAATCACAGGGAAATGGGCACAAGGGGGGAAATGGGCCAGTTGGATTCATTGTTATAGGGAGCTTTCTGCCTCTCCCTTCTGCCAGAATGTCTATTCACACCCTGATGATAGCCAAGATTTGAATTAGCACTCACATGGATCCTCAAATAGATATTGGTGGGTTTTTGTCATTAAGTGCACTCTCAGGCATAAACCTTAGCTCAATCATTGGACGACCATTGGATTACTTTCCTACAGGGGTGAAATCAGTGGTGGGTTGCTCTCGGTTCAGTCCGGTTCTTGCGAACCGGTAGTAATGGTGGTGGCTCTGCCCACCCACCCGGACGTCATCATGAATGATCTGCGCATGTGCAGAAGCATGTGTGCATGCGCACTCCCATTGCGAACTGGTAGCAGAGGTAAATAGAAACCACCCCTGGGTGAAATCTGGCAGATTCTGACAGGTTCTGGAGAATCGGTAGCAGAAATTTTGAGCAGTTCGGAGAACTGGCAAACACCATCTCGCTGTCCCCAGAGTGGGGTGGGAATGGAGATTTTGCAGTCCTCCTTCCCCCAGGAGTGGGGAGGGATTGGAGATTTTGCAGTATCCTTCCCCTGCCACGCCCACCAAGCCACACCCATCAAGCCATACCATGCCCACCAAGCTACTCCCACAAAACCAGTAGTAAAAACATTTGAATTTTACCACTGCTTTCCTATAATTTGATAAAAGAGATGGACATTTTGATCCTTCTGATATTCCTGGGGCACAAACAAATATCCCTGAGCTGCCCTACAAGAGATGCTTTCCTTGTTCCACATGAGTGGTACCAGCCTGGTGACTTTATCCTCGGTGGGATAGTATCTAAATTTTCTACCATTTTTATGAAATTGAATTTAAGGAACATTCCTCTCTAATACAGTATGATTTACCAATGCAAGAATTTTTTTTTCTTCCCATGAATTTCATAATCTTAACTACAATCCCAAAAAATAGTTATAGGAATGAAAGGTTTTATATAAAATCTATGGCTTCTCTGTATTTCAAATATACAGTATCTGGTTTCCAGCTTCGTTGCATTTCAAATGAATCCTTTCTGCACTCTGGAAAGAGTGCAGAAAAGAGCAACAAAGATGATTAGGGGCCCGGAGGTTAAAACATATGAAGAAAGGTTGCAGGAATTGGGTATGTCTAGTCTAGTGAAAAGAAGGACTAGGGGTGATCTCGCAGGTGGGTTGGCCAGCTGGATGCACTATTTGGCCACCCTCCCACTTTTTCCAACTGTCTATCTTTGCCTGCCCACAGCCACAATGGGGAAGGGGAGGTGTACAGTACAACCAGAGGGCCAGCTCATCTTTGTCCTCTCATGCCTCTACTTCTGCCTGCTGTCATTGCTGCTGTGGTGTGGCAAGATGAGACAAGTGGCAGAGGATGGCACCATGGTGTGGCCCCTGCATGCTCGACCTCACTGTCCAACCACAGAGGCATGGGTGGAGGCACTCAATCTGGCCTGCTGCAGGTGCTGTGTAGCTGCCTGCCTGGTCATGGCCAGAGGCAAGCAAAGGCAGACTGTGGGATGGAGTGGGCAGCTGACCACACAGCACATCTGGTTGGTCAGAGCATGTGCCTCCCTCCATGCCTATAGCTCCACCTGCTGTTGGAAGGGCCAGCCTAGCAGTCACAGCATCAAGACTCATCTGTGCTGCGTGGGCTGCACACCTCCAGAGTGCCCTTGCTAAGTGCCCCAGACACCATCGGCCCCTGCATGATTCCCCTGTTCGCACATTGGGAAGGGTGGCCAATCAGGCTGGGCCGGGGCCTGGGCAGTGAAGTTGATCCCTTGCTATCTGCAGTGCAGGCCCGTAGGCCAGATATGGGACCATCCGGCCAGCGGGCGTTGTTTTTGACATGTCTGTTGTATATGTAAAAAAATAGGACATCACCTGAAAATAAGCCCTAATGCATCTTTTGGAGCAAAAATTAATATAAGACCCGGTCTTATTTTGGGGAAAATATGGTATTATTTTAGTCCCATTGTTTTAAATATATAACTCTGAAATCGTCAACCATAGCTCTAGTTGCTCATTTTCAGCAGCAGGAAAAAGGACATTGGTACTCTAGAGATAGAAATAAAATTTGTGTGTGTTTTTCTGTGTGTTGACTTCTCTAAACCATTCACAGGTCCTCCAAGCAATTCAGTTTCCATGTCAGCAAATTCTAGTTCAAATTAAAATTATCTCAGCTGTGAAAAGAGCTGCGATGGTTTGTGAGAAACTCTCTTGAGGCCTGCAACTCTCAAAGGCCTGGAAGTTGTCTTCTTCTCAACACTGAGGCTGAGGAAACATCTAAAGGCAAATTGCAAAGTCATTATTCTGAAAAATAAACAATGGCATAATAAGATGTCTGTCGAATTGGGCATTAGTTATCCTACTGTGGCATGCTTATAGCCAGCAGATACGAACATTTATATTTTTAGTTTCTAATTCAACCCAAGAATTAACACAAGCTCTACCAGGAGTGGCATCAGTCAGCCAGCAGGACTGTCTGTATTATAATTGCACACCAGAGTATCACTTAGTGATGTCTGTGAAGATTCTCAGTCATCCAGGTCACAGTTGTCCTAAAAGTGCTTTTTCAAAAGGCAGCTGGACTTTGTTTTTCCATGAGGAAAAATGTCTCCCTTGAAAAAGCATCTTTAGGATCACTTAATGATAGAGTTATTAGCGTTCGCAGAAGAACAGCTGAGGAAGAAAAGCTGAAATGCTCACTTGGTAGTTCTCCTAATCTCCCCCTTCTTCATATCTAACTTTTCTGATGAGGCAATTAGTGAGCTGCAGTCCTCCTCCTGCTTTTTAAGAAATTATCCTCTCTGTGATTATGTTGCAGGAATTTTAGTCCTGTGTTTTTGAAATGTCAAAATTTAAACCAATACAAACACACTAAAACTATTTGGGATTTGTTTCCTGGATCATTTAATGACAGTATGTGAACTTTAAACTGACAAATCCATACAGCTCCCCTCCATTCCATATTATGCAAAGATATATCAGCACCCTTTTTTTATTCAAATAAAATTTGAAATGCAATGAAAAATAAAAAGATAATATGATCAGATAAAAAGCACATCCCTAGCATTTAGCATTGCCTTTATTTTTGAGAATATCATGTGGGTCCTCTATGAGCTCTCATGCCAACGTGGGATAAAGCTATTAATAATAATAATAAAAAAAACATTGTCCAAGCAGTTGCTATGAGTTAATACTACTTTGATACTACAAACGTACAAATGATTCTGATTTTAAAGATCAGAAATTAGATTGCAAAGGATATAGAGCAAAAGTTTGTTTCGTGTGCAGGCTGAAGTCATAAGATACATAAAAAGAACTTTGGTTAAGTTATCCCAAAGGTGTTTTTCAAAATTGAACAGCCCTCTCTCAACAGAGGGAGGAGGGGATAAGACATCATCTAATGCAGTGATGGCTAACCTTTTTGCCATTGCGTGCCAAAAGCTGGGGGAGTGCGGAGTAGTCACACGTGCGCGTGGCCACACCCATAATTCTAGGTGCCCTGCCCCCCAAAGCATGCGCGCGCGATCCCATGCTCCCCCCCACTTTTGGCATGGGACAGCATGGTGGGCACGATAGGCCCATTTTTTGCCCTTCCCAGGCTCCAGAGGCTTTCTAGGAGCCTGGGGAGGACGAAAACAGCCTTCCCTACCCCACCGGAGGCCTTCCAGAGGCCAGAAACAGCCCGTTTGCCAACTTCCAGTTTGCCCAGAAGGCCCAAAAATCAGCTGGCCAGTGCCCACATGCATGCTGGAGCGTTGCTTGGGCAACGCTCGCATGCCGAACAATATGGCTCCGCGTGCCACCTGTGGCATGCGTGCCATAGGTTTGCCATCCTGGATCTACTGTATCTCCAGTCTACAACACAGTCCTTTCAACAGTTCCATGAAGGCTCCACACCCATTTGCACCACTCAGGTGACCCTGATGACACAGAAAAACCTCCAGGTGACCTTAACAACCCTCTAAAAGGATGCAAATGACCAGCTGCCTACAAGGAGTATAAATCCTTCCATTCCCCACCATCCAGTCAGAGCTAAAGAAGCTTCTTGGAGGAGAACTGAAACATATTCAAAGAAAAACTAGAAAGTGCAGTTGCCTCCTCTGGGACAACCAGGACCTGAATGACTGAGAATTTTCATAGACATTGGTTATATTAGTACACAGATGAAATAACTTGCAGCAAAATTAACCAGAATAACTGAATTGGAAGGAATCTTGGAGGTCTTTTAATCCAACTCTATATCATTTCAGAAAAAATGGTTTTATGTCAGTTAAGGATTATGTCTTTCATCCAATGTAAATGTATTTTTATAAGGCACAAATGGACTTTTATATATAAATGGATATAATAAAAGTTTGAATTCTGGTCATAACAAATGGCTCTTTCTTGCATTGTTCTGCAGCCTTGATCAGGGATTAATCCAAAATAAGTGTTAATGTAATGAAATCAACTTTCCTGTCTCTTCTGCCACATATTAATTTGGTAGCATATAATCTAAATTTAAATACAGTTCCACTTCCAAAAACACTGCACAAAGAACTGAAATCTTGATTCTTCCTACAAGCTTTGAATTTTTATGCAAGTATGAATTGTTCTGAATCAGAGAGTGTAAATGCAGAAGAGGCTAGGATTGTGTCTCCATAGAAAGAAAAACTCAGAGCAGGCTGTGACTGCATGTTCTATCTTCTAATCTGAAAAGGAAATACTGCTTGTCGGTGGGCTATATTGGGTTTTTTTAGATTGGATTTAGGCTTAGCTTAGACTTAAAATGCTAAAAATAAATATTTAGGAAGTTGTGTATACCTGTGGTTTAAAAATTTAGGAAGTTGTGTATACGTGTAGTTCAATACTATTGGATTTTAACTATGATTGTCAGGGTTTCCAAGTAATATTCGGGAGAAGGGCGGTATATAAATTTGAAAAATAAATAAATAAATAAATAAATAAATAAATAAATAAATAATAACGCCATAGAAAGCAGAACTCTGAGGCAGGCAGGTTCCTGAAAGAACAATTTTATTGGTGATATCATATTGGCACAAACTTATGAAAACCAACTCTGAAAGTTCCTGCGGTATTCACCTGATTAAAAAATGAAAGTCCCTCCTTTCTCCAAACAATCAGTCACATTGTCCAATTGAGGTGCTGGCTGATTGCCTGGTTACTTTACTCTTCCTTTCTCCAGCCACCTGTTGGAATGTCCTTGGCTCCCACAGGAAACTATTTTGTTTTGGCTAACCCCCCCCCCCATTTTGTACAGTTTTGGGGCTGCCTGATCTACTGGCTTGAGCTGGTAGTCTACTGCCAGTTTTAACAAGCTATTGTGAAAGACTAGATGCACTTTCCCTAGCAAACGGGAGAGTCTAAGCTGTAGTGTTACAGGTTTAGTTAGTTTCACTATGGGGAAGGGCCCTATGAACTTTGGTTCTAACTTTTTGCAGGGGAGCTGTAGCCTCAAGTACTTGGTCGAGAGGTAAACCTTACTCCAGGGGTGAAATGCTCCCGGTTCAGACCGGCTCCGGTGAGTAGGTAGCGATGACGGCGGGCAGTTCGGAGAACCAGTAGCAAAAATCCCTGCCCCAACCCCCATGCCCAGCTGAGCCGCACGATCATCAGAGCCTTTTTTTTCTTTAAAATGGCTCTGAGGAACCAAGCTCTGACAATCCCAGCTGAGTTGCCTGCTAATCAGGCAACTCAGCTTGGATCGCCAGAGACATGTAAAAGAAAAAAACTTCTTTCCTTTTAAATGGCTCTGATGATCTGCTAATCGGTAGCAAAAATCCCTCCCCCCTCAGCTTGCTTACCTTAGCTGCTGGTCGCAACGCCTTGCTGTAATCCCTGCAATCGATTGCATCAGCAAGCAACTGAATCTGAATTGTGGACTTCAATTCCCAGAATTCCTCAGCCAGCAAAACAAAGCTGGCTGAAATATTCTGGGAGTTGAAGTCTACAAGTCTTAAAGTTGCCAAGGTTGGAGACCCCTGTTCTATTGGGTAAGTTTTTTTCCCCTTTGGGAGCTTTAAAAAAAATGGTTAATTGGGGTTTTTTTTAGTTGTTCTTTTTTAGACCTAGCCATTTAAAGTTTAGGAAGTTTTAAATTTAGCTGCTCCCCTCTCCCTTCTGTTTCCTTGGAGATGGCAGCACTCACAACTTTCCAAGCCAAACTGGCAAACCTCCAACCCTCCAGCTCCCTGCCAGATGTTTGGACGGAGTAGCGCCAGGGTTCCGAAGCCATGGCAGAAAGCCAACTCTCTACTGAAAGCTTACTTCAAGTGGCTGCGAACCAGCCCCCCCTCCCTACTCCAGCTAGCTTGGATGTAACGGGGCCTCAACTCCCCCCCTCCTCCAGCAAAGGTGCAACCCCCACTTCCTCCACCACTGCCGCAGAATTACCAAGGTCAGACGATCGTGCTCCAAGCCAAGAAAAATGATGAACCCTGGTGGACTTTGCCAAAATCTGCAGAAGTTGAGTTCACCTTTCCAGATGCAAAAGGTAAGGGGAAGTCTCTGAGTGAATTGGGAAGGGCGGACTGGTTATGGGACTGGCAACAAGCCAGACAGCAAAAAGCTTCAAAGCTGCCACTCGAGAGCCGCATGGAGAAATTGAAGGAAGATTTTGACCATGCCGTCCGACTGGGGGAGGGACCACCCTGTAGGCCCAAGGAGAGGGGGAGGCCAGCCGAGCCTGTTGAACTGAGTCACCATAGATGGGAGCACAGCCCTCCCCCCTCCCACACCAGAAGGAAAGAAAGTCCCTGTGTACATCCATGGGTTCCCCCTCTGCCCAGCAAGCACACCAGCCTAAGCAGGACATTGCCCCCCCATGAGAGATGAGGAAGAAGTCCAACGGCACCCTAGGCAGGCTCACAGAGCCCCGCAATGGGAGGAGGGGCCACCGAGGGCGGAGCCACCCTGGTTCAGAGGCAAGTTTGATGGGGATCCAGACCAGGTAGCAAAGTTCCTCGACACAGCTGAGATCTACATCCAGCACTATGGACACCTCTATCCATTCCCCAGAGCCCTAGTCAGTGCCATTTCAGAAGGGCTGGAGGGAGAAGCAAGGAGCTGGTCAGCAGCCCTCTACAAGAATAGGGCCCCCCAACTGCAAGACGCAGATGGTTTCTTGCAACTACTACGGGCTAGGTTCGAGGAGGCAGGGGAAGATCCCTATGTGGAAGACGAACTCAGAAACCTAATGCAGAAAGGGAAGCCCATCAAGGAGCACATTTGTGAATTCAGAAGAGTCGTTGGCACCTTACCTCCCCTACCAGAGCAACTACTGGTGTATTTCTTCAGAACAAGCCTAGATAAGCGAATCGCCCAAGTGACCGCTTATCGGGACATCCCGAACCGACTCTCCAAATGGTTCCGGATGGCAATGCAAATTGAGAGGGGGCTGTGCACCAACGACATGCTAAAGCAACCAGAGGTCAAGGAGAGATACCAATCGGACCCGAGACCACATACCACGGCACTACGGACTACCCAAAGGCCTTTCATTCCGTGGAGCCCAATGAGGTGCTACAGATGTGGGGGAACGGGCCATCTGGCAGCAGCGTGTTGGTAATCGATGTAGCATCTCAGGTACTGCTCTATCATGGCATTCAATCTCTCCACCCACCCACCCCCATTGGTGCTCGGGTAAAACGCTGAACTGAGGCCTTGGGATGATCCTATGGATCGTAGGAATTCCCTCCAGAATTTCGCTGTGAACTGGACACTTCGATCGGAGACGATTCTTCTGGGTACTCCATGCAGACGGTAGATGTGTTTTA
This sequence comes from Pantherophis guttatus, assembly GCF_029531705.1. Next base: position 168,237 of record NW_026844128.1, read on the forward strand.
CGAACAATTTGGCTAATTGACGGGCTGAGGGTAGTCCGCTGCAGGGTATGAAATGTGCCTGTTTGGAGAATAAGTCTATTACAGTCCAGATCACTGTGTTTCCGCCACTCCTCGGCAGTTCTACTATGAAGTCCATAGCAATCTCCTCCCATGGCCTTGTCGGTTCAGCTATTGGCTGCAGCAGCCTGGGAGGTCTTCCTGGTCGGGTTTTCATCGTGGCACAGATGGTACAACTTTTTACATAGCTGTCTACGTCTTTCCTTATGTGGGGCCACCAAAACTGCCTTTGTACTAAATGCAAAGTCTTTCGGAAGCCAAAATGCCCCGCTGGTTTAACGTCATGGCTCCTCTTGAGGACCAGGGTGCGTAGAGTCTCTGGGACATAGAGTTTCATCCCTTTCCATGTTAGGTCATCCCTTTTTGTCAAGAGATGTTGATTGTCTCAGAACCAGGGGTCCGCCAATGTTTCTGTTTTGAGTCTTGTCATCAAGTCACTTGCTGGTTGGCCCTGCTGGTCGTGGCGCTGCCATCTGGTGACTACTTGACCCACTCCTTGGGCAGAGGGGATGATGGCATTCACTACCTGCTCCCGTTCACTGTTGTAAAATGGGAGGAGGGGGTACATTCCTGTGATCTGACGGAGATGGGATTAGGAGAGTGGCTTGGAAGATAGCCAATGAGACACAGAGAATTGGGGATTGGAAAGGGAGGGCTTTGGGGGCAAAGGTCAGTGCTGACCACGAAAGAGCCAGGGACAGATCATTATGCTCAATAAAGAGAAAATTTCCTCAAAGATCGGCAGTTTGGAAATTCATTTATTTTGAGATAGCATCGAAACCTGACAAATAAATTAAAATAAAATAATATTTGTGCAGCTTTCTAAGATTTAGTGTATTTCTGTAGTGTTTCACTCTAACTACACAAAGACACAAAATCTCACAAAGCAGTATGTGGAATTTTTGTGTGGAAAGTTGGTTTTTTTGGGCTTTTTGTGGCTGTGTGAGGTTCCTGCTTATTGCAGGGGCCATTTTGGGTCTAGCACAGCTGCTTTTACATTGTGGGTGAGCCAGTTGTGTTGTGTTGTGTTGTGTGTGTGTAAAGTGTGAAAGTTGTTTTTTGGGCTTTTTGTGGCTGTGTGATGTTCCTGCTTGTTGCAGGGGCCATTTTGGGTCTAGCACAGCTGCTTTTATATTGTGGGTGAGCCTGTTGTGTTGTGTAGTGTTTTGTAGGTTAAAAAAGGGCAAAGAAGTGACATTGACTTGGCCACGCCCACCTGACCAACAATCCACGCGCTCCCAGTCACCTTACCACCAAGCCCCACCCACTAATTAAGCCAGGCCCACAGAACCAGTAGCAAAACAATTTAGATTTCACCCCTGCCTTACTCCCTATTTGGAATGGGCTTTGGGGGGCCCCAATGCTTATCGGCTTGCACTTTATGGGTTCTCGCCATTTCCTGAAGGGCTCGCTTTGTATTTTCCCAGGCTTTTTTCAGGGATTCCATCCAGTCAGTCAAGGACATGGGTGAAGGTTGTTCCATAGGGAGCCAATGTGACTTGGAAAGGGTCAGTCCAGTGTTACTGTGCACCACATTGTTGTATGCCACTTTGGCAAAAGGCAGCAGTTCTGCCCCATCAGTTTGCTGATAATTCACTTGGATCTTAAATATTGTTCAACCATTGTTTTGCGCTAATCTGTACCAGATAGTTGATGTTTGACCATTTCATCCAACATTTTGCAGGGAAATGGATTCCTGATCATTTAATTAATATTAAACCTTTGTCCTGATTTCTAGAATTAGAGCAACATTGTAGCTTCCAACTTCCCAATTCCATTTCTCCACTATTTTCAAAACAGGTTAAGCATCAGTCACTTATGATGTCACTCCAAAGAAGGAAAGTTGTTGATCAGACATCAGTTCTTTATATTCTCTTTTAATTCACTTTTTAAAGGGTGGGAGGGAGGATGTAATGTGTATGATTGGGGTGGGTTTGGGGGGCAACCCTCAGGCGTTGGGGGGGCGGGGGGCTAGTTCCTATACTGGGGAGGGCATTCCCATTGTCATTGAGGGTGGGAGGGGCAGATATGGTGGGAGCAGGGGGCCATATTGTTGTTATGGGAGGACGCACTCACTACCTGTGAGTGATTGCATGCTCCAGCCCCCAAGGCTCTTCTCGTTCCCTGGGTTGTTTGGATCCTCAGGGCCTGGGCCTCCGGTTGATGTTGTGCAATGCCAGGTCCGTGGTAAGTAAAGCCCCTCTCACTTGTGATCTGGTTCAGGAGGGGGGTGCGGACCTGGAAGGTATGATGGAGACCTGGTTGGGCCAGGACGGGGGGTCCCCCTCATTGAGATGTGCCCACCGGGTTTCTATGCATTCCGTCATCCGAGGTCCCAGGGGAGGGGAGGGGGTGGTGGTGGTTCTTGTAAAGGAAGGACTTGCTCCAAGGGAGGCCACTGTACATCAGATAGTCAGATGTGAGTCCCTCCTTGTGAAGTGGGGACATGGGAGGCAGATGGGCTTCCTGATTACATACCTGGCTCCCTGCCATTTGTCGCTGCCCTGCCCGAGCTGCTCAATGTGATTGTTGAGGTGGCGGTGGAGACCCCTGGGCTTATGGTCATGGGGGACTTCAATTTGCCATCTGTCGGCGAAGCGTCTGAGTTGGCCTGGGAGTTCATGGCTTCCATGATGGCCATGGACCTGACCCAATTAATTCATGGACCCACTCAGAGACAGATGGTTGACCCCAGAAGGACTAACTTTTGTATGGCAACTTCAAAGATACAGACTGAACACAATTGATAAAGCAAGAGCTTTCTATGATCAATTTCTTAGAGAAAAAGAAATAGAAATGCAATTTGAAACCCAACCTGTAGTTCCAATAAAATTTACAGAGGAAGAATTGGCAATGCTCGAGTCGACAGAGGGAGCAGTTGGGGGAGTTATCCAACAAAAGGAACAACGTGAAGTAAGATCTACTAGAGCAGTAAAACCTACATATAAAGTATGAATATGGAAGAAAGGAAATTAATTTCAATAAATATAAATGGACTTAATTTGGCTATTAAGAAAAAGAAAGTATTCCATTAATTGGAGAAATTAAAAGCTGATATAATTTGCTTACAAGAAGTACATATTAAAAAACAACATGAATATTTGTTGACACAACCAAAACTCAGAAAAACCTTTTTATCCCTATCGCAAAGTAAAAAAAAGGGGGAGTTGTATTATATATTAAAAATGCAATAGTGGCGGAACAAAAATACTCAGACTTAGAAGGTAGAATTTTGATGGTTGAAATAATTGATAACAATATGAAAATTCTTTCAATAGCAATATATGATCCAAATGAAAATCAAAGTGACTTTTATAGAAGATTACATAATAAAATAACTGAAATGGAATATGATAATAGTATGATGGGGGACTTTAATGGAATTTTGGATGAAAATCTGGATTACAAAACAAATAAGGCAATAAAACATACCAGAAAGATATTACCAAGATCCTTCTTTAAGATGATGGAGGAAATAAATATGAAAGATACATGGAGAGAAAGAAACAGAGAAAACAAACAATATACTTTCTACTCTGACAGACATTTATCTTGGTCCAGACTAGATGTGATATGGTCAACAATGGATTTGTTGTTGAATATAGATTATGTGGAAATAGAAACCAATTTATGGGCGGATCATAATCCTGTGATAATAATCTGGAAAGGATGAACAAGAAGATCTAGATGAACTTTAAATAATACAATATTAAAAGAGCAAGATTTTGTGCAGAAAATGGAAAGAGACTTGGCTTTCTTTTTTTAAAAAGAAAACAAGAAAGAAGAGACATCGATACAAAACCGCTGGGATACAATGAAGGCATATGCCAGAGGATTAATTATAGATTACACAAGGAAAAGGAATGCAAAAAAAAAGACTAACTCCGAAATTATTGGTCGATGATTATAAAAGGATCGAACAGGAACTCCAGAAAGATCCACAAAAGAAGCATATTAAAATTAAAATGGATACAATAAAGCATAAAATGGATCTATTGGAGAAAGAAGAATTAGCCCAAAAAATAAGAAGTGCCAAACAAAACTACTTCAAAAATGCAAATAAACCAGGCAGATGTTTAGCTTATAAATTGAAAAAGGAAAGAGAATCGAGGAAAATAACACACCTAGTCGATGCACAAGGGCAAAGTAAATTTGGAAATAAAGAGATGGGGAAGATAATACAAGAATTTTACAGACAACTATATGAAAGAGAGACAATAGAGGAGGAGAAAGTGCTAAAGTATCTATAAGAAGCAAAGCTACCTCGGATTTGTAAAGATGTGGAGGAGATGTTGGAAAGAAATATAACGATGATGGAGTTAACAGAAGCAATCAAGAAGCAAAAGAATGGTAAGGCGCCAGGGCCAGACAGTCTACCAATTGAATACTACAGGACGCTACAAGAATCTTTGACCCTTCCACTATTGGAGGTGATGAATGAAATGATGACAAAGAAGGAAATACCTAAATCATGGACTGAGGTGTATATTAAATTGATTCATAAAAAAGGCACACCCACAACAAATCAAAAACTATAGGCCCATATCCTTGCTAAACTCAGACTACAAAATTTTTGCTTCAATATTGGTGGAAAGACTTAAGAGATATTTGAACAACTTTATACATGCGGATCAAAATGGATTCCTACCAAAAAGACAAATTAGAGATAACGTAAGAATGATTTTGGATACTTTAGAGTATTACGAAGCACATCCTGAAAAACAGATGGCCTTGGTATTTTTAGATGCACAAAAAGCTTTTGATAACGTTAATTGGCGATTCATGATACTTCAAATGGAAAAGATGGGCTTTGGTAGGAAATTTATACAGGCAATTGAAACTATGTATTTTAAACAGACAGCAAAAGTAATGGTAAATGGAGAATTGACTGATCCTATTGAAATAGAAAAAGGCACTAGACAAGGATGCCAACTGTCCCCATGGTTGTTTATATTGACTTTAGAAGTTTTAAATAGATGCATCAGAGAAGAAAAAGAGATAAAAGGCATGAAAATCCAAAAAGAATAATATAAACTTCAAGCCTTTGAAGCTCCATGGCATAGGACCTGGGTATTTGCAGGACCGCCTTCTGCCGCCGATAGCCTCTCACCGACCAGTACGCTCCCGCAGAGAGGGACTCCTCAGGGTGCCGTCAGCCAGGCAATGTCGGCTGGCGACCCCCAGGGGGAGGGCCTTCTCTGTGGCAGCTCCTGCCCTCTGGAACGATTTGCCCCCAGAGATCCGAAGGATATCGGATCTCCGGGTCTTTCGCCATGCCCTGAAAACTTTTCTTTTCCATCAAGCAGGGCTGGCATGAACCCCCCCCCTTTTTTTAGTTTTTTTTTAGTTTTTTAGTTTTTTAACTTTTAATTTGTCAATGGGTTTTAATTCAAATTGTTTTAAATTTGGGCCAAAGTATGTAATTCTTTTAATAATTTTAAATTTTGTATTGGTATGTGTTTTAGTTCTGGCTGTGCACCGCCCTGAGTCCACTAGGAGAAGGGCGGTATACAAATTGAATAAAATAAATATATAAAAATAAATAAATTTGGTTTTTATCATTGAAGAACCATTAACAACAATAAATAAATTGATAGAAACTGTTGGAGAATTTGGGAAAGTAGCTGGCTTGAAAATTAATAAAGATAAAACAAAGATAATGACTAGAAATATGTTGAAAAAGCAAAAAGAAGAACTGATGGAGGTTTCAAAAATGCAGGTTACAAACAAAGTAAAATATTTGGGGATATATTTAACACCAAGGTGTAGCACACTTAAAGAAAATAACTATAATAAGCTTAAACAACAGATAGGGCAAGATTTGGTGAAATGGGGTAATTTGCAGTTATCTTTGATTGGTAGGATCTCAACTATTAGGATAAGTATTCTGCCTAGAATTCTGTACCTATTTCAGACAATTCCAATCAAGTTGAGTTGGATTTTTTTGTAGATTTAAATAAAATGATACTGAAATATATTTGGTAAGGAAAAAAGGCGAGAATAAACCTAAAACTGTTACAAGATGCTAAAGCTGGTGTGGTTTTGGTTTGCCTAATTTTGAATTGTATTATCAAGCAGCAAGTTTAATGTGGATTAAAGAATGGATAACTTTGAGAAATACTAGATTATTGAATTTGGAGGGACATGATTTATTGATGGGTTGGTATGCCTTTTTATGGTATAAAGGCACAAAAATACAAGGGTATTTTAGAAGACATCAGCTACATGAAGCTTTATGGTTGAATTGGGAGAAGGTCAAAAATATCATTATTTGAAGATTCCAATCTGGGTATCTACAATTGAAGCTTTTTCATATCCAGTAATACCTAAAAGGGAACAAATTATGAGGTATAGTGAATTGTTGGATGAAAAGGGTTAACTTAAATTAAAGCAGGAATTAGAAGATCAGGGATATAAGATGGACTGGTTTTCATATATGCAAATATTTTCCAGATATCGAGAAGATCTCAAACAAGAAGGTTTTTATAATGTTCTGACTAATTTAGATAAGATTTTAATGGGCTCAGATGATCATATAATTAAAAAGTTGTATGGATATCTGTTAGAAGTAAAACTGGAAGAAGAACAAGTTAAAGAATCAATGATAGCGTGGGGGAAAAATTTTGATTATGGTATTGATTTGGAGAAATGGCAAAAATTGTGGTCTCATAATTATAAAATGATGATGTCTACAGCATATAAGGAGAATTTGTATAAGATGTTTTACAGGTGGCATTTGCCCCCAACGAGGATAGCCAGAATGTTCCAGAATAAATCGGAGAAGTGTTGGAAGTGTCATCACACTCCAGGATCCTATTACCACATGTGGTGGACATGCAGAGATGCAAAGAGATATTGGACTAAGATACACACATGGTTGGAAAAAATGACTAAGAGACATTGATTTTAAACCAGAGACATTTTCATTAGGGTTCTTATCAGAGATATACAATAAAGAACTGAAATATTTTGTTAGAATCTCCGCAGAGGTTTCCCCGAAAGGTTGAATTTCCCGGGTGAGAAATCGTCCCAGGCACGATGAATCAATTGATGAGAGAAGCGAGCTGCGTGAAAACAGGATTCTTTTTATTATGTTTCAGGAAGACGGATCCGGCAAGCGCACGAACCAGCGTTCCTGGGTGAGCTGACATCGTTACAAGGTAAGCATGCATTCTTATACTTTTTGATACAAAGGAAGTTCTTTGTTTCTTTTGTTACTTTTGTGGGTCTTCCCTTTGTGTGTGTGTTCTTGGATTGCCCTGTTTTCTTATTCTAGTTTTTCCCTACTTGAGACTGGGTGGTGTCTGGGCTATCTGGTCTCATGTTCTTTTGTTTCCTTCTGTTCTTATTATTTGCTCCTTGCCTTAAGCTGATCACGTTGTTATCAAGTAAGCCCTTACCCCCGGCTTGACTCTTATCAGATTGCTTGGGCTATTGATTAAATCTTTTCCTTTTGCTAATCCTCTGCCATTCCTTTTGTTTTGCTCTCCTAGTTTCTGCTGTCTTGATAGTTCCTTTTCTGGTATGTCCTGAGTCTTTTGTGTGTGTCATTTCCCTATGTCCTCTGGCCTTTTGCCTTTCTAAGTTTGTTTGTACCTTACTGATCCTGGCACTGTCTTGGTGGTGTTCCCTTCCTACAATTTAATTGTGAATCTTTTAACAGCAGCTAGAATTGTATTTGCAAAAAATTGGAAAGGAGAAAGGACACCTACTGAGGAAGAAATTATTAAGAAAATGATGGACTGTGCTGAAATGAGTAAATTGACATTTGAAATAAGAGAGCAGGAAGAAAAACAATCTTATTTGATATGGGATTTATTTTATCAATGGATGGACAATAAAAAATGGAGATAAATATGAAATATGTGGATGCTGAGATAAAATAAGTGAAAATTGGTTTTTATTTATGAAAATAACCTTGGGATGTATAGTGATATTTTGAAGAGAGGAGGGAGCACAAAAAGATGCAAACCGATCGATATACTGTCTGTAACTGTTGGGAATGATGATGTTTTTATGTTTTATTTTTGTTTTAAAATAAAAAAAATGGTTGCAAAAAAAGAAAAAAAAAGAGTTGAACTCAGAAAAAGCAAAATAATTATCTCCTACAGGAATCACCGTATTTTTTTTTTTTTAGCTAGGCCAAAACATCAAGGACTGTGCATAAAGGTACTTAAATCCAACAACAATGAAGGTATCAATCTGGTTATAAAGAAACTGTTGAACCCCAGGGAGTTTGGCACAAAGGGATAATAATGGCTCCATCAGATTCATTGTTACAAGTTTCCTCCCTCCTTTCTTCTTTTCAATAACATCTGTTCAATCCTAAAGAAATTTGCACTCACATGGATCTTCAATTAGAAAATGATGAGATTTCTGATTAGGTGCATTGTCAGATATAAACCTTGGCTTAATCATTGAATGAACCACTGAAATACAAACTTCCTTATGGACAAGAGACATAAATATTTTCACTATGACAAATGCCTGAATATGTTATTCCATCTGATGCTCTTGGTGCAGCAAGCAGTTACTCTGAGCTGCCCTGCGAGTGATGCTTTCCCGATTCCCCATGAGTGGTACCAGCCTGGTGACCTTATCGTGGGTGGGATGGTGTCTCAGATAATTCACTCCTTTTTTGAAATTGAATTTAAGGAACATCCTTCTCTAAAACGTTACTTTTTACCACTGTAAGAATTTTTTTTCCTTTCCATTCATTTTCTAATCTTAGTCGGATCTCCCAAAATGACTTATATGACTAATAGTTCTTTGAGAATAAATGCATGGTTTTGTATATAAACTTACACTTGTTTCCTTGTCTTTTAAACTTATCTGATTGTGGGAAAACAAATCATTTTCAGTGTGTTAAAATCTTAATCACGAAATGTGTGAAACTATTCTGCAAAAAGTCCCTTTGGAGAACATTTAGTGAGTATAAATATATAGTCTGCGCTGTCACTTCTAGCATAATTTACATAGATTAAAAGAGTGATACTTCCTGGTTGTATTCTATTTTGTGCCAAACGGATAGAAATAAATGTGATAGCTTGAACACTTTACATTGTTGAAAACTATACAATTTATTGAGTGTTTTACAAAGACTCACATCTTCTTACTTACAACAGAGACAGAAATGGTTGTTACTCATATATCAATGCTTTCACCATCAAAGAATTGTCAATTTATTTTGTTCAATGGGGGTGTTTAACCTATTTGCAGTATAATAACGAAATTCTACCAGCATGCCCTCGCCTTGGCCTTTGCTGTGAAGGAGATCAATGAGCATTCCCAGATCTTACCTAACATCACTCTCGGGTTCCACATCTATGACAGTTACAACAACCCAAGGATGACCTATCGCACCACTTTGGACCTTCTATTCAAATCCCAGAAATTTGTTCCAAACTACAAATGTGATAGCCAGAAGAATCTCATGGCCATCATTGGGGGACTAGGTCCTGATACATCATCCTTTATGGCAGAAAGTGTACATGTCTACAAAATTCCACAGGTAGTTTGGGGTGGAATGAGAGAGAAAAGTGTTTTGTAATTGATAGTAGATACTAGTTGCTTACCATACCTTTCTCCAGGAATTCAGTTAAATACATGTTTATCACTCCTCTTCTGTTTTCCCCACAACTCAATAGACTGGCTCAAGGTAATCCAATTAAATCAAAATCTTTTATTATAATCATACAGGTGTTTTGGCTGTCAGACAGCAACAGGTCACAAGTCTTCTTACTACAATTTGTTTGTGTATGATAAAAGTACTTCACTGTAAAACTCTACTGTTTTATTTAGCAATTGTGGAAGGATTGGTGCTCTAGGGTTAATTAGTATTTTGCTATGCCTTTCTTCATGATTTCAATTTTGCTCTCTTTGCTCTCCCTTCTCCAAATATTCAATATGTTGACTCAGAATAATCAGTCAATAGAAACTAAATCTTTTACTACAATCATAGATCAGAAAAATTTAAATTTAAGTCACAAATTACAGTACAAAATTCATCTTATTTGAGAAGGTAACTTGATGGTCTGACCACTATCTGTGGTGAAATCTGAAGCTGTGTCAAGAGGAGGATAGAAAAGGCTGGTTAGCACATAGAAGATAGAATAATAGAAGGGATCTTGGAGATATTCTAGTCCAACCCACTCTTCAAGCAGGAGACCCAATACCATGTCAGATACATCACTGTCCAGTCTCTTTTTGAAAGCCTCCAGTGATGGAGCACCCACAACTTCTGAAAGCAAGTTGTTCCATTGGTTAATTGTTTTCACAGTTATGAAATTTCTCCCTAGTTCTTTCCTTGGTTAGTTTCCATCCAATGTTTCTTGTCTTGCCTTCTGCTACTTTGGACAATAGATTGACAGCGTCATCTTTGTAGGAGCCCCTCAAATATTGGAACACTGTTACCGTATCTCATGGTTTTAGGGAAGATTGCCTTTCAACCACTTCCCGCCCATCCCCAACTGAAAGTTATCATTATTTTTATTGATACCCTCAACTCAGCTCCAGATTCCACCAAGCTATCTGACAATAGGTTACAAGTTTCCTTGGTATGTCTTGGTTGGGTTTGTTAGTAATAACTGAATTTAAAACTCATTTGATTTATAAATAAATAAATAAATTCAACCAATAAATTTGCCTAGAAATTGTAGAAGGATTGTGGGGTATGTGGTACGTCTGGAGATCTCCATGATAATTGTAGTAAATGAAGACATGATTAATCCTTTCTATTCCTCCAGAATCTCATGGGCATAGTCTTTTATGTATAAGTATTAGAGAGTTAACAATTTTCCACATGTTCTAAGGGGATGAACTGAGTGTAGTTGTAAACTAGTTATATTTCAGATGAGAAAATATTTCATCATGGAATTTTAGTTGCTTTTCTTTTTTATCAGAATTGTCATAATCTACACAGAATTGGACAAATGTTCAATGTAGGGAGACCTTCATTAAGTTTCTAACAAGGAATCTTCACATTTCTCCCATGATTTTCATGAAGAATGAATTTCTCTTTTTTGTTTGTTTAGTTGACTTATGGTTCCTTTGCCCAAGAAGACTTTCAGATTACTAAATTATTTCCGCTTTATTGCATGGTCCCAAAAGAGGAGCATCAGTACACTGGACTTATACAACTTCTTCTGCATTTTGGATGGACATGGATTGGAGTCTTTGCTTCTGAAAATAAGGAAGAACGTTTTTTGCAGAAACTGCAGTCATTGCTTTCACAGAACGGGGTTTGTTTAGCTTTCACACAAAACATTCCACAACATCTCCACTTGGAAGATTTGTCAGAATTGTTAGATTCAGTCTCAATTATTTCAAATAATTTGATGAATCGAAAATCGAATGTTTTTCTTGTCCATGGAGAATCCATCACAATAGCATGGTTCATAAGTGTCATGTTTCTACGTGATCCCAAAAATAAAGAGAGTGCATTATTTAGGAATGTTTGGATCCTGATGAATTCAATTGATTTCATCCTGCTGGGAATTCAAAAGAATTGGGATGTCCAGTTGTTCCATGGGGCTCTTTCCTTTACTGTGCATACAAGAGACATTCAAGGTTTTAAAGAATATCTTCAAGTCATCAAACCTTCAACCCACAAAGATGGATTTATTCAAGAGGTTTGGGACCGATTGTTTGAATGTTCATTTTCAAATACAGAATTATCTTCAACAATCACTGAGACTTGTACTGGAGAAGAGAATTTGGAGAATCTGCCTGCACCTCTGTTTGAGTTGCAGATGACTGGTAAAAGCTACAGTATCTACAATGCTGTTTATGCAGTGGCACATTCTTTGCATGAGGCAGTGAGATCAAAATCCCAACCAAGAGAGATTCAAAGGGTTGAATTTCCTAATCTGCTGTCTTGGCAGGTAATCTTTCCATGCCACACCTATCTTGTATTTCAACAATTACCAACAATCATCCACAATATAATATAGCTTATTTACCCTAGTCTATGGCTACAACTCAATAGAGAAACTGAGTCAACAAAGCTATTAGTTTTATAAAATAATAGGATGAACATAAACCATGTCTTTCCTAATTTCAGGATAGTCAATGGGATTTACTGTATGCATCAATTTTCATTGTATAAATAACTTTTCATCTCCACGTAGAATTGGCCTTTTTTGTGAATTTATCCAATCTGGTTCCAAGATGAATTCAATTGCATTGTGTGTGAAGACAGTCTTTTTTCTTTTTTTGTACCCAAAAAAACATTTTTGAAATGTAGACATTTTACTTTTCTTATTAGCTTGTGAATAATGATTCTCACCAGAGCCATGGTGGCGCAGTGGTTAGAAAGCAGTACTGCAGGCTACTTGTACTGGCTGCCGGTTCCCAGCAGTTTGGCAGTTTGATGCACATTGGCTCAAGGTTGACTCAGCCTTCCATCATTCTGAGGTTGGTGAAATGAGGAGCCAGATTGTTGGGAGGCAAATGCTATCTCTGTAAACCACTTAGAGAGGGTTGCAAAACACTGTGAAGCACTATAGAAGTCTAAAAGCTATTGCTATCCAAAATTATCCTCAGCCAGTTCTCTAATCTACTTTTCCTTGGCTCAGGAATATTTCAGATTTGGGATGGAGAGCTTTCTCTTGCTATCAATTTCAAGAGAAATGGACCAAATGTCAGTCCTTTTCAGCTGTGTCCTCTACCCTTTGAAACAACTCTATCTTTGAAAGAATATCTCCCTCTCCCTCCCTCCCTTCCTCTCCCTCTCTCCCTCTCTCTCTCTCTCAAAATAATTGAGTCTCAGATGATAAAATCTGGCTAAAGGAAATTTGTCAGGTCTCAGGATGTCAAATACCTTAGCACTAACAAAGAACAAACAATGGAGGATGAGTTTAGATATGGTCCAATTTTGATTGTCTAGTTGTTTAAATAGTGAATATAAATCATATCTGAATCAAGTTGTGTAATGCCAATACCTCGTTTTGATTTTGATTTGTTAGCTGTTGTTGTTTCATTTTTTCCCTTGGTAGTAACATTAAATTAATATTAGAAGAGACTTGTGTCGTTCTCTGAAATATAGATTATCTATATTCTAAGTGTATTTATTTGATATTTGTTAGCGCATTAAAAAGAATGTTTAAGAGAAAGTTAAGTATACTGACCACTACTTCATTATTATTCTTCCAACTCTCTTCCATTCTCTTTCAAATAGCTCCATTCATTTCTTCAAGGCATTTCTTTCAACAATTCAGCTGGGGAGAGAGTGTTCCTGAATGAGAAAGAGGAAACAACAAGTGGATTCGACATCACCAACTTTATCACTTTTCCAAATAGATCCTTTCAGAAAGTCAAAGTTGGAAAGATTGATCCTCATATTCCCAATGCGAAGGAATTAATCATTGATGAAGATGTGATTGTGTGGCATCCAGCTTTTAACCAGGTGTGGACTCATTTAATCAACTACTCCTTGATGCATTATGATCCAATACTTAACATAGTCTCTTTAGAAATCTAATTTGTGATTTTTGAAATGGCATATTCTGTACAAACATTGTCAATGATCAATCTTTCATCAAATTGACAAAATGACATTACAATTTAAAAGATAGGTATTCACATTTGGGTTGCATTTCCATTTGAAATCCTAAGATACTGTTCCAATAATATTGTAATCACATATATTTCTTTATTCACCCTGCCATTCTCCAAATACACCCTTTGCTCATACTTATAGTGTCAACATTTTAATGTATAGTTAAAAAATGTGATGGCTCAGTGGTGAAAGACACTGAGCTTGTCACCTGAAAAGCTGCCAGCCCGGGTTTGAGACCTGAGCACTATGCAATAGGGTGAGTTCCCATTCCTGCCTCAGTTCCCGTCCACCTAGGAATTCAAAAGCATGCAAATGTGAGTAGATTCATAGGTACCACTTTGGTGGGAAGGTAACAATATTCCTTGTCATTTAGCCATGGAGGCTACATGACCATGGAAAATATCTTTGGACAATGCTGGCTCCCTTGGTCAAGAAACGCTGTGAACTCTGTGTCCTAGAGTTCAACACAACTGGATGGGGAAACCTTTACCTTATAAATATACCTGGAATAAGCCTTTGAGAATTCAAATATTCTTCCTCTCACCATAAAGAAGAACAATACAAATTGCTTAAAATTTTCTCTTTGCAAAAATCTTTTATGTTTATCACCAGGTTCTTCCAATTTCTGTGTGTAATGACCCTTGCTCCCCTGGATCCTGGAAGAAAGGGTTGGAAGGAAAACAGTTCTGTTGCTACGACTGTGTTCCATGTCCAGAAGGGAAGATTTCAAATAAAAAGGGTAGGTTAGACATTCCAGGAAGTCCTCAATAGAAGCAAATTGTAATTCACTACTTTAGTGTAGCAAGTAGTTTTGTGAGTTCTTCAAGGTGAGTATCCATTTCTATACCTGTGAATCACAATGCCATGAGAGCTGAGCTTTTATATCCACCCCTACAGATTTCTTCTCTGTGTTTTGGAAAAATGGGAAACGTCAAAAGGGTCTAAATTTTAATAATTTTGAAAATTTATTAGACAGGATTGAATAATTGCCCTTTCCATTGTACTTCTCTTATGGTGATCCCAGGTGATACAACGATGGAAAAACTGCATTTCCCTAGAAACATGATCCAACTGGTAGCCAATAGAAAAAAAATGGGAGGGATAACAGTTGGCACCCATAAAATATTATTTTCAAAAATATGGAATGTATAAAATCATGCCTTGATTTCCCTTCCAGATATGGATGACTGTTTTCAATGTTCAGAAGATCATTATCCAAATAAAGAAAAGAAAGGATGTATCCTGAAACTGGTGGTGTTTCTAACCTTTGAAGAAACCATAGGAATTGGTTTGGCCTCGGCAGCTCTTTGTTTCTTCCTCTTGACATCTTGGCTACTTGGAATTTTTATTAAGCACAGGGATACTCCCATTGTCAAAGCCAACAACCGGTCCCTCACCTACACCCTCCTTGTCTCTCTTCTGCTCTGTTTTCTCTCCTCTTTGCTCTTCCTCAGCCAACCTGGCAAAGTGACCTGCCTTCTCCGGCAACCAACATTTGGCATCACCTTCTCAGTGGCCATTTCCACTGTACTGGCCAAAACCATCACCGTGGTTGTGGCTTTCATGGCCACTAAACCTGGTTCTCAGATGAGAAAATGGGTGGGAAAAAAATTGGCCTTTTCTATTGTCCTTTTTTGCTCCCTCTTCCAAATATGTATTTGTACTATTTGGTTGTTCTCATTCCCTCCATTCCCTGAGTTGGACATGCACTCAGAGCTCCAGGAAATGATTTTACAATGCAACGAGGGGTCAACTTTCTTCTTTTATTGTGTCTTGGGATACATGGGTATCTTGGCCATCGCCAGCTTTATTGTGGCTTTCTTTGCCCGTAAATTACCCGGCAGCTTTAATGAAGCCAAGTTCATCACCTTCAGCATGTTGGCCTTTTGCAGTGTGTGGATCTCCTTCTTTCCAGCCTATATGAGCACAAAAGGCAAAGCTATGATAGCTGTGGAGGTCTTCTCCATCTTGGCCTCCAGCGCTGCATTACTGGGATGCATATTTTTGCCAAAATGCTACATCATTGTTTTCCGGCCTGAGCTAAACCACAGGGGGCAACTTATAAAGAGAATGTAGGACATCATGTGTTCTTTCTGGCTATGGAAATGATTAACAGAACAAAAAGAGTAGAGTGCTGCTATCTACAGGAAATTATAGATGTCATTGTTTCTGTCAAACAAGATTTTAATGATTTAATTAAAGTTTTCATGAAGGATCACTCTCCATCAACCAATGTATATCTACTGTACCTAATTATCCAATTTTAATAATGTTGCAATTTAGGGACATTATATAAAACATAATCTTCCTTCTAACTCATCCCATTAGAAGTGTATGCTGATCATTGACCAGAATAAAGTTTGATTTAATTTGGTTTGATTTGGGTGTGTCTTCCCCTAGTCTTTTGGATGAGACCCTTTCCATTATGCAATGGCTAATAAAATACCACATCAGGCTAGAAAGCAGGAGACCCTGAGTTCCAGTCCTGCCTTAGCTATGAAAGTCATCTGGCTATCTTTAGGACAGTCCTTCTCTCTCAGCCCAACCCACCTCACAGGGTTGTTATTTAGGGAAAATAGGAAGATGAAAGTGTGTTAGATATTTTCAATGCCTTGAGTTATTTGTAAAAATAATAAAATCTATATGTGTGTGTGTATGTGCATGTTTGTATATTTATGTGTGTGTGTTTGTGTTTTAATTCCATGATGTCAGTATTGCTGACATTAGCATTCTCTGCTGGAAAAGTGGATGAATTCCTCGTCCAAAGGGCTATTTGGTTTAATTCCTTAATAGGTTAAAAAAAAAGTTTCGTCTTCTCTATTAAACTACTCTGTTCATTTTACATGGTTAATGGGAGTCCTGCTCCATTGTAAGAAATGAACCTGAATTTGAACAATGGAACCTATATTTATTGTAATTCTCCCTTGATCATCTTAACTGACATCTTCTCAATATTAAGTCATGCGACACTTATTATCTCATCAATACCAAAATAATTACTTCCTACAGGAATTGCAATATTTTCTTAGTTAGGCCCAAGCTTGCTGAGCAAAAGCAAAATTCAACAACAATCAAGATGCAAGCTTATAAAGTATCTCTTGAATCACAGGGAAATGGGCACAAGGGGGGAAATGGGCCAGTTGGATTCATTGCTGTAAGGACCCTTCTGCCTCTCCCTTCTGCCAGAATGTCTATTCACACCCCGATGATAGCCAAGATTTGAATTGGCATTCACAGGGATCCTCAAATAGATATTGATGCATTTTTGTCATTAAGTGCACTCTCAGGCATAAACCTTAGCTCAATCATTGGAGGAATATTGGATTACTTTCCTACAGGGGTGAAATCAGTGGTGGCTTGCTCCCGGTTCAGTCCGGTTCTTGCGAACCAGTAGTAATGGTGATGGGAGGCTCTGCCCACCCACCCGGAAGTTATCATGAACGATCTGTGCATGTGCAGAAGCATGTGTGCATGCGCACTCCCATTGCGAACCGGTAGCAGAGGTAAATAGAAACCACCCCTGGGTGAAATCTGGCAGGTTCTGGCAGGTTCTGGAGAATCGGTAGCAGAAATTTTGAGCAGTTCGGAGAACTGGCAAACACCATCTCGCTGTCCCCAGAGTGGGGTAGGAATGGAGATTTTGCAGTCCTCCTTCCCCCAGGAGTGGGTCCTCCTTCCCCCAGGGAGGGATTGGAGATTTTGCAGTATCCTTCCCCTGCCACGCCCACCAAGCCACACCCACAGGGCCGGATTTAGATGAAAAGAGGCCTTAGGCTATTCCACTTATGAGGCCCTTTCACCTATAGTGAAAGTGTAATTTTAATTTTGCTAACAATTTGAATGTAGGCCCGTCTTGATCTTGAGGCCCTAGGCTGAAGCCTAGTTAACCTATAGGAAAATCTGGCCCTGCACACTCATCAAGCCATACCATGCCCACCAAGCTACGCCCACAGAACCAGTAGTAAAAACATTTGAATTTTACCACTGCTTTCCTATAATTTGATAAAAGAGATGGACATTTTGATCCATCTTGGATTTTCAAATTTTGATTTTAATATCCTTCTGATATTCTTGGGGCACAAACAAATACCCCTGAGCTGCCCTACAAGAGATGCTTTCCTTGTTCCACTTGAGTGGTACCAGCCTGGTGACTTTATCCTCGGTGGGATAGTATCTAAATTTTCTACCATTTTTATTAAATTGAATTTAAGGAATATTCGTCTCTAATACATTATGATTTACCAATGCAAGGATTTTTTTTTCTTCCCATGAATTTCATAATCTTAACTACAATCCCAAAAAATACTTATAGGAGTGACAGCATTGTGAACCTAAATGAAAGGTTTTGTATAAACTCTATGGCTTCTCTGTGTTTCAAATACATCTGGTTTCCAGCTTCTTTGCACTTCAAATTAATCCTTTCTGCACTCTGGAAAGAGTGCAGAAAAGAGCAACAAAGATGATTAGGGGCCTGGAGGTTAAAACATATGAAGAAAGGTTGCAGGAATTGGGTATGTCTAGTCTAATGAAAAGAAGGACTATGGGTGATCTCGCAGGTGGGGTGCCAGCTGGATGCAATATTTGGCCACCCTCCCACTTTTTCCAACTGTCTATCTTTGCCTGCCCACAGCCACGATGGGGAAGGGGGGCTGTACAGTACAACGAGAGGGCCAGCTCATCTTTGTCCTCTCATGCCTCTACTTCTGCCTGCTGTCATTGCTGCTGTGGTATGGCAAGGTGAGACAGATGGCAGAGGATGGCACCATGGTGTGGCCCCTGCATGCTCGACCTCACTGTCCAACCACAGAGGCATGGGTGGAGGCACTCGATCTGGCCTGCTGCAGGCACTGCACAGCTGCCTGCCTGGTCATGGCCAGAGGCAAGCAAAGACAGACTGTGGGACAGAGTGGGCAGCTGACCACACAGCGCATCTGGCAGGTCGGAGCATGTCCCTCCCTCCCATGTCTGTGGCTCCATCTGCTGGAAGGGCCAGCCTGGCAGTCACAGCATCAAGACTCATCTGCGCTGCGTGGGCTGCACAACTCCAGAGTGCCCTTGCTAAGTGCCCCAGACACTGTTGGCCCCTGCATGATTCCCCTGTTTGCACATTGGGAAGGGTGGCCAGTCAGTTTGGGCCAGGGCCTGCACAGTGAAGTTGATCCCTTGCTATCTCCAGTGCAGGCCCGTAGGCCAGATATGGGACCATCCGGCCAGCGGGAGTTGTTTTTGACATGTTTGTTGTATATGTAAAAAATAGGACATCACCTTGTTACTATTATTGCCCCTCCCCAAAAGATAAGCAACACGGATATTTTCAAAAACACATCATCAGACAAGCATTGTTCCAGACATGGCAGGGGATAAAAAAGACGCACTATGATAAAATTCTGGAATGGCTATCGACTATAGAGACACAGATTTACCCTAATGCTATGGACACTGCCAAAATGAAAACCTATAAAGACCTGCTAAACAATCAAGGAGAACTAAGATCGAGACAAGAACTGAAAGAAATGGGTACAGACATTGATTGGTGGCCATACTTGCAAATAAATCTAGAGATAAGACAGATTCGGCACAATTTGGATTTCAGAAAGGTCAATATGAATTAGATAAAATTTTACAAGGGACAGAAGACAAATTGATAAAAAAAACCTTACAATTACCTACTAAGATACAAATTAGAAGAAGTGGTTAAAGAAAATATGATAATTTGGGCGAGAAATTTCGGATATAAATTTGAATTGGAAAAATGGGAAAAACTATGGACAATAAATTATAAACTAACTATATCTGTACCCTATAAAGAAAACATGTACAAAATGTTCTATAGGTGGCACCTCCCACCGGCCTGACTGGCAAGGATATTCCTGAATACATCCCCAATATGCTGGAAATGCAAACTCCAAAAAGGAACCTATTACCATATGTGGTAGTCCTGTCAGAAAGCAAAACAATATTGGCAAATGATTAGAAAACAAATAGAAGAAATCATGCACCAAAAAATAGAAATGAGGCCAGAAACCTTTTTATTAGGAATAATTATAGGACAATATGAAAAGGAAATAAAATATTTAATCATCCACATATTAACAGCAGCTCTGTGGCTTCTCTAAACTATTCACATGTCCTCCAAGCAATTTGGTTTCCATGTCAGCAAATTCTAGTTAAAATTGAAATTATCTCAGCTGTGAAAAGAGCTGAGATGGTTTGTGAGAAACTCTCTTGAGGCCTGCAACTCTCAAAGGCCTGGAAGTGGTCTTATTCTCAACACTGAGGCTGAGGAAACATCAAAAGCCAAATTGCAGAGTCTTTATCCGGAAAAATAAACAATGGCATAATAAGATGTCTGTCGAATTGGACATTAGTTATCCAACTGTGGCATGCTTATAGCCAGCAGATAAGAAAATTTATATTTTTAGTTTCCGATTCAACCCAAGAATTAACACAAGCTCTACCAGGAGTGGCGTCAGTCAGCCAGCAGGACTGTCTGTGTTGTAATTATACACCAGAGTATCAGTTAATGATATCTATGGAGATTGTCAGTCATCCAAATCATGGTTGTCCTGAAAGTGCTTTTTCAAAAGGCAGCTGGATTTTGTTTTTCCATGAGGAAAAATGTCTCCCTTGAAAAAGCATCTTTAGGATCACTTAATGATAGCATTATTAGCGTTCGCACAAGAACGGCTGAGGAAAAAAAGTGGAAATACTCCTTTGGTAGTTCTCCTAATCTCCCCCTTCTTCATATCTAACTTTTCCAATGAGGCATTTAGTGAGCTGCAGTCCTCTTTCTTCTTTTTAAGAAATTATCCTTTCTGTGATTATATTGCAGGAAATTTGGTCCTGTGTTTTTGAAATGTCAAAATTCAAACCAAAACAGACGGGTTACATGAATTCACTTTGAAACAATCGTTTAATGACAGCATGTGAACCTTACACTGACAAATCATACAACTCCCCTCCATTCCATATTATGTAAAGGTACATCAGCACATGGGTGAAATCCATCAGGTTCTGGAGAACTGGTAATGGAAATTTTGAGTAGTTTGGAGAACTGGCAAATACCACCTTTGGCTGGCCCTAGAGTGGGGTGGGAATGGAGATTTTGCAATATCCTTCCACCAGGAGTGGGAGGGGAATGGGGATTTTGTAGTATACTTCCCCTGGATTGGGGTGGGAATGGAGACTTTGCAGTATCCTTACCCTGGAGTGGGGTGAGAATGGAGATTTTGTAGTATACTTCCCCTGCCACACCCACCAAGCCACGCCCACCAAGCTTCACCACACCCACCTAGCCATGCCCACAGAACTGGTAATAAAAAAAATGGATTTTACCACTGGATCAGCACTTTCTTTTTTATTAAAATAAAATATGAAATAGGAATGAAAAATAAAACAATAATATGATAAAATAAAAAGCATTTAGCATTGTCTTTATTTTTGAGAATATCATGTGGGTTCTCTATGAGGTCTCACGCCAACGATAAAGCTATTAACAACAACAAAAGAAAAAAACTTGTCCAGGCATTTGCTATGAGTTAATATTACTTTGAATATACAAATGATTCTGATTTGAAAGATCCGAAATTAGATTGCAATGGATATAGAGCAAAAGTTAGTTTCATGTGTAGGCTGAAGGCATAAGATAAAATAAAAAGAACATTGGTTAAGTTATCCCAAAGGCGCTTTCAAAATTGAACAGCCCTCTCTCAACAGAGGGAGAGGGATAAGGCATCATCTATCTCCAGTCTACCACACAGTCCTTTCAGCAGTTCCAAGAAGGCTCCACACCCATTTGCACCACTCAGGTGACCCTGATGACACAGAAAACCTCCAGGTGACCTTAAGAACCCTCTAAAACAGAGGTCCTCAAACTTTTTAAAGAGGGGGCCTGTTAGAGAAAATTTATTTCTCTATAGCTGTGCCTATTAATGGCTTTTGGAATGGACAAGTGGGTGAGCCAATCAGAAGGCAGCTGATGGGTTTGAATCTCCAGGGTTTTTATGTTCCCTCCCCTAACTGTCACAGTTGACAGTATAAAAGGAGATTCTTGACAGAAAACCGTTGGCAGTCCAGAAAGCAGTTCAGAAGGCGGTTGGCAGTTTGGAGAGTTCCATTCAGCTCTTCTGTTAGAAAACTGTGGGCATTTTGGAATTCAGCTAGAAGGGCAGTTCTCATGCAGTTCTGATGGTTTACAAGATTTTTTCTTCTGAGGAAGAATAGCCAGAGCTAACATCGCTTAGTGCAATTACATATATCTCTATCTATCTATCATCTATCTATCTATCTATCTATCTATCTATCTATCTATCTATCTATCTATCTATCTATCATCTATCTATCTATCTATCTATCTATCTATCTATCTATCATCTATCTATCTATCTATCTATCTATCTATCTATCTATCTATATCTGACAGGATATTTATTCTTATGTAAATAAAAATATTTATTGTTAACTGCTTCAGAGGCTCATTTGTTAAAGTAGATCTTAATAGAGATAAAGGTTTACGGTACATCGATTTATTTCCTCCACAACAGGGCCGATTCACAGTCCCTCAGACTGTTGGGGGGGGCCGAACTGGGTGGGCGTGGCTAGGTGGTTATGTGCTTGGGTGGGCGTCACTAGGTGGTCATGTGATTGGGTAGGCGTGGCCAATTTAACTGTCCATTTTATGCCTTTCTCCTTCCTAAACTGTACTTGCTCAAGCCAAGGAATCTATTTACTTAATAAGATCCACCCCACAAAGGGAAAAAGAGCACAAACTTTCTTGCCACTTGCCTAACTTCATTACAACAGCAGCTTCAGGCTCCTTAAAATAGGCCATTGAAAAAGGAATAAAACAAACAAGATTTTCTTTCAAAATAACTCCTGATCATATTTCAGATGACCACACAATAAACCAGACTGAGAACTGCAGCAATTCAGACTGCAACTAAAACCCCCAAGATGGGCATTGAGAGACATTGGAAGCAGACAGAAGGCAAGAATCAACACCCCCCCACACACACACACACAAAGCATCCAATGGTGAATTAAGGAGGGATAATGGTCCCTCAGACTGTTGGAGGCCGGACTATAGTTTGAAACAAACATGAACAAACTTCTTTGAACACTGCACATATCTTTATTTGAGGCTCGTTGCAAGCAGCAGTAGCAGGACCTGTGAGTGCCTGCCAACAGGCTAGGCGGCCAGGGAAGGGACAGGAGACCAGACTACTTTTTTTTAATTATTTGAGATTACAAGGCTAAAGGTCTTTTAAGCCTGAAGGAGAATTCAAACTGATTTGTTTTTTGCCACACTTGTGCCTGTGTATCCACACACATTCGGACCGGTAAATCCGAATCCGACCAAACACTTTTAAGAGCCTTTGTTAGGACTTACTTAGTGGTGATACAGGCGGCAAAATGTTCATATTTTTCTGCTCTTATTGCATCCACTGATTCTCGCCCAGCCACCCTATTTATTTATTTATTATTTATTTATTTAATTTAATTTATATGCCACCCTTCTCCAGAGACTCAGGGCAGTTTACAATGCATTAAGCAATAGCCTTCATACTTCTGTATATTTTTATACAAAGTCAGCTTATTGCCCCCACAATCTGGGTCCCCATTTTACCTACCTTAGAAAGGATGGAAGGCTGAGTCAACCTTGAGCCTGGTGAGATTTGAACTTGCAGTAATTGCAGGCAGCTGATGTTAATAACTGTTAATAACAGTGCTTTAGTCTGCCATGCCACCAGGCTCTTAAGAGTTACCCTCTTATTTAGGGTAACTCGCTCCCTCCTTAATATTGGGAGAATGGAGGAGCCTTTGCAGGGTAGAGCTGAGGAATTTGTACAGTTTCTGTCAGATAAAATCACCCAGATTAGGATGGACCTGGACTCTGATTGGGCAATACCGACTGAGATGACAGGGGAGGGTCTTAGTCCTATTGTGTGGGAGGAGTTTGAGCCAGTGACTCCTGAGGAAGTGGACAAGGCTGTAAGTAAGTAAGTAAGCTTTTATTGCGGTCAAAGGGCAAATTAAAATACACATAGAAGGGGAGTATATTTTACAAATATAGATAGATCATGGAATAGTACACCATCTACTGCCTCAGATACACTCTGTACTAACAATACTAGTGATCCTCTGCCGTAGGGGTTACCCGTCTCTTCCCCCGTTTTTTTTTTCAGCCACGACTGCAGCAAAATTTTTTGCCACCTTTGGAGTTATATTGGGGTCTGTGACATGGAGTAAGAAATAAAGGCTGAACAGATCGGGTGAACCAGGGAATCTCTGGGAAATAGGAGAAATGAATCTTGATCTTATATCTTGGTAGTGGGGACATACGAATGTAATGTGGAACAGAGATTCCAAGGATCAATTCAGTGATGCACTGGATGTGATGTGCTGGTGCCTGGAGGCTGTGAGGGTCTGGATGGGAGTCAACAGGCTCAGACTTAACCCAGACCAGACCGAGTGGCTGTGGGTATTGCCTCCTAAAGACTATGTTGCTTGTCCATCCTTGGTTTGGGGGGGGGGAGAAATTGTCCCCCTCAGAATGGGCTTGCAATTTGGGTGTCCTCCTAAACTCACAGCTAAGATTAGAGCAACATCTGACAGCTGTGGCTAGGGGGACCTTTGCACAGGTTCGCCTGGTGCACCAACTGCAACCCTACTTGGATCAGGAGGAGCTCCTCACAGTCACTCATGCCCTTGTCACCTCACAGTTAGATTATTGCAACATGCTCTACATGGGGCTACTCTTGAAAAGTGTTTGGAGACTGCAGCTGGTCCAGAATGCAGCTGCGCAAGCTGTTGTGGGTGCACCTAGATACACCCGCATTACACCAATTCTCTGCGAGCTGCACTGGCTCCCTATTGGTCTTCAGGCACAATTCAAGGTGTTGGTTATTACCTTTAAAGCCCTACATGGCTCAGGGCCAGGGTATCTTCAAGACCGCCTTCTGCCGCATAGCTCCCAATGACCGGTAAGATCCCACAGAGTTGGTCTCCTCCGGGTCCCGTCAGCTAAACAATGCCGGCTGGTGGGCCCACGGGGGAGGACCTTCTCTGTGGCTGCCCCAGCTCTCTGGAACCAGTTAGCTCCTGATGTCTGGACCATCCCCACCCTACTGGCCTTCTGAAAAGCTGTGAAGACCTGGCTTTTCTGGCAGGCCTGGGGCCGTCAATCGCGCTTTGCGATCTGGCGAGATCCGGCCATGAGTGGTGTGAATGCGTTCTAAGGTTTTTAATGTTTTTTAATCTTTTAAATGTTTTTAGAATGGTTTTTTTTAAAATGTATTGTGAGCCACCCTGAGTCTCTGGAGAGGGGCGGCATATAAATTTAATAAATAAATAAAATAAATAAATAAATGAAAATTGTTCAGCAACTGATTTTGTGGATGTACTTTATATATGGCAAAATCAAAGCAGTGATGAATTCTC
The DNA here is from genome assembly GCF_029531705.1 of Pantherophis guttatus. Next base: position 193,291 of record NW_026844128.1, read on the forward strand.
CTTCAGGCATTATAATGCGGTTGCTTTTGAATTAGTGTTAGCCAACTTCAGCTAATTTTGAAAAAGCTAGGAGACATGGAGACATATCCCCTACCCACCCACTTTAAAAGTGTGACTTTACAAGCAGCCCCTCCCCTACTCAAACACCGGCCCTGGTTGACATGGCTGTGAAAAAGGCTTTTAATTTAAGACAGCACTTCTGCAAGTTTGGAGAAGGCAATCCCCCAAATCCCCCATTCCGACTGTTAAAAAGATCCCGTTTACATTGCTTTCAAAGGCTTTTAATTTAAAGCAGCCAGTTTCCAAACTAGGAGAAGGCAAGCAAAAAAATCCCCATTCCAACTGTGAAAAAGATCCTGTTTACATTGCTTTCAAAGACTTTTAATTTAAAGCAGTACTTTTTTAAGCTTTTCATATCACCCCTCACTGGCCCTCCCCCACACCCTTCGGCCTTACCTTCGGCAGCAGCCGTGTGATCAGAAGTGCAGCTCAACCGGTGAAATAAATGTGGCTGGAGTGGATGCTCGCTGGAAGATAAAGCCGAGGGTAAGGGGGCAGGGCTTAATCCCACCACCCCGCGGACCGGATGCTTTGCATTAGTGGACCGTATCTGGCCCACGGGCTGTAGTTTGAGGATCCCTGCTCTAAAAGGATGCAAATCAAGGGTGGGTAAAAAGCAAGGCAGGAGCTGCGGAGCTGCCCCAAGGTCCCGTATTGGCTTACCTGAAGCCAGGCCACCCATGCCAAACCCTCCCCCTCCCCTTTACTAACCTGCTTTCAAGCTCCATTCTCTCCTGCACATAGTCTGTTGGACTACAGTAAAAAATAAACACCAGTAGTTCAGACCTTCCAACTTCAAAATCTCATGAAGTTGGAAAGTGTTTTACCATAGTCCCACAATACTTTTCTTGCCCTGCACATGATGGTGGAGAATGGAGCTGGAAAGCAGGTTAATGAAGAGATGTGGCTGCCTTGGGAGGTTTGGAGAGGGGTGAGGGATCTCTGTGTGTGCTGTGTAGAGAGAGGGGGGGATGGAGGTTGGATCGGATCTCTCCCTTTCTCTCTCTCTCTCTCTCTCTCTCTCACACACACACACTGTTCTTTCTTTGGGATCACAGCACAGACGGCCCTTCCAGGATTGCAAGGCTGAAGGCTTCGGATGGAGCATTTTGGGGATGTGTGTTCTATGCTGCGATCCCAAGTAAAGAAAGCAGCAGGAAAAGGGGGAGGAGGCTGGCAGCTGGGGAGGTGCTCTGAAGATCAGGGCTGAGTTGCACAGCCCTCGCTGGCTCAGCTGATCTGTGGGCAGCGGGCAGCAGGTAGAAATTAAGGGGCTGAACCTCCATGAGGTGACCGGGGAAGGGAAGGGCTGCGTCCTGTGCTGGCCATGCCCACCCTGTCACTAGGGCTTATTTTGGGGGGAGGGCGTATATTTATGCCCACCCTAAAAATCAGGCTTGGCCTTATTTTCGGGACAAGTCCTGTTTATGGGGAAACACAGTATTGGATTTTAACTATGATTGTCAGGGTTCCAAGTAATTATGCCATAGAAAGCAGAACTCCAAGGCAGGCAGGTTCTTCAAAGAACAATTTTATTGGCATAATTTTATTGGAGATATCATATTGGCACAAACTGGTGAAAACCGACTCTGAAAGTTCCCGTGGTTTTCACCTGATTAAAAAGTGAAAGTCCTCCCTTTCTCCAAACAATTGGTCACATTGTCTAATCGAGGTACTGGCTGGTTGCCTGGTTACTTTACTCCTCCTCTCTCTAGCCACCTGTTGGAATGTACTTGGTTCCCACAGGAAACTATTTTGTTTTGGCTACAAACTCCCCTTCTAACTATGTTTCCCGTCCCTTTCTCTTCTTCACATTGTGGCAACCCTGAAGCCTCCAAAATGGCCCCAGCCAGGTTCACTTCAGAATTGACAGTCGGACCCCCTTAACGGAAGAGAAGTTCCTGAAAAAGAAGAGAAATCACATGGAGGTTAATTAGCGTTCATTCACATGCACCCCTCTTTCTTGCCCTGGAGGTCCCTTTGTCTTTTGAGAGTACTTCTCATGAAACTGCTTAACCAACCTGTCTGCTTTTACATCCCAGCTTTTTACCTTTTCTGCTTTTACATCCCAGCTTTTTCAGACAATGGGTATCCCTGCCACTGTATTAGGTACTGCAACCTCCCCTTGTACAGCCTGGAATCTAAACTTCTTTTGATCTCGTAATGCGTTTCTGTTGCACTACAATTGGTTTTGGGGTTGCCTGATCTACTGGCCTGAGCTGGTAGTCTACTGCCGGTTTTAACAAGCTACTGTAAAAGACTGGATGCACTTTCCCTAGCAAGCGGGGGAGTCTAAGCTGTACTGTTACAGGTTTAGTTAGTTTCACTATAAGGAAGGGCCCTATGAACTTTGGTTCTAACTTTTCGCAGGGGAGCTCTAGCCTCAAGTACTTGGTCGAGAGGTAAACCTTACTCCCTATTCGGAATGGGCTTTGGGGGGCCCCGATGTTTATTGGCTTGCACTTTATGGGTTGTCACCATTTCCTAAAGGGCTCACTTTGTATTTTCCCAGGCTTTTTTCAGGGACTCCATCCCAGTCAAGGACATGGGTGAAGGTTGTTCCATAGGGAGCTTGGGCATGGGGACAAATTCCATGCCACTAGTGACTTGGAAAGGGGTCAGTCCAATGTGCACCACATTGTTGTATGCCACTTTGGCAAAAGGCAGCAGTTCTGCCCCATCTGTTTGCTGATAATTCACATAGGATCTTAAATACTGTTCCACCATTGTGTTTGCGCTAATCTGTACCAGATAGTTGATGTTTGACCATTTCATCTAACATTTTGCAGGGAAATGGATTCCTGATCCATTAATTAATATTAAACCTTTGTCCTGATTTCTGGAATTAGAGCAACGTTGTAGCTGCCAAATTCCCAATTCCATTTCTCCATTATTTTCAAAACAGGTTAAGCATCAGTCAGTTATGATGTCACTCCAAAGAAGGAAAGTTGTTGATCAAACATATAAAGAAAACATTGCCAGGTTGCCAATGGTTCAATGACAGTTACGTCCCTTATGAATGACTGCAATCATTCTATTATTCTAGCAGGCCACAATGTCAATCGTTCTGCACAGAAGGGAATAGAAACTGAGAAAGGATCCATATAAATATTTCAAGAGCCACATGGGGGAAGGAAGTCGTAATGCTGACTCTGTGAGATTCATTTCCACAAAGTTCTCTTCCTTCTGTTTGAAATGCCAGGAGTTCTCCTTGAAGATAGACTCAGACATTTTCTCCATATGCAGAAAATCATAAAATTGATCCTCCTGGTGTTCCGGATGCACAAAGCAGATACTCTGAGCTGTCCTGCAAGTGATGCTTTCCCTGTTCCACATGAGTGGTATCAGCCTGGTGACCTCGTCATCGGTGGGATGATGTCTCACTTGATTTACCATTTCTATCAAACTCTATTCAGACAACATCCTTTTCTCAACCTTTATGATTCACCAATGTAAAGGTTTTCCTTTGAATCATCTGACCTTAGACCCACATAGCAAAGAATCATTTATATGACTGTTTGTGTAGGAAATGTAGAGTTTTTCATGTAAATGTAAGAATTCTTTGTGTTTTGAAAGCTTTCTAGTGGTGAAAGAAGAGGGAACTTTGTTTGTGATTGTTTCATCAACAACATTCTCATAAGTAAAGCATATTCGATTGTGAGGAAATTATCAAAAAGAAGAATGCTAAAAAAAAAAATCAGCTGTGCCACATTTCACAACAGAAAAATAAAGGTGCTTTTCCAAAAGGCAACTGGACATTCTTGGTATTTCCTTTGAAAACATTTTGCTTCTATCCAGAGCCTTGGTAGTACAGGGGTTTAAGGCACCCTGTTATTAAGCTGGTTATTAAGACCAGCTGCCTGCAATTACTGCAGGGTTCGAATCTTGCCAAGGCTCAAGGTTGACTCAGCCTTCCATCCTTTCTAAGGTAGGTGAAATGAGGACCCAGTTTGTGGGGGCAATAAGCTGACTTTGTATAAATATATAAAAGGATGAAGGCTATTGCTGAGCACATTGTAAGCCACCCTGAGTCTTTGGAGAAGGGCGGCATATAAATCAAATAAAAAAAAAAGAAGCTTCTTGCTCTGTTTCAGTTCTGGAAGCTTCTTGGATGAGAAGCAAAATTTTATCCATGGGCTATCAGACTCCTGAATGCAACGTAACATCATAAACATAAACAATAGGCTTGCAGGGCAGGTGCAACATATTTGTGCAATATATCATAATGCAATGTTACGCACATATATGTCTAGAGGATTGTGTGTTGTTAGTATGATTTATTGGGTTAGGGACTTTCTTTCTTTCACTGTGAGTTATCGATATGTATTTATGTTGGGTGGGTGCATGAAGAGAGGTTCAGCTAATCTCATTGTACACGTGTTGTTCTTTGACAATAAAGGTTGAATTGAAAATATTTTCAAAGAAAAAAAACCTAAGAAAGTCCAGTTGCCTTTTTGAAAAGCACTTTTGGGACAACCATGACCAGGATGACTGAGAATCTGCATAGACATAAATATTGGAAGTTAGTTAAATTATTGGCATTCTGTTTTACTGAACAGTAAGGTAAGGTAAGGAATGATAGGATAGAGTAAAGGTGTTTTAATATTTCTATCTTGCAGCCAAAGTGGGCACACACCTTAGATATTGATTTTGGGGGAACTTAGAATTTTGAGAAATCATAGAACATTCCTTCAGAACTGAAAAGATTCAGATGAAGAAGATGTATGGGTTTAGAGAGAATCTCACCCTTAATCTATAATTCTTTCTAATTCAGTTAAACTAATTCTGAGTTAAACTGAATGCTGAAGTTAAGACTCCATAAATGAATATAGTATGCCTTATGATGAGTAAGTTTCTAGAAAAAGATAAAGGAAAAAAAAGTTGTATACAAAATATATTTGGACTGACTACAAAATTCTTTAATACTTCAGTCAGAAACACGTTTTCTGGTAGTCAGTTAAAAACAGTACCATACTAAAATAATTTGCAAAATTATTATTATTATTATTCTCTTTTATTCATTAAAAATGAAACACAGTCAACTGGATATTTAAAAATGTGTCACAAATACCATTGACTGGTGCTAATGGTTGATACCGGTTGCTGCCAGAGTCCTAAGTATCAACCAAGTATTATTATTATTATTATTATTATTATTATTATTTAATCTTTAGTGAGATTCACAGCCTTTGAGGCTGGTTAATAGCTCAGCAGCTCAAGTCCTAACCAAGGACCTAGGAACTGTTAAGGTATCATCGGAGGATGTAAGCTGTTCTGAGTAAGGTAGTTTTTAGTAGAGTCAAAATGTTCAAGTCTGGTAAATTTAGAATTTCTAAATAGCGGGGTACCCCTTTGGGTATTGCTCCAAGGGCGCCAATTACAATCCGACCAACACACAATTTCTTTTTCCACAGTCGCTCAACTTCAATTTGCAAGTCCCGGTACTTTATGATTTTTTCTTGCTGCTTATCTTCAATCCATGCATTACCAGGTATTGCAATGTCAATGAACCATACTTTTTTTCCTTTCAACTATTGTTATGTCAGGTGTGTTGTGGACCAAGTGCCTGTCAGTCTGAATCCTAAAGTCCCACAAGATCTTGAGTTTCTCATTCTCTAAAACTTTCTCAACCTGATGTTCCCAGTGGTTTTTGCTGTATTCAAATCCAAACTTCTGGCTCAATTTCCAATGAATGATCTTAGCAATGCGGTCGTGGCGTTGTAGGTAGTCAGTTTGTGAAATTTTGCTGCACCCACTGATCAGGTGGTCGACTGTCTCATCTTTCTCATTGCAGAGGTGGCATTTGTTGTTGGTGGTAACATGTTGAATTTTTGCCTTCATGCAGTTTGTGGCTAGGGCTTGTTCTTGAGCTGCCAAAATAAAGCTTTCTGTTTCTTTTTTCAGTACTCCTGATCTTAACCAGTTCCAAGTTAGTTTCTGGTCAGCTTTGCTTTCAATACTTTTCAAGTATTAGCCATGCAGAGCTTTGCTTTTCCAATTTTCAGCTCGCTGCTCAATTACTTCTTTCTTATATTCTGCTTTTGTTTTAGTTGTCTTTAAAAGGCCTCCTTTATTTACTTCCTTAATCATTGGTTCTTCACTTTTCTGGATGTAATCATTCAAGCTGCGTTTTTCTTCTTCCACAATCGGCTTTACTTGTAGGAGTCCTCGGCCACCCTCTGCTCTTGGTAAATATGATCGGTCAACATCACTTTTAGGGTGCAAGGCATGATTCATTGTCATAAGTTTCCTTGTTTTTCTGTCCAAATTGTCTAACTCCATCTGGGTCCAGTCAATTATTCCGGCAGAGTAATAGATCACAGGTATAGCTCAGATATTTATGGCTTTTATGATGTTTCCTCCACTCAGTTTGGACATTAATATCTTACGAATTCGCCGAATGTACTTGGCTAAAGTTAATTCCTTGACTTTACTATGCATTAAATCAGAGGCTTCTAAAATCCCCAAGTACTTGTAGCCTTCTTCTAATTTTACCGCCTTTATCATTTCTTCATTCTCTAGTTCTATTCCATCCACTTCTATGATCTTGTCTGCTTTGGTTGCTATTGTTGCACATTTGTCAATGAGCCTTGATAGTACAGTGGTTTACGCACCCTGTTATTAACACAGCTGCCTGCAATTTCTGCTGGTTCGAATCTCTCCAAGGCTCAAGGTTGACTCAGCCTTCCATCCTTTCTAAGGTAGGTGAAATGAGGACCCAATTTGTGGGGGCAATAAGCTGACTTTGTATAAAATATACAAAGGTATGAAGGCTATTGCTTAACGTATTGTAAGCCGCCCTGAGTCTCCGGAGAATGGCGGCATATAAATCAAATTAAAAAAAATATTCTCATATTAAGATCTACCTAGTGGCGATAAAAGCGGCAAAATGTAATTATTTTACATCTGCATCTGCAGATAATCACCCAGCCGCCCTGTTTAGGGTGACCCGCTCCCTCCTCCATCTGGGAGCACGGGAGGATCCCTTGCAGGGTCGGGCTGAGGATTTTGTTCAGTATCTGCACGATCAAATCACTCAGATTCAGGAAGGCTTGGTCTCTGACTGGGTGGGTACAGGCGGGATGATGGAGGCCAGTCTTCAGAATGTCATTTGGGAAGAGTTTGACCCTGTCACTCCTGAGGACATGGGTACTGGGACGGCTGAACGCGACCACATGTTAACTGGACCTGTGTCCCTCCTGGCTGGTGCTGGCCTCCCGGGAGGATACACGAGGCTGGCTCCAGGGGATTATTAACGCTTCTTTGAGTGTGGGTGTCTTGCCATCTGCCTTGAAAGAGACGGTTGTGAGGCCCCTCCTCAAGCAACCCACTCTGGATTCGGCTGTTTTGGCTAACTACAGTCCGGTCTCCAACCTTCGCTTTGTGGCAAAGGTTGTTGAGAGTGTGGTGGCATGATAGCTCCCTCAGTACCTGGATGAACTGTCTATCTAGATCTGCTCCAGTCAGGCTTCAGGCCTGGGCACAGCATGGAAACAGCATTGGTCGCGTTGGTGGATGATCTCTGGAGGGTTTGGGACAGGGGTTGTTCCTCTATCCTAGTCCTGTTAGATCTCTCAGCGGCTTTTGATACCATTGATCATGGTATCATACTGCACTGGTTAGAGGGGTTGGGGGGCGGGGGGCACCGTCCTACAGTGGTTCTCCTCCTATCTCTCTGGCCAGTCGCAGTCGGTGTTGGCAGGGGGGCAGAGGTCGACCCCGAGGCACCTTGTTTGTGGGGTGCCACAGGGGATGGTCCTCTAACACCTTCTGTTCAACATTTATGTGAAGCTGCTGGGTGAGATCATCCGTGGTTTTGGGGTGGAGTTCCATCAGTACACTGACAATACTCAGCTGTACATCTCCACCCCAGGCCATCCCAATGATGCCCTTGAAGCGATGTCCCAGTGCCTAGAGGCCGTGCAGGTCTGGATGGGGAGAAATAGGCTTTGACTCAACCCTTCCAAGACCGAGTGGCTGTGGCTTCTGGCGTCCCAATGTAGCCAGCTGGTGCCATTCCTGGCTATTGGGGGCGAGTTACTGGCCCCCACGGAGAGGGCTCACAACTTGGGCATCCTTCTGGATGCACGGCTGTCTTTAGAAGAGCACATGACGGCTGTGGCCAGGGGGGTTTTCATCAGGTTTGCCTGATTCGCCAGTTGCATCCCTTTCTGGATCGGGACTTTTTGCGCACAGTCAGTCAGGCATTCGGCACTTCCCGCCTGGACTACTGCAATGCTCTCTACATGGGGCTCCCCTTGAGGAGCACCCGGAGGCTCCAACTGGTGCAGAATGCACCTGTGCGGGGGATTATGGGAGCAATGAGACGCTCCCATGTGACACCCCTCCTGCACGAGCTGCATTGGCTCCCGGTGGTCTTCTGGGTGCGCTTCAAGATGTTGGTTACCACCTGCTCCATGGCATAGGGCCTGGGTACTTACGGGACCGCCTTCTGCCGCCGATAGCCTCCCACTGGCCAGTTCGCTCCCACAGAGAGGAACTCCTCAGGATGCTGTCAGCCAGGCAATGTCGGCTGGCGACCCCCAGGGGGAGGGCCTTCTTTGTGGCAGTACCTGCCCTCTGGAACGACCTGCCCCCGGAGATACGTAGGATACCAGATCTCTGTGCTTTTCGCCGTGCCCTCAAAACTTACCTATTTCATCAAGCTGGGCTGGCATAACACACCCCCCCCCCTTTAGATATTTTTAATTGTAAATGGATTTTAGTCGGGAGGTTTTAAATTTTGGGTCAAAATTTGTTTAATTCTTTTAAAATTTAAAATTTTGTATTGGGGTGATTTTTTATTCTAGGCTGTGCACCGCCCTGAGTCCAGCAAGAGAAGGGCGGTATAAAAATTGAAATAAATAAATAAATAAATAAATTCCAAACTGCATACCGATGTCTTGGCTGAATTCTTTTGTGTTTTCAATTAATAAATTCAGTTCAGCTTTTGTTTTACCAAACAGCTTCAAATCATCCATGTACATCAAGTGTGAGATTTTCAGTCCTTTCTTTGCAAGTTCGTATCCACAGTTCATCTTCTTCAAAATGATTGTCAGTGGTAGCATTGAGGGTATAAAAAGTAGGGGTGAAAAGGAATCACCCTGGAAAATGCTTCATTTAATTTCAACTTCACCCAGTTCTTCTTCATTAGCCATAAGTTTTGTTTTCCAGAGGTTCATTGAAGATTCCATGAATTTTTGTATGTTGCTGCTGATGCCAAAGATTTCCAGGCATTTCTTGATCCAGCTATGGAGAACTGAATGCTTTCTTATAGTTTATCCAACCCATGAACAGGTTGGTTCGTCTTTTCTTTGAGTTCTTTAGGATTAGCTTGTCAATCAGCAATTGATCCTTTGTTCCTCTTGAGTTTTTGCAGCATCCTTTCTGTTCTACAGGAAGCAAGTTATTTCTTTCCAGGTATCCATAGATTTGGTTTGCAATGATACCAGTAAGAAGCTTGTATGTTGTTGGCAAACAGGTGATTGGCCTATAGTTTCCAGGGTCCTTTCCTTTTTCTTTATCTTTTTGGATCAAAAATGTCCTTCCAGTTGTCATCCATTCATCATTTTCAGGTGGTTTTTAGGATCTGGTTCATCTGGGTTGCCAATCTTTTGTGCACACTTGTAAGTGCCTTTATCCAGAAGCCATGCAGCTCACCCGGTCCAGGTGCACTCCAGTTCTTCACTTTTCTTGACTGTCTTTGCACTATTGCTTTTGTTATTTTCACGTCTTCCATTTTATGCACTTTAATAGAGTCCTCAACCTGTTTGATCCATTTTGCATTTCTGTAATGCTTCTTGTTGTTTTCCCACACATTCTTCCAGAATTTCAGAGCTTTCTCTTTATCAGGCTTTTCATTTGTTGTTACATTTTCTAAGCTCTTATAAAGCTGGTGCTGATTTGCTCTGAACTGTGAGTTTTCCTTGAACTGAGTTACTCGGTTTTCATACCTTTTAATCTTTTCAGCGATGGCAACAACCCTCTGCTTCAGCTCTTCAATTACTACCGCAATCTCCTTATTCCTCAGATCGTATCTTGCTTCCAGGCTGCTTTTGACCTGCTTATTCTTTAGTTGACCTTGCCTTAGGTTCTTCAAGTTGCTCAAATCTCCACATACTTTTTTGATTTTCAATTCTAATCGAATTTTCCACTTAGGCTTCTCCTTCTTGCCTCTTTGGCAAGAGGCAACCCCAGTTCTTTGGTGGTTATGACGGCTGCTGCATACATCAGTTGGTTTGTTTCGGCTAATGTAGTGGTTCGAATAGTTTGCACAGCCTCATTGACCTTTTTTAGTACATTTCTCAATTCTTTCCGGTTCACTTGGTTCAGCTTTGGGAAACGTGTTCTTTCAGCATCTTCCATTTGATGCTTCATTTTTCCAGCTAATTGAGCATTATCTGTTGGTGTTTGTTCTTCAGTGCTTCCTTGTTCTTTATCTTCATCCATTTCAGTATCCTCTTCCTCCCTTTGTTCCTCAATATGCTTTTGAGTCTACAAATCATTCTTGATGTTACTCTTCTTTGTTGATGTACTCAGACCATTAATTGCTTTCTCTTCTATTGCTATTAATTCTTCTGTAATGAAAAAAATGTGTTTTAGGATTACACGTCGTTGGTCCATTAACCTTTGTTCACTGGTGTCACAGTCCGTATGGTTCATCTTCCAAATCTGATACATTCATTTTTGAAATCCACGTTTTGCTGGCTCAGACTGATAGTAAGCTTCCGTAATAGAGGTGTTTTCTTCCCTAGTCCAGATTTTTCGCTTTTTGGGTTTTTCTTCCAGTAGCTTGTCAGCTCCATGCCCTGGTTGCCTAGCAGAGGGAGCTGAGCCCTGTAACTCATTTTGCATAGAATGCTCAGGAGCCATAGCATCCAACGGAACCCTTGTTAATCCGGGTGATGGTTCAGCCGGCATAAATTTCATTTTTTTCGTATTCACCATGTTTGAATGGGTTGTGGAGCAAATTTTGTCTGGCCCTTCACCTAAGATCTGTCTGATATGGTTGCACCTGTTCAGCATAGCCCTTAGGATCACTAGAGCATGCAAGCCCTTCCACCACGACAAGGTAGAGCTCCTCCTCAGAGGGGTTGTTGTTGTTGTTGTTGTTGTTGTTGTTGTTATTATTATTATTATTATTATTATTATTATTATTATTATTATTATTATTACTATTATTATTATTATTATTATTAAAAGGTGTGCTTAATCTATTTGCAGTGTATTAACCAAATTCTACCAACACATCCTTGCCTTGGCCTTTGCTGTGAAGGAGATCAATGAAGACCCCCAGATCTTACCTAATGTCACTCTTGGGTTCCACATCTATGACAGTTATCATAATCCAAGGATGACCTATCGCACCACTGTGGACCTCCTTTTCAAATCCCAGGAATTTATCCCTAACTACAAATGTGATAGCCAGAAGATTCTGATGGCTATCATTGGAGGATTAGGTTCTGATACATCATCTAATATAGCTGAAGTTGTAGATTTTTACAAGATTCCACAGGTTAGTATGGAGGAGATGAACAGAAAAAAATTGTACTTTGTTGTTATAGCATAGTTACTGAGATATTAGATTTGTATTAAGACTTTCTACAGACCTTAAGTTATAATACTTCGCAGTCTTTTATGAAGCTACAATGCCAATCATAGAAGTGAGTTATCTAGAGTCATTCCATTCCATACCATAGATTTGAATGTAGCACATTCTCGTCTTGTTCAAACAAATGAACTATTATAATGTGTTTGAAATAATTCCTAGAAATTCCATTCTATATTAATATTTCCAAAGAAATAGAGGAAAAGTTCCTTCTTTGGAGATCTTTTACAGGAAAACTAGAAAGATTGGATTTGAGCTAATGACTCAACAAAGTATTATTCTGCTTTATTTTAGCTGACATATGGCTCTTTAGCCCAAGAAGAGTTTCAGAGCAGCAAACGCTCGTCACTTTATTTCATGGTCCCAAAAGAGGACCATCAATACATTGGAATTATCCAACTGCTTCATCATTTCAGATGGTCATGGATTGGGATTTTTACTATGGATAACAACAATGGAGAACGTTTCCTACAGAAAATGCAGCCCATGCTTTCACAAAATGGAATCTGTTCATCATTCATACAAAGGATTTCACAACTAATCCACTTTGAACACTATATCGAACTTTCTCACATGCTCTCAGATATTTCCACTAATTTGAGGAATAGCAACACCACCACATTTCTCGTCTATGGTGAATCGCTGACAATTATGGGGCTCAGGGCTATCATGTTTGTAGCAGATCCTGAAAACAAGCAAACTGCATCATTTGGAAAGGTGTGGATCATGACTGCACAGATTGATTTTATGCTGTCCGGCTTTCAAATCAGTTGGGATCTCCAGATGTTCCATGGGGCTCTTTCCTTCACTGTTCATTCAAGAGCAGTTGTAGGTTTCAAGGAGTTTCTTCAGACCATCAAGCCTCATGCAGACCACAGAGATGGGTTTCTGCAAGATGTTTGGGAACAATCATTTGATTGTTCATTCTCAAAATCAGAATTACAAGAAATGTCCAATAGGCAGTGCCCAGTGGAAAAGAAACTGGAGGATCTTCCTGGGCCTGTGTTTGAAATGGAAATGACTGGCCAAAGCTACAGTGTCTACAATGCTGTTTATTCTGTGGCTCATGCTTTGCAGGCTCTATTCATGTCGGGGTTCAATAAGAAAAAAACAATGATGGGTAAAAAAACTGACTTTCCATATCTGCAGCCTTGGCAGGTATTCTCTCTGCATTGGACACTTCTTTTATTTCAATGAGCAATTTGATCTAGAATTATCATCTGAACCTACCCTCAAAACGATGCTATAGAGCATTACACACCATAACAACTAGACACAAGAACAGTTTTTTTCCCAAACACCATCACTCTGCTAAACAAATAATTCCCTCAACACTGTCAAACTATTTACTAAGTCTGCGCTACTATTAATCTTCTCATTGTTCCCATCACCCATCTCCTTCCACATATGACTGTATGACTGTAACTTTGTTGCTGGTATCCTTAAGATTTATATTGACTGCTTCCTAATATGATCTGATTGCTTATTAGTACCCTATGACTATCATTAAATGTACCTTATGATTCTTGATGAACGTATCTTTTCTTTTATGTACACTGAGAGCATAAGCATCAAGACAAATTCCTAGTGTGTCCAATCACACTTGGCCAATAAAAATTTCTCTATTCTATTCTATTCTATTCTATTCTATTCTATTCTATTCTATTCTATTCTATTCTATTCTATTCTATTCTATTCTATTCTGGAAAGCCCTAATATTTTATGCTTATAAAATCCAGTTAGGTATGAACACCAAGAAACTACTATATTGTTAAGCAACACAATTAAGGGAACCTGGCTTCCCCATCGATTTTGCTTGTCAGAAGGAGGCAAAGGTCATAAATGTGAAAACAGGTCTTAAGGCACCTTTTTCAGTGTCATCATAACTTCAAACAGTCACTAAACAAGCTGTTGTAAATAGAAGACTACTTATATTGTCCGTCCAACTCTCTATTTCTTTCATTCTCTTTCACATAGCTCCATCCGTTTCTACATGGCATTTCTTTTAACAATTCAGCTGGAGAGAAAGTTTCCCTGAATGAAAAAGGGGAAGTAATGGGTGGATTTGATATCATCAACCTCATCACATTTCCCAATCGGTCTTTTCAAAGAGTTAGAGTCGGAAGAATAGATCCGGGTTCTCCAACAGGCAAAGAATTATTCTTTGATGAAGATCTGATTGTCTGGCACCCAGCTTTTAACCAGGCATGGACTCATTTAATGGACTATATCTTGAGCTATTATGATTCCAAATAGAGTCTCTTAAACCATATTGAGCAAAGCCTCTTTAGAAATCTAATTTCTATGTTTGTAAGAAAAAATAGCATACTATGAACAAATATGGCCCAGGATCAAGCATTAATCAAATTGACAAAATGATCTTACAATGTAAAAGTCAGGTTTTCTTTTTAGTTGCAAATTATGGATAATTTGCATAATTTGCCTTTCAAATTATGGATGTTGCCTTATTTCTGTAACAGAAATGTTATTTCTGTAACATTTTTATCCCGCATATTTATTTATTCACCTTGCCTTTTTCAAAGAGACCGTTTTCCTCATCATTGTAACTTCAACAACTTTTAATGTTTTAATATAAATCCAGCTAGATAATATTCACTTAGGCCTCTGGGAAGTAAAGATTTCTCTAGCCCAATAGAAGAGAATGATTAATAACTCACAAATGAAGGTGTCCCAGGATAATGTTGAAGAATCTACTCTGAGTCAGTCACTGATCCACCTTTGGTCACGGTGACTGTCCCAGATTAGTTCCTGCAGGATTAATAAATGTTTTTTTCTAAAACCACCCTTTCAAAGAATCTTTTATGTTTATCACCAGGTACTTCCAATTTCTCTGTGTAATAACCATTGCTCCCCTGGATACTGGAAAAAGGAGATTGAAGGAAAACAATTCTGTTGCTATGACTGTGTTCCATGTCCAGAAGGGAAGATTTCAAATCAAAAGGGTAGGTTAGACATTCCAGGACGTTTTCATTAGGTTGATTTAAGCAATCGAAGAGGAGCGGTGGTTCAATGGCTTAATGACGCTGGAGAAGATCATTAAGCTCCAACGGTTTGAATCCTAGCACTGTGTGGTGTGGTGAGCTTCTGTCACTCTCTCAGCTTCTGCCGATCTAGCAGAAAGTATGTTATATGCAAGTAGATAAATAGGTACCACTTCAGTGGGGAGATGAGCTGGCACTTCATGCATCCTTTCTGATGCAGAGCTAGCTCGCCCCCCTTTGAAGATGTTTCGCTTCTCATCCAGGAAGCTTTTTCAACTCTGACTGGATGGGCGGGAATTGAAGGATTTACATTCCTTGGAGACAGCTAGTCATTTGCTTTCTTTTAAACAGTGGTTCAGGACACTTGGAGGGTCACCTGAGTAGTGCAAATGGTATGGAGCCTTCTTGAAACTGCTGAAAGGACTGTGTTGTGGAACTGTGCTTTCTGCAGCTGAGTTTCTTTCTGCCTTGTGTCCCTTCACCGTTGAAGACAGACACAGGCTGTTGGGGATGAGTCTGTGTTGTCTGCTTGAATTTGAATACTATGGAATACCTAGATGATAAATCCCTTGATTTTCCTTCCAGATATGGATGACTGTTTTGAATGTTCAGAAGATCATTATCCAAATGAAGAAAAGAATGGATGTATCCTGAAACTGGTGATGTTTCTAACATTTGAAGAAACCTTAGGAATTGGTTTAGCTTCAGCTGCTCTTTGTTTCTTCTTCTTGACATCTTGGGTACTTGGAACTTTTATTAAGCACAGGGATACTCCTATTGTCAAAGCCAACAACCGGTCCCTCACTTACACCCTCCTGGTCTCTCTTCTCCTCTGTTTTCTCTCCTCTTTCTTCTTCCTCAGCCAACCTGGCAATGTGACTTGCCTTCTCCGACAACCAACTTTTGGCATCACCTTCTCAGTGGCCATTTCTAGTGTTCTGGCTAAAACTATCACCGTGGTTGTTGCTTTCATGGCCACTAAACCAGGTTCTCAGATGAGGAAGTGGGTAGGGAAAAGATTGGCTTTTTCTATCGTCCTCTCGGGTTCTCTGTTACAAGCATGCATTAGTATTCTTTGGTTGTCAACATCTCCCCCATTCCCTGAGTTGGACATGCATTCAGAGCTCCAGGAAATGATTTTACAGTGCAATGAAGGGTCAGCTTTCTTCTTCTACTGTGTCTTGGGCTTCATGGGTATCTTGGCCGTCGCCAGCTTTATTGTGGCTTTCCTTGCTCGTAAATTACCTGACAGCTTTAATGAAGCCAAATTCATCACTTTCAGCATGTTGGCCTTTTGCAGTGTGTGGATCTCCTTCTTTCCAGCGTATCTGAGCACAAAGGGAAAAGCCATGATAGCTGTGGAGGTTTTCTCCATCTTGGCCTCCAGTGCTGCATTACTGGGATGCATATTCCTGCCAAAATGCTACACCATTATTTTGCGACCTGACCTCAACCACAGGGAGCAACTCACAAAGAGAAATTAATATATCATGTGTTCTTTCTGGCTCCCCTAATTAAAAGATCAAAGGTGAGTTGTACACAATTTCAGGGAAAGAACCTGATATTTGGTGCCTTTGCAATTTATACTCTTTCTTTCATTGAGGTTTCTCTTTAATTTCTAGATTTAAAGGGATTCTAACCTGGTCTAATGGTTAAGGAACTGCGGTAGAAAGCAAGGGACCATGAGTTCAAGCTCTGCCTTGGCCCTCAAAGCCAGCTGGATAACTTTGGACCAAACACTGTTTTTCAGACCAGTGTACCTCAAAGGGTTGTTGCTATGTGGAAAAAATAAGGAGGATGGTATATTGGATATGTTTGCTGCCTTTGGTTGTTTGTAAAAATAATAAAGTGGTATATATTGTAAAAAAAAAATAAACAAATAAATGAAATGAAATACTAAAATGAAATGAAATAATAAAATGAAATAAAATAAAATATAAAATAAAGTAATAAAATGAAACGAACCTGCTATGGCAAGTGAAAGGGATTGAAAGGTGTAAAATGTATGATGACATCATTAGCTAAATTCCACCCAGTTTGTAAATGCATAATGAGCTGCATAAAAGGATGTCATTTCCATGCCATGTTTACTGTTATGTTTTATTATAATTTATTATAAATAGATCGCTAAATAGCTAGGAAGCTAGATATCGAGATATCCAGAGAGAGAGAAGGGAGGGAGGGAGGGGGGAGAGGGAGAATGGGAGGGAGAGGAATAAAGAAAACAAGATAGAGAGATGGATGTACAGACGTACAGACGTACAGATGTACAGACGTACAGACGCACAGACACATTGATTCTATGCACAGGACAAGTAGCCCAAACTGCACAGGAAAGTGCAACCCTAATTCAGATAGAAACTAGTTACTCTGTACTTCTCTGCAAGTGATGCTTCAAGGATAAGTAAAATCCTTGAACAAACCTTATGACATACAGTGGAAGGAGTTCTATTTATTCATTCATTTATTCACACATTTAAGAGAATGCATATGGCCACCCAATCACTTTCAGTGTCTCTGAGATGCTTTTAAAATAATTAAAAATATACAAAGAATAAAAACCCACCACTAGGAATAAAACCCAATCAGTTGAGCCACTTCATAGGTTCCAACCCATTCTGGGTTTCATAGGCCTATTGACAAAATCAGGACTTTGCAAAAGAGGGTCAAAGTGGGGACCAATCTAATCTCAGCGTGGATGATTTTCCAGAGGGAGGGAGCCATCACAAAGAAGACACTTCTTCTGGGTCCCACCAGATGTCCTGATTTAAGAGAGAGGATACATAACATTCCCTGCCTCCCTGTTCCACTGGATCACATGGATGTGATCAGGAAGAGACAGTTCTTCAAATAACCTGGTCCCAAGCCATGTAGAGTTAAAAGTGACAACCAGCACCTTGAATTGTACCCAGAAGAAAATTGTCAGCCAATGCAACTACCACAGGAAAGGTGACACAACTAGGTCTGCAGAAAACCATACGGGTGGCTGAATCTGGAAACAATTGGAGCTTACGGATACTTTTAAAGGACAGCCCCATGTAGAGTCCCATGTAGAGCTGATGATCCCATAATTGGCGGCCTGGTGTCCCACATAGTTTATCGCTTTTATGAATTGAAATTTAAGGAACATCCTTGTATAAAGCCTTATGACTTCCCATTGTAAAAGGTGTTTTTTTTTTCCTTTTTATAATCTTTACCAGTTCCCCCAAAATTTCTTATATGAATAAAAGTTGTTTTGCAAAAATATAGGCTTCATTTTTAATCTATAACTTCTCTGTTTTTGAAATGTTTCTAATTGTAGGAAAAGAAATAATATTCTTTAGAATATGTTAAAGCAGGGGTGTCAAATTCAGTTTCATTGAGATGTCAGGTTCCAGGCTAATAAGAAAGAAGGACCCAAGCAAACTAGGTTTGTTGCTGCCTTTTCTTTGTTTCTGGGACTCACTGACAATCCAAGAAGGAACTATTGTTAGGGCTAACAGCCCATGTGCCAGCCGGCCTGGGGTTGCCATTTGGAGGGGAGGCGACTACCCACCTGCTGAAGTCCTGGGAGGGCTGAATATTTCTGTGCGGTAGGACCGACTGCCTCTTGGCTTCGGCCTGGTCTACTCAATGCAAAGAGGAAACATGCCAGAAGTTTGGGGAGTGGCATCAAGCTGGCCATGCCTACCCAGTTGGCCACACCCACTCAGTTGGCCATGCCCAACTGAGGTCATCCAAAGCCCTGATGTGGCCCTCATATCAGCCCTGGCGTGCCAGCCAGCCCAGGACTGCCATTTGGAGGGGAGGCGACCACCCAGCTGCTGAAGTCCTGGGAGGGCTGAATATTTCTGTGTAGCATGACCGACTGCCTGGGGAAGCCACGGAATCACCCAAACCCATCCTTCCACTCCACGGGTCTGTAGCGTGGCCGCTGCACAGCTGAGAGGCGGCCACGCACCAATGATGTCATCAGGCAGATCGGCATGATCAGGAAAAACTGCTGTTGCCCTCTCTGCCTTCAGACTGGACTTTCCTGGCTGCTGTCCTGCCAGGGCTGATGAGCAGCGCAGTGGGTGGCTCTCCTGTGAGTGGCATGTGATGGGATGCCATGTAAATAGGGGCATTGCACGGGCAGACCCGGAAGTGCAGCACTTCTGGGTCATAGGGGGAGGAAACAACATGCATGATTGGGTGGCGTTTAAAAGGGTATTAACAATAGTTCCTTCTTGGATTGTTAGTGAGTGCCAGAAATAAAGAAAAGGCAGCAACAAACCTAGTTTGCTTGTGTCCTTCTTTCTTATTAGCCTGGAAACTGACAGAATTGTTAGGACTCTTTCACAAAAGCCATGACTGAAGGCATGGTACCTGAATTGGAGGCAGCTGATTTTGAAGAGTCAGCAGATACCACTGAAGCTACTGTGCTGGAGGGTTCTCCTCAAGCAGAAGGCACCCCTGTGAATGTTTGGCCTAAGGAACAACCAGGCGAGCATAAGCCTTCAGAGACCCAAATGCAACCGCTGGAAACTGACCCAGGTGACTTGAGGGACTGGTGGTTAGGAAATACCAGGGCAGTGGATTTTAGAGCCCATCTACCACCAGGACCCCTGCTCACTCCGTCAGGAGAGCATTTCACCCAATGGAGGGAGCATAGAATTTCTGATGATGATAATTGGTGCTACAGGAGATGTATGGGGCAGCTGGTTTTAGAGAGCTGGGCAATTGCAGTGTTTGGCAGGGGCATGTTGGAGGCCCCCCTCCCTCCCATGGAGCCCAGGGTCTTGAGTGTCCGCCCCGGTGTTCTCGGATGCCAAGGGCGGGTACGCAATATGAGACTCAGAGTGGCCTTACTGGAGGGTCCCAGAAGGCTATCCAACAGGATCCCAGACCCACTAGGCATGCCTATAAACAACACAGGGGCAATGGAGAGAGACCACAGACGTTTGAAGACTAGACACCGCCTGGCACAGAGGGGTTAATGGGTCAGGCACCTCTCTTGATGGGCAGGTGGGAGCCACTATGAGAGCAGCCCAGAGAAAGTGCCATTGTTCCTCAGCCAGGTGCTGAACCATTTTGACTGATATGGTAGACTATACACTTCCCAGTGGGATATGGTCATGGCAGTGACCACAGTCATGGAAGGGGAGGCTGCTGAGTGGGTGGCTGACCTGTATGGTGACCATGCACCTGAGTTGAGAGATGTGGGCATTTTCCTGTCTGCTGTATAGGCGCGGTTTGAGGACAATACCTGGATGCAGCAAGCGGAGGGGGAGTTGCTAAGAGTAAAGCAGAGAGGGAGGCCAGTAAAAGAATACATCAGAGAGTTCCGGTGGCTGGCAGGAAAAGTGAGGGGATTGCCTGAGAGACTAGTGATACACCACTTTCGGGCAGGGCTTGATAAGACATTGAGGCAGGCTTGTGCATGCCGGGGCATGGCACCTTGTTTGGCAGCCTGGTTCCAAGCAGCAACAGAACAGGATGTTGAGTTTTGAGATAATCAGCAAAAGAAAGAATGGGCTAACAGAGACCAATGACAAGCACCCCAGCCAACCAGTCTCACTCCCGCGATGTGGCCTTCCCAGTGTCCAATGCCTCCTACCGCTGTGGTCCCACCTGCTGGAGTGGGAATGAGGTGTTTCTGGTGTGGTTGACCGGGACACTGAGCCACCGACTGTACAGACGATGGTACCACCAAGAGAACACCAGGTCCCAGTAGCATTAGACAAGGATCTGCATGAAAAACCAGCAAGACGACACCAGAGAAGTCTCGTGGGATGCGTCAATGGGACCAGCAGTCAATCCCCATGGAGGTAGAGGAGATCACAAGCCCTCAGGACAACAAAGACACCAGTGACAGCGAGGCAGAGGCCAACCCTATGGTACATATGCCCATTAAGCTTTTCGTAGTACCTGTGGTGTTGAAGGCAACGAAGTGTCAGAGGTGCACCGCACTCATCGATTCCGGGTGCACCCGATTCCTCATGAGCCTCAAGGTAGCGAATCACCTGGGAGACCCCCTGCACAAGTTAGCCCAACCCATTCGGTTTGAGCAAATGGACAGGTACCTGCTTGGGGGTAAACCAGCAACACACATCACTAGTAAAGTGACTCTGGAACTAGGTCAACATAGAGAGGAGTTGAGGTTTATAGTAGTACCTCGCATAACCGAGGATGTGGTTTTAGGCCTGGCATGGTTGGACAAATAGGATCCAACTATCTGGTGGGGAGGCGGTTGTCGCCATCTCCAAATAGGCCTAGGACCAAATCCACCACCCCATGAGAGCCTAACACAGCCAACAGGTCCCATCCAATGTAAAGCCGGTTTGGAGCTAGCCATCCCGAGGGAATATTCTGACTTACAGGAGGTATTCAGTGAAAAGGAATGCAACATCTTATCACCCCACAGGCCCAGTGACTGTGGGGTGGAGATTGTCCCTGGGGTGTCGCTGCTTAAGATGTATTCGATGACACCCCCGCCCCAGGACTTGACTGAAATGAGGGCCTATATTGAGAAGAACCTCAAACAAGGCTTTATTCAGCCCGCAAAGTCTAACATTGCAGCCCCCATCTTATTCTGAGAGAAGAAAGATGGGGGTTTACATCTATATGTTGATTTCAGCGACATCAATGTGGTATGCATTGAACATTTGTACCCGCTACTGCTGTTAAAAGACATGATGGCGAGGCTGTCAGAAGGCCGTTACTTCACAAAACTAGACCTCCGTAAAGCGTATTGTAGAATACAAATTAAGGCTGGGGACAAATGGAAAACAGCTTTCATTTGTCTCCTAGGCAGCTACCAATTTCGAGTAATGCCGTTCGGGATTCAAGGGCCCCCGGCGGTGTTCATGCAGTTAATAAACAAGGTGCTGCATGAATATTTATATAAGGGGATTCTCATTTACCTTGACAATATCCTTATTTACACCCGCTCCATGGAAGAACACGTCCAGCTGGTGAGAAAGGTAAATTACTGGACGCACATTTGTATGTAAAGCTCTCCAAGTGTGAGTTCCATAAGAACTCATTGGACTATCTTGGCTTTAGAATATCTCCACAAGGGGTGGAAATGAACCCCAATAAAGTTAAGGTGGTTTTTGAAGGCGGTTTTGGATTGGCAAACCCCCAAAATCCGAAAACAACTGCAGAGTTTTTTGGGATTTGCTAATTTTTATCGCCCCTTCATCCCCTCCTTTGCAAGGATAGTGCTCCTGCTGACCAATTTATTATGAACAAAACACTTAAACAAAAAACCTCAGCCAGGGTTTCCACTTCAGTGGGACCCTGCTTGTCAACATGCTTTTGAGTGATTAAATCTCTATTCGCAAGAGAGCCTGTCTTAAAACATCCGGACCCCTCATGCCCTTTTGTGGTGCAGGTGGATGCCAGTGCAATGGCTGTGGGTGCTATGATCCTCCAGGCCAATGAAGAGGGGGCCCTCCAACCTTGTGTGTACACCTCAAAAAAGTTGAATGACACAGAGTGTCATTGGCCCATTTGAGAGAAGGAGGCATTTGCCATGCATTGGGCTTTGTTGACATGGAGGCACCTGTTGGAAGGGAGAAGTGTCCCCTTTGAGGTCTGGACAGATCATAAGAACTTGGAGGCTTTACAATCCCCACACAAGTTGTCACCAAAACAGGTTCGTTGGGTCCTCTACTTTAGGAGATTCAATTTTTGGTTAAAATACATTCCAGGGGGACAGAATTTCCTGGCGGATGCTTTGTCAAGGAAACTGCGATATGGCAGTGGCAAAGAGGAAGTAATTTAGGCTTTATTCCCAGTGTGGGTGGTCCGACCCACATTATCCACAAAGGCAGACCACCTAAACGAAGACATACCACAAGCCATTTGGGAGGCCCTCGCCACTGTTGTTTGGTTCCATGGGAATCAATCATGGCTGACTGAAAGGGAGGGGAGGTGTTTCAAACTCCTGTGACTCATCAGTATCTTTCTGTCTTCTGTGATGGGAAGCATGGGCTGTTAGCCTGGAACCTGACAGAATTGTTTGAGCTAACAGCCCATGCTTCCCACCACCTTTTATATGTTAATCCCCTTTTAACTGCCACCCAATCATGCTTGTTGTTTCCTCCCCCTATGACCCAGAAGTGCTGCACTTCTGGATCTGCCTGTGCAATGCCGCTATCTATGTTCCGTCACATGCCACTCGCAGGAGAGCCACCCACTGCGCTGCTCATCAGTCCTGGCAGGAGAGCAGCCAGAAAAGTCTGGTCTGAAGGCAAAGAGGGTGACAGCAGCTTTTCCCCGATCATGCCGATCTGCCTGATGACATCATTGGTGCACGGCCACCTCTCAGCTGTGCAGCAGCCACGCTACAGACCCTTGGAGTGGAAGGATGGGTCCGGGTGATTCCGTAGCTTCCCCAGGCAGTCAGTCATGCTGCACAGAAATATTCAGCCCTTCCGGGATTTCAGCGGGTGGGTGGTCGCCTCCCCTCCAAATGGCAGTCCCGGGCTGGCTGGCATGCCGGGGCTGATATGAGGGCCACATCAAGGCTTTGGATGACCTCAGAGGGCTGGTTGGGCATGGCCAACTGAGTGGGTGTGGCCAACTGAGTGGGTGTGGCCAACTGGGTGGGTGTGGCCAACTGGGTAGGCATGGCCAGCTTCATGCCACTCCCCAAACTTCTGGCATGTTTCCTCTTTGCATTGGGTAGACCGGGCCGAAGCCAAGAGGTCTTATATTTTCCAGGATAGCCCCACGGGCCAGATCTGACCACATTGCAGGCCTTATACAGCCCACAGGCCTTGTGTTTGACAACCCTGTGTTAAAGTGTTGGTCAGAGAATGTATGAAACTTTGGTGCAAGAATTTTTTTGAAGCGTTTTAGAAAGCTTAGGGCCACTTTTTTAAAAACGTTCTGCATAGTTCTTCCTCAGAAAACATACCTACAATAAATGACTGATACCTGCTGGATTTGTTCATATTTTATTTTGCAAAAAATGGGTAGAAAATAAATGTGTCATCTTGAAAAAAAGAAGCTTTGTATTTATTTGTACAGTTATAACAATTAAATATATATTCTATTGGAAATGTCCCTTATATTACTTTTGTTGGCAATTGCTCATTAAAAAAAACAGCTACTTATTATCTCATCAAAATAAAATAATTATATCCTAGAGGAATTACTATAGGCCAAAACATTAGAGGCTTCCCAGAAGGTTATTGAAATACAACAACAATGAAGGTTTCTGTTTGGCTATGAAATAAATCTTGAAGCATAGAGAGTTTGATACAAGGGGTAGTAATTTCTCTGTCAGATTCATTGCTTCAAGTATCCACCCTCTGTTCTCTTCTGCCAGAGTATTTGTTCAAATCCATGTGATATTCAAGAGAAAAAATTGTACTCACTGGGATCTTCAAACAGAAAATGATAGATTTTCTCATTAGATGTATTCTCAAATATAATCCTTAGATCTACCTTTAGATGAAGTATTGGATTATATATGCTTCCCTATGGGAAGGAAAAACATTTTCAAAATAACAAGATCACCAAGATGTTTCTCCTGATGTTTTTGGTGCATAAAGTAGGTACTCTGAGCTGCCCTGAGAGTGATGCTTTCCTTGTTCCACATGAGTGGTACCAGCCTGGAGACTTCACCATTGGTGGGATGGCGTCTCACATCGTTTATCACTTTTATGAAATGAAATTTGTTGAAAACCCTTCTTTAACACCTTATGAGGTACCAATGTAAGAATTTTTCTTCACTATCTAATCTTAGCCAATCTCGAAAATCCCTTATATGAGTAAAAGCTGTTTTACTTGTTCCACATGAGTGGTACCAGCCTGGAGACTTCATCATTGTTAGGATGGCATCACATTTCACTTACCACTTTTATGAATTTAAATTTAGTGAAAATCCTTCTATAACCCTATGAAATACCAGTGTAAATATTTTTTTTCTTTATCTAATCTTACGCAGACTTTTAGAAATCTTTTATATGAATAAAAGCTGTTTGTGCATAAATGTAGCATTTTAATGTAATCTATGCCTTGTTTTTCTTTCAACTGTATATTGGTTATGATAGAAAAAATAACCTTCTTTACATTCTTTTAAAGTCTTTCATGTGAAATGTACAAAATTTCAGATCAAGAAGTCTATATTTGAACATTTACTGAAGTAAATATATATTTTTAGAAAGATTTGGCACTATCTCTCCTCACAAAACCTACATACAGTAAATGAGTGATACTTCCTGAATCTGTTGATATATCATTTTCTGAAAATCTCATAGAAAATAAATATAGTACTTTGAAAAAAGTCACTACTTGTATTTGTTGCAGTAGATATTGTTGGAAGTCATGGGAATGCTGTTTAAAATAAATCTGAACACTGTATTATGAAGCATTGTACCAAAGCTATAATCTTCCTACTACTGTCAGACAAAAAAAGTCTGTTATTCATGTAGAAATGATGCCACCGTACAAGATTATCAAATTATTATTATTTTTCAATTGGGGCATTTAACCTATTTGCAGTGTATTCACCAAATTTCATCAACACATCCTTGCCTTGGCCTTTGCTGTGAAGGAGATCAATGGGGGCTCCCAGATCTTACCTAACATCACTCTTGGGTTCCACATCTATGACAGTTACCTCAATGCGAGAATGACCTATCGCACCACTCTGGACCTGCTTTTCAAATCCCAGGAATTTGTCCCTAACTACAAATGTGATAGCCAGAAGAATCTCATGGCTATCATTGGGGGACTGGATTTTGTATCATCATCTCATATTGCTGAAATTACAAGTTTCTTCAAGATTCCACAAGTAAGTTGTGAATTCTATCTTCTGGTGCCATTATTGTTACTGAGTAATTAAGGAGTAAGGAGGATTAAAATTTAGTCTCTTTCTCTTTCGTGTTAAGATGTTCTTCCTGGCTTAATGTCTATTAGTTAGCATAATTTTGAAACTGATAAGCCAAATACAGGAAGTATGAATCCACAGACATTCCATACCAGAGGGAAGATTTGAACTCTTTGCTTCTATGAAAACAATTGATCAGTTATATGTGTTTGAAATAATTCCAAGAAATTCCTTTCCATATTAATACTTAGAAGAATTTCAGGGAAATAATTCCTTCATTGGATATATTTTATATGAAACTAGACAGGACAATCAGATCTGATCTAACTACTCAAGAGAATACTACTCCACTTTCTTGCAGCTCACATACGGCTCATTAGCCAAAGAAGAATTTCAGACCAGTAAGCTCTCTTCACTTTATTTCATGGTCCCCAAAGAAGACCATCAGTACATTGGGATTATCCAACTGCTTCACCATTTCAGGTGGACATGGATTGGGATTTTTGCTGTTGATAATGACAATGGAGAAAAATTCTTACAGAAAATGCAGCCCTTACTTTCAGAGAACGGAATCTGCTTAGCGTTTATAGAAAGGCTTTCACAACTGGCCCACATGGAAGAATTCCAAGAATTTTTTCAAAGAATCTCAATTATTTCCATTCATTTGATGAATAGCAAAGTCAATGCAGTTCTTGTCTATGGAGAAGCATTGACAATTATGTGGCTAAGATTTGTAATGTTTCCAGTAGATCCTAACAGCAATAAAACTACATTATTTGGAAAGGTGTGGATCATGACTGCACAGATTGATTTCATAGTGTCAGGATTTCTAATCAACTGGGACCTCCAGATGTTCCATGGGGCAATTTCCTTCACTGTTCATTCAACAGAAGTTGCAGGTTTCAAGGAGTTTCTCCAGACCATAAATCCACTTTCAGACTATAGAGATGGGTTTCTGCAAGAAGTTTGGGAGCAAGCATTTGATTGTTCATTTCCAAAACCAGGGTTACAAGAAATGCACAGCAGGCAATGCACTGGGGAGATGAAGCTAGAGGATCTTCCTGGACCTGCCTTTGAAATGGAAATGACTGGCCAAAGCTACAGTATCTACAATGCTGTTTATTCTGTGGCTCATGCTTTGCAGGATCTATACATGTTGGGGTTCAGTAGGAAGACAACTACGATGCGTAAAAAAACTGATCTTCCCAATCTGCAGTCTTGGCAGGTATTTCCTTTGCATTGGACACTTCTTTTATTTCAATGAGCAGCTTGACATAAAATGATTTTTTGAACCCAATGTGGAAAGTCTTAATATTTTCTGCACATTGAGTCAAGTATAAGAAACAACATAGAAATAAGAGCGAATTTCCTGACAATGAGAACAATGAATTAGTGGAACAGCTTGCCTGTAGATGTTGTGTTTGCTCCATCACTGCAGATTTTTATGAAAAGATTGGGCAGCCATATCTGTGAACTGGTATACAGTCACCTCCTTTAATAGGGTGTTAAGTAGAAGACTTCCAAGGTTCCTTGCAACCTTGTTATACTGTGCTGTATAAAATAGATACAGATTGCTTACAGATTAGTAGAGTTGGAAGGGATCTTGTAGGTCATCTAGTCAAATCCCTCGCCTAAGCAGGAAACCCTATGCCATTTCTGACAGATGGCAGTCCAGTCTCTTCTTGAAGCCTCCATTGATGAAGCTCCCACAACTTCCAAAGGCAATTTCTGTTCCATTGGTTGATTGTTCTGATTGTCAGAAAATTTCTCCTTATTTCCAGGTTAAATCTCTCCTTGTTCAGTTTCCACCCATTATTCCTTCTCTGATCTTCGGGTGCTTTGGAAAATAGTTTGACCCCCTCTTCTCTGTGGCAGCCCCTCAAATATTGGAACATTGGTATCATGTCTCCCCTGGTACTTTTCTTCACTAGACTAGCCATGCCCAGTTCCTCTAATCTTTCATGGTATGTTTTAGCTTCCAGTCCCCTAATCATCTTGGTTGCTCTTCTCTGCACTCTTTCTAGAGTCTCAACATCTTTTTTATAGTGTGGTGGCCAAAACTGGATGCAGTACTCTAGGTGTGGTCTTACTAAGGCTTTATAGAGCGGTATTAGTACCTCACTTGATCTTGACTGTATTCCTCTGTTAATGCAATTTAGGATTGCATTGGCTTTTTTGGATGCCGCCACACACTGTTGGCTCATATTTAATTGGTTATCCATTAAGAACCCTCCCACAGCTACTGCTATTAAGCCTAGTTTCCCCCAGTCTATATGTGTACTTTTGGTTTTCTTGCTTCAGTGTAAGACTTTACTTTTCTTTACATTGAATTCCCTTTTTTAGAGAGAATTGAGCCTATCTTCTAGAGTGTTAGCTATTCCTGCAAATTTGGCAAGCTCCCCTTCTATTCCCTCATCTAAGTCATTTATGAAGATATTTAAGTGTACAGGTCCTAAGATGGAATCTTGTGGTACTCCATTGCTTACTTCCCTCCATGTAGACGTAGACCAATTAAGTACTACTTGTTGAATATGGTTTGTCAGCCAGTTGCTAATCCATCTATTGGTGATGCTATCTATCCCACTTTTTTCAAGTTTACCAAGAAGTGCGGTCTACTTTGTTGAATGCCTTGCTGAAGTTTAAGTATATTATTTCACAGTATTTCACTGGTCTACTAATTTAGTCACTATATTGAAGAATGAAATAATATTGGTTTGGCATGATCTGTTTTCAACAAACCTGTGCTGATACAGAAAACTGATTTCGCTTGTTATTCTGTTTTCCTATTACTCTGTCATTCTGTTATTCTGATCATCCAGAAGCTACTATATAAATTATGGTTTAAGTGTCAGTAGGAATTATTAAGTAAATCACCATAGCTTGCACAATAACACATAATTAAAATGATAATTTAGATTATTTTTCATTGTCTCTTCCAAAAACAATCAATTCTCCAAGAACTTTCGCTGTGGCTCAGGAAATTTTCATGGGTGACAAGCAAAATTTTCTGTCTCTATCAGAGTTTTACAGGAATAAAATAAAAGTGGTCCTTTTTACATGTGGCATCCATACTATGAAACAAATCTATGTTCGCAATAATCTCTTTCTCTCATCTGTGTGTCAAAGAATGCTTGAGTCACAGGTTTTAAAATCTGGTGAAAGAAAATTAGTCAAACCTGAGACTCTCAAATAGCTTTGTACCAACAAGGAAATATTGTATATGCTCTATCTTGAATTAATTGTTTAAGTAGTGGACCTAAAACATAATTGAAGAAAGTTAACATAATTCCAAAAGATTACTTTCATTCTGCTTCAGTTCATGCTTATCTTTACTTAAAATAATATCAAATAAATAATAGAGTGGACATGTACATTTCCATGAAATATTGATCATCAAATTTCTAAATGTATATATTCAATAACAGTTATTGGAATATAAAGAATTATTGAATGAAACTTTATTATGCTGTTCTCTTTTCTATTATGTTTCTATCAAATCACCCAAGCTTGCACAATAAGAGATAGTTAAACTGATAACCTAGATTATTTTTCATCTTCTTCTCCAAAAAGAATCAATTCTTTAAGAACTTTCTCTGTGGCTCATAAGATTTTTCTGTCTGACAAACTAAACTTTCTGTCTTTATCAAAGATTTAGAGGAATAAAATAAAAGTGGTCCTTTTTACATGCGGTGTCCGTAGTATGAAACAAATTTATGTTTGCCATAATCTCCACCCCTAATCTGTCTATCAAAGAATATTAGAATCTCAGAATCAAAAAATTTGCTAAAGGAAATTAACTATTGAACAACTTTGTATCAATGAGGACACATTAGATATGATATATCTCAAATTAATTGTTTAAGTAGGGAACACAAATCATAATTGAAGGAAGTTAAATAATTCCAAAAACCGATTTTCACTCACCTTCAATTCATTCTTATCTTTCTTTAAAATAATATCAAATTAATAATAAAGTGGACTTATATATTTCCATGAAATATCAATTGTAAATTTCTAAGTGTACTTATGTAATTATTGTTATAGGAATAGAAAGAAGGATGAAAAAAATGAGTATCATGTTCTCTTCTACACTGCTATACTTTCAATTGTCTATCTCTTCTATTCTCTTTCAAGTAGCTCCATTCATTTCTTCAAGGCATTTCTTTCAACAATTCAGCTGGGGAGAGAGTATTCCTGAATGAGAAAGGGGAAGCAACAGGTGGATTCGACATCACCAACTTGATCACTTTTCCAAACAGATCCTTTCAGAGAGTCAAAGTTGGAAAGATGGATCTCAAGGCACCAAAGGGGAAGGAATTACTCATTGGTGAAGATGTGATTGTCTGGCATACAGTTTTTAACCAGGTATCGATTTATTTAATCAACAATTCCTTAATCCATTATGATCCCATAATGAATGTGCTCTCTTTAGAAGTCTAATTTATATGTTTTTAAATAAACAATGGCATATTCTTTCAAATATTGTTGATGATCAATCATTCCTCAAATTGACAAAATGATAATGTAAAAGCCATGTTTGCATATTTGGTTTCCATTTCTATTTGAAATCATACGAGTGGACATGTTTCCATGAGATTGTCACCATGTGTTATTATTTACTCACTTTACCCTTCAAATAGGCCCATTTGTACATTATTCTGATTAGTAATTTTTTAAGTTGTTGATGAAGTTGATAAATTCAGTATTCGTTGTAGAAATCAAAATAATTTTCCTACATAAAGGAAAACATCACAAACTGTTTTAAATTTCTCCCTTTTCAAAACCTTTTTATGATTATCACCAGGTTCTTCCACTTTCCAGATGTAATGATCCTTGTTTCTGTGGATCCTGGAAGAAAGGGATTGAGGGAAATCAATTCTGCTGCTATGACTGTGTTCCATGCCCAGAAGGGAAGATTTCAAACCAAAATGGTGGGTAGACATTCTTCTTTGAACTTAAGGAACCTTTATTAAATCAATTTAGAATGCATAATGTTAAGTGAGTTTCAATGGTGTAGAATTACTACAATGACAAATTCATTGATTTTTCTTCCAGATATGGATGACTGTTTCGAATGTTCAGAAGATCATTATCCAAATGAAGAAAAGAATGGATGTATCCTGAAACTGGTGATATTTCTAACCTTTGAAGAAACATTAGGAATTAGTTTGGCCTCAGCAGCTCTTTGTTTCTTCTTCTTGACATCTTGGGTACTTGGAACTTTTATACAGCACAGGGATACTCCCATTGTCAAAGCCAACAACCGGTCCCTCACCTACACCCTCCTTGTCTCTCTTCAGCTCTGTTTTCTTTTCTCTTT
Organism: Pantherophis guttatus; assembly: GCF_029531705.1. Next base: position 224,088 of record NW_026844128.1, read on the forward strand.
GCTCTTCCTCAGCCAACCTGGCAATGTGACTTGCTTTGTCCGACAGTCAATGTTTGGTGTCACTTTCACAGTGGCCATTTCTAGTGTTCTGGCTAAAACCATCACTGTGGTTGTGGCTTTCATGGCCACTAAACCAGGATCTCAAATGAGGAGATGGGTGGGGAAAAGATTGGCCTTTTCTATTGTACTTTCATGCTCTCATTTACAAGTATGTATTTTTATTCTTTGGTTGTCAACATCTCCCCCATTCCCTGACTTCGACATGCACTCAGTGCTCCAAGTAATGATTTTACAGTGCAATGAGGGGTCAGCTTTCTTCTTCTATTGTGTCTTAGGCTACATGGGTATCTTGGCCTTTGTAAGCTTTATTGTGGCTTTTCTTGCCCGTAAATTACCTGACAGCTTTAATGAAGCCAAGTTCATCACCTTCAGCATGTTGGCCTTTTGCAGTGTGTGGATCTCCTTCTTTCCAGCCTATCTGAGCACAAAAGGAAAAGCCATGGTAGCTGTGGAGGTCTTCTCCATCTTGTCCTCCAGTGCTGCATTACTGGGATGCATATTCCTCCCAAAATGCTACATCATTGTTTTCCGGCCTGACCTCAACCACAGAGAGCAACTCACAAAGAGAAATTAGTACCTCATGTGATCTTCCTTGCTGAAAGAAATTGCTGACAAAAAAAGAAGAGAAAGATTGCTTATTGTCTACTGGATATATATATATATATATATATATATATCTCGAATAACCAAAGACCTACATACAAACACCCACGAAAACCTGAGAAAACATTTGTTATATATTTGTTTATGTAAGTTTTCACGGGTATATATGTGTGTATAGTTAATATTTCGGGTTTCTTCCCATGTTATTGTGGATATATCCCTAAAAGGGTAGAAGCGACGTTTCGACAGAATCTCATCTGCCATCATCAGGCTTATGTGAGGAGTCTTTTGCAGTAATTGCCGTTGCTATTTCAAATCTGGTGCTGGTAGTCTGGGATGGCTCCACCTTTTCATTCTGATTGGTTGGGAGTCCCAGTATGTGTTTATTGGCTTGGCTTCTGGTGCATGGTCAGTTTTTCTCCACTAGGTGGCAGGGCTTCATCTTTGTGGCTGGTTTGAATATGATTTGGTTGGGATTTGTTTTTTGATTAATGTTTGATCTATGTTTTATATTTGGTGTTAAGATTCGTCTATCTATGAGAGCAGGTTTCCAAATAGTAGGCAGACGTGAAGTGTCATCCCGTTTATTCATGCAATATGGTCTTTTTTCTATTTCAATTGCTTCTCTGATTATTCTGCCATTGAGATGTTCTATTTTTGCAACTGTTTTTGTGTTATTAAAATTAATATTGTGTCCTGTTGTATTTATGTGTTGAACTAATGATGATGTGTGTTCTTGCTTTTGTATTGAGTTTTTGTGTTCCTCGATGCGCACACTCATTCTTCTGTTGGTCTGTCCAATGTATGTTGATGGGCAGGAAGCACACGGGATTTCGTATATGCCTTGATCTTCTAATTCTATTTTGTCTTTAGGGTTTCTCAGAATGGACAATATCTTTCTATCTGTGCAAAATATGGTTTTGATGTTGTGTTTATGTAGTACTTTGCTAATTTTATCTGTTGTTCCCCTTATATAGGGCAAGATGACTTTCCCATTGTTTTGTTTTGTTCCCATTTTTTATTCTGTCTAGGAGTTGTATGTTGGATTATATTGATGACTTTATTTCTACAGAACCCATTTATATATATATATATATATATATATTTCAAAAGAGGATTTGTGAAGGATTATTGTTAACACTGATGTTTATTACAGTTGCCCATTCCAAGAGGAGTACTTGGGTGCTACATTTTCAACCATTTTCTTGGTTGTTTAATATAACACTTGTCCCTTTCAACACTCTATTTCAACAGTGTCAAACTTAATTTCATTGAGGGCCACATCAGGGTTGTGTTTGACCTTGAGGGGCCAGTAGACATGGCTAGGATGGCCATGGCTGGGCTGGACATGGTCGGGGTTTAAACCATCATAATAAAGTTTGGTGTCAGGTTTATATTCCAAAATTGACATTGACTCCTCTACATTGTCAGCTACTTGTGGAATTGCCTTGGTGACTTTGTAACTTTCTACACCTAATTGTATCCCTGAAGTAGTTTGAGTAGCTTTTTTTTTATTGAAAATTTTACAGAAGAAAAAGATTTTCCCCCCCACCCTTTCCCTCCCCTCATCCCACCCTCACCCCCCAACTTCCCAGAGCAAAATACAAGGTATTTCAATTAACAATCATAAGCTAAATTAACCTATCTATCCTTAGACTACTAAATTCCCCCCTGAAACCTTAACTCCACTATAGATAACATAATACTTCTAATACTTAACATTCATTCATAAGCTATTTGATATTTTCTTGTCTGATACTTATTTTGAATGTAATCAATCCATCTTCTCCATTCCGATATGTATCTTTCTTGTGTAAATCCTTCAAATACGCTGAGATTTTTGCCATTTCTGCTAAGTTCGTTACTTTCAATATCCACTCTTCGATAGTAGGCAAAGAATCCTTCTTCCAATATTGCGCTACCAACAGCCTAGCTGCTGATATTAAGTTCAAGATCAATTTAGTCTCTAATACTGTACAATTCATCGTTATACCCAGTAGAAACAATTGAGGAGTAAATTTCAACCTTTTTTTCAGAATGTTCTGCATTACCCACCAAATTTTTATCCAAAATGCCTTGATTTTCTTACAAGTCCACCATATATGATAATAAGTTGCATCATCACATTCACATCTCCAACATTTAGCTTGCAAATTTGGGTACATACATGATAATTTTTTAGGATCTAAATGCCATCTATAAAACATTTTATAAAAATTCTCTCTCAAATTTTGTGCTTGCGTAAATTTAACATTTCTAACCCAAATCTTTTCCCATGTTTCCATCATCACTGGTTCCTGAAAGTTTTGTGCCCATTTTATCATACAATCATTAACCAATTCCGTTTCTGAATCTATTTCCAATAATGCATTATACAACCTTTTGATATGCATTTGACTTTGATCTCTAATCTGTTTCACCAAATTTTCCTCATTTTGCATGACACCAATTTTCTGATCTTCCTTCCATCTAGCTTGAAGCTGACCATACTGCTGCAACTTCAGCATAAGTTTGTGTCTGCTTTCCATCTTTTTCTTGTTGTAGCATCTCCATTTTCTTTATATCCCCCCCCCCCCGGTGAGGGTGGGTATCCAGCCTTTAGAACATTAACATAAAAATCTTTTGCCTTCCAAACTGTGTTTAACGGTATCTTTCTCCACTATAAGTTACTATTAACCCAGTTGGAACATCCCATCTGTAAGGCACTTGTTGATTTCTCAGTTCATTTACCAGAAAGCCAAAATCCTTTCTGCTTCTTAACATTTTGGGGGGAATCTCTTTCAAAACCACCACTTCTTGCCCAGCCACTTGAACCTTATTCTTGTAAGAAGCTTGTAAAATGTCATTTCTAATCCTCCTGGTTGTAAAATAAATCACCACATCTCTTGGCAACTGTCTTTGTCTTGCCAGCCAGGAGTTAACCCTGTAGATTTTATCAATTCGACTTGCCACATCTTCTGGTCTTTCTTTAATTATTTCTGCAATAGCTTCAGCACAAATGTCCTTTAGATTTTCCTTACTATTTTCTTTCAGGCCTCTCAATCTCAAGGCAAATTCCATAGATCTGTATTGTAACATTACCAATTCATCATCCACCCTCTCTGTTTTAGTCATAATATCTCCCATTTTGCTTTCCAAATTCAAGTTGGCTTCATTGATTTCTTCCACTCTCTCTTCCACCTGAATAACAAGTTTTGACAGTCCTGATACTGCAAAAACAATATCATCTCTTATTTCATCATGCTTTATTGCAACAACTTCTTTAATTGACTTTATATCCTCCTCAACTTTCTTTAATTTCCCTTCCAAGATTACTGTTAAGTTATTCGTTGCTGCAGCTTGATTATTCATGGCTTCTTTCATAAATTCTTTGAGGTCATTAAGAGCAGCCTCCTGACTCTGTGAATCAACTGGAAGTTGTGCTTTCTGTGTCACCACTGACACAATTGGAGAACCTCCTCCTCCTTTAGCAACTCCTGACTTAACTTGTTTAGAAGCCATTTTTTTCTTTTTTTAAAAAAGGATCTTTTTCCCCCTTCAAAGCCACAGAGTCCCTTAAACAATTTTCAAGAGCTTGTAAATTATAGTCTCTAATTTATCAAGCAAAATAGTCTTTTCTCCACAAGCTCTCTATTCCCAGCAGCTTAATCCACTCTCACAGAAAGTTCTCAATAAACACTTTCATTTCTGACTTTCACTTTCACACTAACAAAGGCGCCATCTTCAGCCTTCAGCTCAAAGAAATTCAATTTGAAACATTGTAAGTCCGGAGTTAAGCACTGTTAATTTAAAGCTTGTTCTCCTGTTTCCGCTCTGCCTGCGCTTGTAATCAATCAAACTCACTTTTGACAGCAGGATTGGTTGCGGCTTCTAGCTCTGTTTGAACAGAGTTGTCCCGGATTCAGAGCTTCTTGGTGGGCTGACTGGGGAGCTCTCACCCTCCAAGCCTCTGGAGTTATTCCAGAGGACTTTCAGGGAGCTCTACTCACCCCCACCGGCTCTCCTCTCCTTCTTTTCCCAAAGGGGAGGTTTTTCAGCTGCCAGACAGCCGATTAGCGCTGTCAAAGCGGCTTTTACAAAGTCACGGGGCTGGCGGTCTAAGGAGACCGTCCACGAAGCCTGCAGTGCCAACCGGAAGTCTGAGTAGCTTTTTTGACATACCTGGACCATAGCTAATCTATGAACTGGTGGATTTTATTAAAGGATTTTTCAAATGCATCTCTGATAATTTGCTCCTCTTTAACTCCCTCTTTAGTCAAAGAGTAGGTTTTTTTGTTAGTCACTTAAGAATTACTGGCCAATCAGGAATCATAAAAATCCGAATGTTTTAGCCACCCAGAACAAAGCAGATCATGCTACAAAAAATAAACTAGAACCACAACTTTCTACCCTTATATTTCTCCATTTAAAAAAAAAAAAAAGGTACCCCATACTTCCTTATTTTAGCTTGCCTTCAGCAGTCTTTTTCCTTCTTGATTAACAATAAAGAAATTTCCAAAATGGTTCAGATCTTGAAAAAGGAATAACAGGCTGTGGCTAAAGAGAGACTCTCTTAGTTTAATAAAGATTGATAGTCTTTAAAAGTGATTGAGAAATTAAAATGTACAGTGGTTTAGTGCACCCTGTCATTAACACAGCTGCCTGCAATTTCTGCTGGTTCGAATCTCTCCAAGGCTCAAGGTTGACTCAGCCTTCCATCCTTTCTAAGGTAGGTGAAATGAGGACCCAGTTTGTGGGGGCAATAAGCTGACTTTGTATAAAATATACAAAAGAATGAAGGCTATTGCTTAACGCATTTTAAGCCGCCCTGAGTCTCCGGAGAAGGGCAGCATATAAATCAAATTAAAAAAAATAAAAATAAATAAAATTTTTTTTTAAAAAAACACAACCCACTGTCCATTTGGAAAATAAATTCCAAAACAGCTGCTGTTTCAACAATGAAGTGATTGCAGCCCCACCCTCCAGTTGTCAGTATACAGGCTGCTTTGAAGCACAGCTTCTAAGCTCCTTGGAGACAGTTGCTTTATGGAGAATCTTGTGGGATGATTCCAGGACTCTCCCTAACCCAGGACAGTCATATAAACAGAAAGAATGCCAGTTCTTTCTGTTGGTAAGTTGAAAAAAGTGATAGTCCAGAGAAAAATCCTTCAGGGAGCCCAGGGGATCTCTCCTTGGCCATAGCAAGAAAATATTGGACAAAAATACGCACATGGCTGGAAAAAATGATGAAATAACATATAGACTTGAAACCAGAAATATTTTTGCTGGACATGTTACCAGAAAAATACAATAAAAAGACTGCATATTTGATCCTGCATATACTAACTGCAACTAGAATTGTATTTGCGCAACAATGGGAAAATGATGAGATTCCGTCTGTTATTAAAAAATATTAATTGTGCAGAAATGGATAGATTAACACTTGCTAATAAGGATAAAGAAGAAATTGAATATTTGTTGACATGGGACGTATTCTATCAATGGCAATAGACAATAGAAACAGAAGCTAGAAAGGAGGAGATATAAATGTAGGAAATGGGATAGAGGAGAGTTGTTAAAGATGAAGAGGCTAAATGTTAAGTATTAATGTTATTATATTGTTATATTGTTATATTATTAACATGATGGTGATGACTTATCACTACAAGGATGTATAAATGTGACTATTTAAACATAATTGTGCCCAGAACACACTGTTTGAGGAAAATTGAATGTTACATAAATAAAACAAATAAAACTTGAAAAAAACAAAACAAAAACAAATTGCAGGCAGCCGGCAGGCAGCAGAAGTAGCCTGAAGTACTGCATTCTAACCACTGCACCACCGCAGCTCCTCAGTTGGCCAAATTCACTGGAAGCCATCACTTATGTTACTTTCATTGGCAATTGCTCATTAAACAAAAAATAGATGAACCATCAGCTACTTATTATCTCATCAAAACAAAATAATTATCTCCTACAGGAAACACCATATTTTCTTAGCTAGGCCAAAACATGAAAGACTACAAGTATAGAATTCAAGAGTAGAGTTGGTACAAGGGGTAATAACAGCCCTGTCAAATTCATTGCTTTAAGTTTCTACGTTCTGTTCTCTTCTGCCAGAGTATCTGTTCAAACTCTTGTGATTTTCAAGATATAAATTTGCACTCTTGTGGATCTTCAAATAGAAGATGATAGATTTTCTTATTAGATGCATTCTCAGATGTAAACCTAGGATCAATCTGTAGACGAAGTCTTGGATTATATATACTTTCCGATCGGTAGGATGGAAGGCAAACCATTTTCACAATAACATGAGCATGAAGATGTTTCTTCTGATGCTTTGGTACACAAAGTAGTTACTCTGAGCTGCCCTGCAAGTGATGCTTTCTTTGTTCCACATGAGTGGTACCAGCCTGGGGACTTCATCATTGGTGGGATGGTGTCTCACATTGTTTACCACTTTTGTGAAATAAAATTTAATGAACATCCTAGCAAAACACCTAATGACATACCAATGTAAGAATTTTTTTTTGCTATCTAATTTTAGCCAGAATTTCAAAAATCCCTTATATGAATAAATGCTGACTGTGCATAATGTAGAATTCTTTTATATAATCTATATTTTCCGTGTCTTTCAATAACATCTGGTTCTGGCAGTACAAATAATCTTCTTTACATTTTTAAATGTACAATAGACTTGGAGAAGTGGGAAAAGCTATGGCAAATGAATACAAAATTAACATTAGCAGTGGCATATAAGGAAAACCAGCTGAAGATGTTTTATAGGTGGCATATGTCGCCTACAAGATTGGCAAAAATCCATCCGAAAAACAGTTCATTATGTTGGAAATGTAAAAAATCACAGGGTACCTTTTACCATTTATGGTGGACGTGCCCGGCAGCAAAGAAATTTTGGTCCAATATTAAGAAATGGCTGGAACAAATAACAAAGTTACAAATAGAGAAGAAACCAGAAACTTTCCTGCTAGGAATCTTTACAAAAACATATCCTAAAGAAATAAAATACCTGATGATACATATCCTAACTGCAGCTCGGATAACGTATGCAAAGAATTGGAAACAGGAAAAAATCCCAACGGAAGAAGAGTTAATAGATAAAATCTCACAATGTGCTGAAATGGATAGATTAACTAAAGAGATTAAAGAAAAAGAAGAGACAGAGTACTACAGAGTATGGGACAAATGGTACCAATGGCACAACGCCTACACTAAAGATACATAGATATAAAAAGGATAGAATAAAGATGTAAATATGTATATAAATAACTTCCTATAGGCAAACAAACAGAAATCTAAAAAAAATTGTGTAATCCAAATATAAAGATTGTTAAAGAGGTAATCCTAAGGGGGGGGGGGGAAGAAAAGAAAAGTAGGGGGGGTTGTTAAGGATATTGTTGTTGTGTTACCAACCAGCAGAGTGTAGAGCACAGAGAAACGTTGCTGAGAGCAATGAATAAGAGATGTGCAAACTGGTTTATCAAAAGTTTACTTTATAGTGAAAAAACAAACTCATAGTCTTTAAATCAATCCAAGTCTTTGCCAGTTAAATCAGTCCAGTGATACAAAAACTCTTCTTACCACACAAACAGTAGTTGGTTAGAATAACAAACTCACTCTGGTTCACAAACCACGATGGTAGCAGATCCATCCAATGATGGATGCACAATGCACAATGATGGATGCACAATGGTAGCAATTCCACACACTATGGTAGCTTATCATCAACTGAATACGTTATAGTACTTTTCTTAAATACGTTTACAACTAGTGATTATCTAATTACAGCATGACTCAGCATTACAATGAATCAGCAGTAAAACTTTAAAGTCACACAATACATATTCATATTAAAGTCGTAGGACACATATATTGCCTGGACAACTTGTTATGCTCAAACCATATCCTAACAGGGGTGAAAAGGGAAAAGAGAAAACTACTAGGCTAAGAATAAGGGGAATAATTACAATCGCATTAGTTGAAGAACCACTATGAAATATTGCTTTAAAAAGGAAATTTACTTATATGTTGTATGTTTTGTAAATGTTTTTATATGTGGTTTATATGTGTTTTAATAAAGTTTATAAATTAAAAAAAACATGCATATAGTAAATGAGTAGCATACATGCTGAATGTATTCATATATAACATTTTCTGCAAATCTCGTAGAAAATAAATATAGTACTTTGAAAAAAAGAACACTACTTGGTTGCAGGATTTATTTATTTTTTTGCAAGACATGCAAATATTGTGTAAAAAGTAAATTTCAACAATGTAGAAATTACCAATAAAGGAGAATATAAAATACAGAATAACAGATTTGAAAGGAACCTTGGAGGTCTTCTAGTTCAATCCCCTGCTTAGGCAGGAAACCCTATCTCGGCTTCGCTAGGCTACCGGTGCAGAATCTCAGGGAATACACACACAGCCTGAGCTCAGTGAATCAAACCTGGTTTATTTTCTTGCTACACAACAGCTTCTACTCCACTCTGGATTGCAAATGCATTTAAAGTCGGCACTGAGAGCATCCACTACTCAGCGCCTTTTTATTGGTCCGCTCTGTCGTAATGGTTGGGTGTGTCTCCATAATCATGTCCAGCTGGAGGGCGTTTAGTTCGTATCTCATGCTGTCGGGATCGGCCTGGTCGCAGGATTGTGACATCACCGGTTCTCATTGGCTCCACGATGTCCGCTGTTCTCAATTCCCACATGAACCCTCTATGCCCAGCACCAGTGAATGGATAGCCCTATTCGTGGAACCTAATCCCTTTACCGTCACCCATGCCTGTGCTATTATGAATAATAATAATAATAATAATTCCAAAAACTGATTTTCACTCATCTTCAATTCATTCTTATCTTTCTTTAAAATAATATCAAATTAATAAGAGAGTGGACTTATATATTTCCATGAAATATCAATTGAAAATTTCTAAGTGTACTTATGTAATTATTGTTATAGGAATGGAAAGAAGAATGAAAAGATAATATGATGTTCTCTTCTACACTGCTATACTTTCAATTCCCTCTCTTTTCTATTCTCTTTCAAGTAGCTCCATCCATTTCTTCAAGGCCTTTCTTTTAACAATTCAGCTGGGGAGAGAGTGTTCCTGAATGAGAAAGGGGAAGCAACAGGTGGATTCAAAATCACCAACTTGATCACTTTTCCAAACAGATCCTTTCAGCGAGTTAGAGTTGGAGAGCTGGATCTAGAGGCTCCAAAAGGGAAGGAATTATTCATCAATGAAGATGTGATTGTCTGGAATCTGGCTTTTAACCAGATATTGAATTAGTGACTTGAACATGCCTTAATCCATTATGATTCCATGTTGAACATAGCCTCTTTCAAAATCTGATTTCTCATTTTTAAAAGAAAGGAAGGTAAATTCTTTCAAATGCTGTTGATGATCAAGCACCCATCGAATTGAAAAAATGATTACAGTGTAAAAGCCATGTTTGCATATTTAGTTGGCATTTCCAAGAATGTCCATATTTCCATGAGATTGTCAACATGTGCAATTATTTACTGATAAAATCAGTATCCTTTGGAAAGTCAAAAGTAATTCTTCCCCATAAAGAAGAAAAATTGCAAACTGTTTTAAATATCTCCAATTTCAAAACCTTTTATCCTTATCACCAGGTTCCTCCACTTTCTTGATGCAATGACCCTTGTTTCCCTGGATCCTTGAAGAAAGGGATTGAGGGGGATTAGTTCTGCTGCTACAACTGTGTTCCATGCCCAGCAGGAAAGATTTCAAATCAAAATGGTAGGTTAGGAATTCTACCAATATTCATTAGACTTAAGCAAACTTCAATAAACTATTTGGATGCATAAAATTAATAAGGTAATTGTCAGTAATGTGGAATGCCTAGATGAAAAAATATCCTTGATTTTCCTTCCAGATATGGATGACTGTCTTGAATGTCCAGAAGATCATTATCCAAATGAAGAAAAGAATGGATGTATCCTGAAACTGCTGGTCTTTCTAACTTTTGAAGAAACTCTAGGAATTGGTTTAACCTCAACAGCTCTTTGTTTCTTCTTCTTGACATCTTGGGTACTTGGAACATTTATTAAGCACAGAGATACTCCCATTGTCAAAGCCAACAACACTCGTCCCTCACATACACGCTCCTTGTCTCTCTTCTCCTCTGTTTTTTCTCCTCTTTGCTGTTCCTCAGCCAACCTGGCAAAGTGACCTGCCTTCTCTGACAATCAATATTTGGCATCACTTTTTCAGTGGCCATTTCTAGTGTACTGGCCGAAACCATCACTTTGTTTGTGGCTTTCATGGCCACTAAACCAGGACCTCAGATGAGGAAATGGGTGGGGAAAAGATTGGCTTTTTCAACAGTCCTTTCCTGCTCTCTCTTACAAGTATGGATTTGTATTCTTTGGTTGTCAACATCTCCCCCATTCCCTGAGTTGGACAAGCACTCAGAGCTCCAAGAAATGATTTTACAGTGCAATGAGGGATCAGCTTTCTTCTTCTACTGTGTCTTGGGCTACATGGGTATCTTGGCCATCGCCAGCTTTATTGTGGCTTTTCTTGCCCGTAAATTACCCGACAGCTTTAATGGAGCCAAGTTCATCACCTTCAGCATGTTGGCCTTTTGCAGTGTGTGGATCTCCTTCTTTCCAGCCTATCTGAGCACAAAAGGAAAAGCCATGGTAGTTGTGGAGGTCTTCTCCATCTTGGCCTCCAGTGCTGCTTTACTGGGATGCATATTCCTCCCAAAATGCTACATCATTGTTTTCCGGCCTCACCTCAACCACAGGTAACAACTCACAAAGAGAAATTAGTACATCCTGGGATATTTCTGGCTAAGAGAAATTGTTGAAAAAAGGAATAGAAGGAATGCTGTCTTTAAGAAAAATATACAAAATTATAGAAACAGTTTTTGTTTATTTATTTTCACCACTACCTGTTTGTGCAATCTGGACAGAAGCGGCTGAATCCCACCACTGATCCATTGCCTCTTTTCTCCATTATTCCTCTACTCAACTAAACATTTGCTCTCAATGCAGCAATCCTGCAGGTTGAATGCAATACGGTTACATTCATCAATGACAATAGAATGAAATCTGATATTGGAAGTGAAGAAGGGATGAGAAAGGGGGAGAAAGAAATAAAAACGAACGAGAACAACTTTCTTTCTTTGGAAATTGTGAGCTGCAGATTAACCACACCTTTTACTTTGAAGTTAAAATCTCTGCCGAAATTGGTCCAAAAAGAGTTTGAAACCCACAGTAAGATCTGAGGCTGCAGACACCTGTCCATTTCCAAATAGAGGATAAAATGTATTTCCTGATCATGGCTACCTTAAATAGGGTTGCCAGGTCTGCTTCCAAAAAATAGTGGACAAGCAGGGGGGGAGGTTTAAGTAGTAAAAAAAAAATTACAATTAAATTATATATTTTCTTACAAACATTTTAACATGTATTAAAATAATCACTTCAAAACTTTACTTAAAATTCAAAACATCAAATATATTACAATAATATGTAAAATATTAAATTACATTTTACTTTGCTGTCGTGTGTATTTTTTCTTTGACTGCACAGCTTTGATCAATTCTTTGTGTTTAAGGAATAATTCTTTAATTTCAGTACAATGTTGAGAAATATTAAAAAATATACAAAGTTCACTTCAAACTGATGGTACAAGCAGTCGGTTACGTTCGTCAGTCCACAAATTTCCCATGACGCTGAAAATTTGTTCAACTTTTGCATTTGATACCGGAATTGATGCACAATACTGGAACAGTTTCAGTAAACTCGGAGCTGGCTCTTTCTTGAAAAAGTACGTCCACTTATCAAGGGATGAATCGCCCTGCAGATGAACATTAACTTCTTCTAAGGCAGAAATTTCATCGAAGAGAGTGTTGGGTGGAAGTTCTTCTCACCATGGTGATAATAACCAGATGTTCGTCATTTCTTCTAAAGTTGGAGGATTATTGCGATCAATTAGATTGAAACAACTTACATCTCATATACTGAATTGGTGAAATTATACCACTTTTCTAGGTACGCAATGGCTCTTTGATACACGTTGATGGCTTCTTTCTTGAACTTTTGCACAGCATTCTCAGGCAAATGTTTTTTACGTAAGGCAAATAAAACTTTCATTCCAAAAAACTGCTCATCATATTTTTTTTGCAAAGAATCATGCAGCTTACACATGATAATGTGAAGATCACTGTCAGCGTCTCAGCGCTGACATAGAAAAGGGAGATAAGCCCTGAACTTTTGCCTGCTAAATCCCTTTGAAGCTCGGTCTCCGTGGAAATGAGGAGGGGGGAACATTCCTGTGAAATGACGAGACAAGAAGTCAGGATAGTGACTTGGAAGATAGCCAATGAGAAGCAGAGAATTGGGGATCAGAAAGGGAGGGATTGGGGGGCAAAAGGTCAGTCTTGTCCGCATTGAGTCATGATCTGGTTGCTGTACTCGAATAAAGAGAAGATTTCCTTAAAGATTGGCAGTTTGGAAATTTATTTATTTTGAGATAGCATCGAAGTCTGACAATCACATGCAAGAATTTTCTTGCTTTCCAGCTTCAGTAGGGTGTCTTGCATTATTGACATGAAGAAGTGCGTGAAATATAAATACAATTCTGAAATTGTTGGTTCATTGTCCTTTGCGAGTTCATTTTCCTGATCCGAAATAAGGTTCCAGATGACCTTATGGCACTCATCAGATCCAAGAGAAATAAAATACGATTTTAGAGGTATCCAGTTTAAAAGAAGTCTTTCGACCGCTTTAAACAAACTTAACCAATGTGTTGGAACATGGCACAAAACTTCATGGAATTCTCACTCACAAAACTCAAAAAATGATTTCAACTCTTCTCGTTTCTTCGCAGAATTCGAAAATTCGGCAAAAACCTTCAGCACTACATTTTCGATATCAAAAGATAACTGCTTTAATGCATTTTTTGCGCTGTTGTGTAAAATGTGATTATTGCAATGAGCAGCTACAATATTGTCATTTTCCAGCAATAATTTTTGGTAAACAGATTTGTTCACTCCATAATTGACCGATGCATTATCTGCTGAGTAAGCTGAAACATTATTTATTTCCAATTCGTTATCACTAAGAACTCGACACAGCTGATTTTTTATTGATGTAGAATCTTCAAAAGAATCCTCATAAAAGTCTAAAATTTTCACACAGAGTCCTTCTTCACAAGTAAAATATTGTGCAACAACGGGATACATTTTGCGATTTCCCTTGTTTGATGCGTCAGTGGAGAAAGAAAATGGAGTTCCAGTTTTAAGATCATTGAGAACCAACTCAATAGAAAAAGGATACAAAACCTCATTGACAATAGCTGATGATTTGGTTCTTCCACAAGACATCTTTTTTACAATTTCTGAATCATCAAAAATTTGCTTCATTAACTTAATACCGCAATCTTGAGCCAGGAAAGAAATATGGTGTTTGATCCCATGGTTTCAGCCATTTCAGCTACAGTCACTTTCTCACTGAAAGAGGAGTCTTTAACAATGAAAAACGAATTGATTCGCTTGTTACTGGAAGCTATTTTCTCCTTATCTAAATGATTTTCTGTGCTTGCATGCTGTGTGACAGCTTTTATACCATTATATTCAATTGTGAACGATTTCTGACACAATTTACAGTAGGCCGTCATATTTGTTCTGTCGGTTTTGTTGTTGGTAATCCATGCAAAAGTAGCTTTCCAGTCTTTGGTGTATTTGCACACTCCTCTCTTTTGTTTTAAAGGATTCGAAATATCGCCGCTGTCACTCTCATCACTCGACGCCATTTTAGGTCAGTCAACACAATCTACAATACATTTTAAAAATGTGAACTGTACATAATTTTATAATATATTTTTATTTTAATCCCATCATTAATTTTTTCGGAGAATCAGGTTCAATGGATATTCGATCTTTGTCTCATTCTAACTTATGAAAAAAAAGACAAAACGCGATTCTCCTATCCTTATTCTCTTAGACTGTACAGCTTTAGATTACGTACCATTTCATCATAAAGCTTTTGAATAAAAAAAATGTCCACTATTTTGTGAAAAAAAGTAGTGAACATAATGTGAAAAAAGTGGACTGTCCGCTCAAATAGTGGACACCTGGCAACAGAAACCTTAAATAAAAACATCAACCAACCTATAGATTGTGGAAAGAATAGAGGTATCTCGTTCCCTTCCAGGGGGATCTGGAAAGAAATCATACACAACTTAAAATGAGGGAATGCCAAAATACCTATGCATCTTACTGCTATGCAAAGGAAAGAGAACTGCATTTATAATTCATTTTTTTTAAAAAAACAAAGCAAATTTCAAAAATCAAGTGTAGTTTGTATTTCAAATTCCACTCTGCACAATTTATTAGCAATTGTGCATTTCAAAAGCATTTAAACATCAGACACTTATTCTCTCATCAAAAACAAAGTAATTATCTCCTACAGAAATCACCATATTTTCTTCACTAGGCAAAAACATCAAAGACTTCACAGAAGGTTATTTCGATTCAACAACAATTAATGTATCTTGAACCCCAGAGAGATTGGCACAAGGATAATAATGGCTGTGTGTCAGAGTCATTGCTACAGGTTTTTTCCTTCTGTTCTCCTCTGCCAGAGTATCTCTTCAAACAGTGATTCTATTGAAGACCCAAATTTTCACTCTCATGGATATCCCAATGGTGGGTTTTCTGATTAGGTGCACTCTCAGATATAAACATTGAATTAATAACTGTATTATCTATTGGAATAATACTGCCTTTATTGTAGGACAGGATGAAAGACTGAAGAGTGAAGATGTGGCTCCTTTTAGTGTTTCTGATGAAGAAAATAGTGACTCTGAACTGCCCAGCAAGTGATGCTTTCCTTGTTCCACATGAGTGGTACCAACCTGGTGACCTCATCATTGGTGGGATAGTGTCCCACACCTATTACAACCTTTATGAAATTAATTTTAGGGAACATCCTTATAAAACATCTTATGATATACCAAAGTAAGGATTCTTTTTTTCTTTTTCTAATGTTAATCAGTTTCCCAAAAAATTGCTTATGAGAGTAAAAGGTTCAGTATAAATATAACCTTTATATCTAATCCAAGTCTATCTTTCAAATATTTTTAGTTATGGAATAAACTTTTCTATTTACTTTATGGTGGAGTGTTTATCATATAATGTATGAAACTTTGGTGCAAAACATCTTTTGAAGAACATTTAGTAAGCTTAAGATAACATTTTTTAAATTGTATTGTCACTTTGAGCAAAACATACATACAATAAATGACTGATACATGCTGGAATTGTTCATATTCCATTTTGGGGGGAAATTAGACATTAAATGCAGTTCCATGAAAAAAGTACTATTTTTTATATTATTGTATAGGGTATTTATGGCAAATCGTGCAATTACTGTAGAAAAGTAAATTATTCAATATTTTAGAAAACCTATTACTTTCCTACCTTCATCAGAGAAAGAAATGTTCACTATTTCATATAGAAAGGATGCCACCTTATGAGAATTTGCCAACTTCCTTTTTCAACTGGGGTATTTAAATCATTTGCAGTGTAATAATCAAATTCTACCAGCACATCCTTGCCTTGACTTTTGCTGTGAAGGAGATCAATCAGGACTCCCAGATCTTACCTAATGTCACTCTTGGGTTCCACATCTATGACTGTTACTATGATTCAAGGATGACCTATCGCACCACTCTGGACCTACTTTTTAAGTCCCAGGAATTTGTTCCCTAACTACAAATGTGATCGCCAGAAGAATCTCATGGCTATCATTGGGGGACTAGATTTTGTCACATCATCTTATATAGCTGAAATTATAGGATTCTTCAAGATTCCACAAGTAAGTTCTGAAGGGGTTGAGCAGAAAATTCTTAGTCTTATGGTTGTTATGGAATAATTAATGGGCATCAAACATTAGGTTTGGGTTCCTTTAAAGATGTTCTGCATGGCTTAAGAACTACTAATTGGCCTTCTTTTCTGAAACTACAATGCCAGATACAGGAACTGAGTATCAAGGATCAATACCTGAGGGAAGATTTGAATGGCTTCTATTAAAACAATTGATCTAGTACATGTGCTTGAAATATTTTCATGCAGTGAGAACATCCTCAGAATAACAGAATGGAAGGGACATTGGAGGTCTTCTAGTCCAAGAAATTTGTTACTATATTCTTAAAAGAATGCTAGGGGAAAAAAGTTCCTTGGATATATTTTATATGAAAGCAAGATAGGAAAATTAAATTTAATCTAAAGACTCTAAAGAATACTACTGGATTTTCTTTTAGCTGACATACGGCTCATTAGCCCAAGAGGAATTTCAGACCAGTAAGATCTCTTCACTTTATTTCATGATCCCCAAAGAGGACCATCAATACATTGGGATTATCCAACTGCTTCATCATTTCAGGTGGACCTGGATTGGAATATTTTCTGTTGATAACAACAATGGAGAAAATTTCTTACAGAAAATGCAGCCCTTACTTTCAGAGAACGGTATCTGCTCAATGTTTATAGAAAGGCTTCCTCAACAACTCCACTTGGAAAGATTACCAGAATTTTATCAAATGATCTCTATTATTTCCATTAATATGATGAATAGCAAAGCCAATGTGTTTCTTGTCTATGGAGAAGCCTGGACAATTATTTGGCTAAGATTAGTAACATTTATGGTAGATCCTGAAAGCAAGGAAACTGCATTATTAAGAAAGGTGTGGATCATGACTGCACAGATTGATTTTGTATTATTAGGCAGTCAAATCACATTGGATCTGAAGATGTACAATGGGGCTATTTCCTTCACTGTTCATTCAACAGCAGTTGCAGGTTTCAAAGAATTTCTTCAGACCATCAATCCTCTTTCAGACTACAGAGATAGGTTTCGGCAGAATGTTTGGGAACAATCATTTGAGTGTTCATTTCCAAAACCAGAGTTACAAGCAATGGACAATAATCAGTGCACTGGGGAAATGAAGCTGGAGGATCTTCCTGCACCCGTGTTTGAAATGGAAATGACTGGCCAAAGCTACAGTGTCTACAATGCTGTTTCTGCTGTGGCTCATGCTTTGCAGATTCTACTTATGTTGGGTTTCAATTGGAAGAAAACTATGATGGGTAAAAAATCTGATCTTCCAAATCTGCACCCTTGGCAGGTATTCCCTTTGAATTGGACTTTTCTTTCATTTCAGTGAGCAGTTTGATATAAAATTATTTTTTGAACCCATTCTGGAAAGTCTTAATATTTTCTGCATGTAGAATCATCTTAATTATGAGAAAAACATAGAAATAAGGAAGAATTTCTTGATAGAACAATGAATTAATGCAAAAACTAGCCTTCAGAAATCCTGGGTGCTACATAACTGGAGATTTTAATGAAGTGATTGGAGAGTCTTTTGTCTAAATAGTATTAGGGTCTTCTCCTTCAGCAGTGTAGTGTACTAGGAGACCTCCAAGGTCCCTTTGAATGTTGTGCTATATATAAAACAGATACAGAAAAACTGGTTTGTGTTCTTATTTTGTCATTCAGGTATTTTGCTATTCTGATCACTCAATAGCTGTTACAAAAAAAATCATGATTTAGGTATGAGTAGGAGTTCTTTAACAAATCACCATAGACTGCACAATTAGAGTTAGTTAAAATGATAATTTACATTACGCTTCACTGTCTCTTCCAAAAATTAATCAATTCTCCAAGAATGAGTGACATGCTGAGATTTCTGTCTCTATCATAGATTTAGAGCAATCAAGTGGAGCTCCTTCTTAGATGTGGCATGCATAGTTTGAAAGAACTCTATATTTGCAGTAGTCTCTGCTTCTTATTTATCTATCAAAGAATGCTTAAGTCTCAGATTCCAATATCTAGCTAAAGGAAATTAATCAGACTCTCAAATAGCCTTTTACCAGTGAGTAAAGATTAGATATGATTTATCTTTTTTTTTCTAAATATTTTTTATTTATTTTTTCAAATTTAAGCATAAAAACATAACTTTCAAGAGCAAAAATCTCGATCCGGTCATAGATGGTTACCACTCTTACATTTCTTTCACAAGCTCAATTCACAATTTCCATTACATCTTTTAGAAAATAAACAAAAAAAAAAAAAGAAGAAGAAGAAGAAGATAAAAAAGAAATTCAGAACTTAAGAAAAAACCAATTTTACCTCAAATTTAACATTTTCATCTATATAAATCCATTATATCTATCCAAAATTAGTTTCAAATTCACTTTCATTCATTTTTACATCTGCATAACAATTCTAAACATATCTTTATTCTTCTTTACCTTATATCTTATACAAGTCATATCAAAATATTTTTTACAATATTCTAACCTCTTGTTAAGTGTTTACCTTACAATTTTATCACCATTTATTCTTAGTTTCAATTCAATACCACTCCATTTTTATTATATTTTATAAAACAACATTTTGTCTACTTTTAATCCTTTGACCCTTATCCTCAAATAGGTTTACCTTAGTTGTTTTTTTTTCTCCCAGTTTACATATTACACAGATTTCTCACAAAGGCATATTTTATTTACTCCAATTTCTAATATATTTTCCACTATATCTCCCTCTAATATTTAACTATCTTCCAGCTTCTTCTATTTGATTAATTCTCAGCTTGATCCCCTCCAAAATACAATAGTTGTATTTAGTTGATTTCAGAATAGTTCCTCAATCTCCTCCAACTCTCCTCCTATTTGTTTGGCTGTTTCCAGCATTTTGTGGGCTGATTTCCAGCATAGTCTCCTCCTTAACTCCCTCCATTGTTTGGCTGATTACCAGCATAGTCTTCTCCAACTCTCCTCCCATTTGTTTGGCTGTTTCCAGCATTTTGAATTAATTTTCAACGTATTTCCATCGAGTCTCAAACTCTTATCTAGTTGGTATCCATCCCACACATTTTAACTGTAATATAATTATCTGTTTTATATCATTTTTCCATCCTGCTCTTTCAATTTAAATCTCAGTATATTTCATAATGGTTATCATTTCCAACTTGTATTACCTTAATTCAAGACTAATCACTAGCATCTGTGTATCTTGTATTTTGTTCAATCAATCCTTATTCATCAGTTTGCAAATTAAAATTAAAACGTATTACATCAAACAGTACATTTTCTTAAAATTTTCCTGCCTCAAAATATATTCTTCTTTATTTTTCTTATCCCCTTGATATCATCCACTATTTTAATAGCCACCTCTTATTTTCTATTTTTATTGTTTCACAACCCTTCCTGTTTTTATCCAAAAATCATATATACCTAGGCTTTTAAACTTTATCATATATACATAGGCTTTTAAACTTTACATTTCAGTTAGTCACATTTAAATTTATCCACTTTAATTCTTCCTTTTCTTCCTTTTCCTCTCTGTCCAAAGTGCTCTATTTCAAGGTTCATCAGTTCAAAGTAAGACTTCCGGTTGGCGCCGCGGGGACACAGACAGGGAAATGGCAAGCTCCGCTGAGCCCTGCCATATCCCCTCTGCTAAGCTGCCGCCGATAGGTCTGCGGACCTCCCCTGTCTTGTAGGGACAGGGGGACAAGAAGGAACACCTTGGGCGGCCGAGAGGAACGGGCAGGTTCCTCGGGGCCGGAGGCTTCTCCTTCACGTCGGCGGCAGCGGAACAGCAGCCATGGCGGCTGCCCTGAAACCGCGGCAACCGGGAACAAGGATTATGCTGGAGGAAGAAGTTGAAGAAAGAGCAAAAATCAAGAAGCCGGGTGAGTGACACCAACCCAGGCAATATAACGTACCTATTTGGAATTATTGGAAAATAAGACCCCAAAATTAAAAGTGGCTGCTGGACTGCAGGGCTTAAAGATTGAAAAGAAAAAAAAATGGGTAAAAGACCCAAATTGAATTTTGTTGCAGTAAACTTAAACTGGATGATTTGGTATTAATAAATTTCTGAAATTTGACTGTGCTTTTAACTGGAGTGGAGAGGAGAAATGGATATTCCTGAGAAATAATGCCTCTAAAAGAAAATGAAGCTAATGAAGATAGACAGATGGATGGCTACAAAATAGCCATGGAGTCTGCAGTGATTAAGCAGGGAAGTGGATTGAAGAGATTTCCCTTTCTGGGTGGAAAAGAAACATGTTAACTGGCTTTTTACCTTGGATTACTTGAAATTAATATTGGATATAAGGATTTTGGAGATTCCTACTCTGTCCCAGATGATTTTAAGAAAGAAGAAAGAAGAAAGAAAGAACATTTTGGATTTTAACAATGAAGACTGACAAAACTAGGTGTGGCGTAGTTAACAAAGACAGGAAGCTGATGCACTACACTTGGAACAGACATTTTAAAAGTTTTAAAGGGACATACAGAAATTCTTTACTTTGAACACATCTGATTTATCTTGAATTAGTTGTTTAAGTAGTGGACATAAAACATAATTGAAGGACCTGACATAATCCCAAAAGCCTATTTTCATTGTGCTTCAGTTTATTCCTACCGTTCCTTAAAATAATATCAAATAAATAATGGAATGGACATGTACATTTCCATGCAATATTGATTATCAAATTTCTAAGCAAACATATTTAATAATAGTTATTGGAATAGGAAGAATGAGTGAATGAAACTTGAATATGTTGTTTTCTTCTCTGTTATTTTGCTTTCAATTGTCTATCTCTTCTATTCTCTTTCAAGTAGCTCCATTCATTTCTTCAAGGCATTTCTTTCAACAATTCAGCTGGGGAGAGAGTGTTCCTGAATGAGAAAGGGGAAGCAACAGGTGGATTTGACATCACCAACTTGATCACTTTTCCAAACAGATCTTTTCAGAGGGTTAGAGTTGGAAAGCTGGATCTAGAAGCTCCGAAAGGGAAGGAATTATTCATTGATGGAGATGTGATTTTCTGGAACCCAACTTTTAATCAGGTTTCGAATTACTGTATGAAACATGCTTTAATCCATTGAACACAATGAAATCTGATTTCTGGTTTTTTAAAATAAAGAGCAGCACATTCTTTTCAAATGTTGTTGATGATCAAGCACTCATCAATTTGACCAAATGCTATCACAATACAAAAGCCATGTCTGCATATTTATTTATTTATTTATTTATTTATTGGTTCAATTTATATGCCGCCCTTCTCTGGAGACTCAGGGTGGCGTACAATGCGTTAAGCAATAGCCTTCATACTTTTGTATATACCTGCTTAGTAGGGCTTTTTCGCCCCCCCTAAGCAGTGTTCTTTTTTATCCAAAGTCAGCTTATTGCCCCCACAATCCGGGTCCTCATTTCACCTATCTCGAAAGGATGGAAGTCTGAGTCAACCTTGAGCCTGGTGAGATTTGAACTTGCAGTAATTGCAGTCAGCTGGTGTCACATAACACCACTTTAATCTGCTGTGCCACCAAGGCGCATATTTGGTTTGCATTTCCATTTGAAATCTCAAGAGTGGCCAAGTTTCCATGAAATTGTCACCCCGTGCAATTATTTCCTCTCCCTGCTGTTCAAAAAGGACCTTTTCTACATTGTGGTTCTACATATTTTAAATTGTGGATGAAATTAATAAATTCAGTATTATTTTTCATGAGATAGTCACCAAGTGTTATTATTTGCTCACTCTGTCCTTCAAACAGAAAATTTTGAACATCCTTTTAATTTCTACTTGTTTAGAAAAATTACAAACTCTGTTAAACATCACCAATTTCAAAACCTTTTATGTTTATAACCAGGTTCCTCCACTTTCTCGATGCAATGACCCTTGTTTCCCTGGATCCTGGAAGAAAGGGATTGAGGGGGATCAGTTCTGCTGCTATGACTGTGCTCCATGCCCTGAAGGGAAGATTTCAAATCAAAATGGTAGGTTAGGAATTCTACCACTTTTCATTAGACTTAAGCAAACTTTAATAAATTACTTGGATGCATAAAATTAATAAGGTGATTTTCAATAATATCTGGCTGTTCAATGCCCTGAGTCCTTCAGGAGTAGGGCGGTATACAAATTCAATAAATAATAATAATAATAATAATAATAATAATAATAATAATAATAATAATAATAATAATAATAATAATATGGAATACCAATAAAGGAGAATATTTCTAGCTCAGGGTTGAAATGAGGGGTCCTTGGTTCTCTCTGAGCTTACTTGTTTTCTTGCAGTTCATTACCCTAACTAGGTAACATTATCAATGTGAGTAAAGAGTGCTGTTTGTTGTCAGTTGTGTATCCAGTATCCAGTATCCAGTTTAAGAACTTTATTTAAACTATCCCAAACACACTTCCGCAACCCAGAAAAACAGAAAAACGAAATGGAGTATCTATACAACACATTCCAACAAAATATACACCCACACAACTTCATCAAAATGTCCCTGACCACTCAATCCAATATAGCACAACCAATACAAATCCTAAGAAAAATTATGCTGGTATACATTAAGAATATCTCAAAACCACAAAACGAACGGTAAAACCACATGGAATCAGTGTAGCCAACTAAAGGGGTTCAAAATATCCTGAGCAAACCAAAAGACTGAGCAACCCCAGAAGAAAAACAAGAGTCATGTAAACATATAATGTAAGAACTGCAACAACCATATGTAGGACAAACAGGCAGAAGGCTGGCCGAATGCATCCATGAACACCAACTGGCGGTCAGACGACATGAAGAAAATTCTTTAATTTTACAACATATAGACAGATTTAACCATAGATTCAATTGGGAAAATGTGACAATCCTAGACCAGGCCAAGTCCAAAAATGCCAGGGAATTTCTAGATGCCTGGCACTCTGACAAATCAGCCATCAATAAACACATAGACATTAACAACATCTACAGACTATGCAAAAGAGGCAATCAGACCAAAAGAGAACAAAAAAAACTACAGCACCTCTTCACCAGTAATCAGCACCCAGATCAGGAGAGATTAACTCCAAGGTTAACTTCAGACCAACAATCAAGTAAAAAAAAAAATACCCCAATCAAGAAACTGCCAAAGAGCCATCAATAAACAGCCCAAGCAAAGACTCTCTAAGAAGGTCCCCAAAACATAGACAGACAAGACACCAGAATATAAAGTGACAGCAAGCAGCACTCCTTAATACGATGGTATCTATTTTGGGGTAATAAAACATCTGCAAGAAAACAAGCAAGCTCAGAGAGCACCAACCAACTCAATAATATGGAATGCCTAAATGAAAAAAAATGCCCTTGATTTTCCTTCCAGATATGGAAGATTGCTTTGAATGTCCAGAAGATCATTATCCAAATAAAGGAAAGGAAGGATGTGTCCTGAAACTGTTGGTTTTTCTAACTTTTGAAGAAACCTTAGGAATTGGTTCAGCCTCAGCAGCTCTTTGTTTCTTCTTCTTGACATTTTGGGTACTTGGAACATTTATTAAGCACAAGGATACTCCCATTGTCAAAGCCAACAACCGGTCCCTCACCTACACCCTGCTTGTCTCTCTTCTGCTCTGTTTTCTCTCCTCTTTGCTCTTCCTCAGCCAACCTGGCAAAGTGACCTGCCTTCTCCGACAACCAACTTTTGGCATCACTTTCTCAGTGGCCATTTCTAGTGTACTGGCCAAAACCATCACTGTGGTTGTGGCTTTCATGGCCACTAAACCAGGATCTCAGATGAGGAGATGGGTGGGGAAAAGATTGGCCTTTTCTATTGTCTTTTCATGCTCCATCATCCAAGTATGGATTTGTATTCTTTGGTTGTCAACATCTCCCCCATTGCCTGAACTGGACATGCACTCAGAGCACCAAGAAATGATTTTACAGTGCAATGAGGGTTCAGCTTTCTTCTTCTACTGTGTCTTGGGCTTCATGGGTGTCTTGGCCATCGCCAGCTTTATTGTAGCTTTTCTTGCCCGTAAATTACCCGACAGCTTTAATGAAGCCAAATTCATCACCTTCAGCATGTTGGCCTTTTGCAGTGTGTGGATCTCCTTCTTTCCAGCCTATATGAGCACAAAAGGAAAAGCCATGGTAGCTGTGGAGGTCTTCTCCATCTTGTCTTCCAGCGCTGCATTACTGGGATGCATATTTTTGCCAAAATGCTACATCATTGTTTTCAGGCCTCAGCTAAACCACAGGGGGCAACTCACAAAGAGAAATTAGTACATCATGTGATATTTCTGGTTCAGAGAAATTGCTGAAAAAAAAGGAAAAGAAGGAATGCTGTCTATAAGAAAAATATACAAAATTATAGGAACAGTTTTTATTCATTTATTTAATTTGTCTTTTAAAGAATGAATTGAGTATGATATTTATGATTATTAAGACTTATTATGATTGCCCATTCCAAAAGAGGTGTTGATATTGCTGTGTTATCATCATTTTCCAAGATTCTTTAATCAAGTCCTTTCTTTTCAACACACCAATTGATTTTGGTCATGTAGCTTTTTTGTTTGCAGACAGATGTTCAAAAGTTTTATAATATCAATTACTAAAGTGTTGGATAAATACTGTAAAAAAGCTGATTACCCTTTTATTTAACACCATGTAATAGGATATCAATTTTGCATTATTTAGGTTTCCTCAAAATGTAAAATGTATTGAGTTTGTGAATCCCATACATTTTACTGTATTTTTTTTAAAAAAAAGCCTTTTTGCTGGGTGATAACTATTCACTCTCTGCCCATAAATCTATTTCCATTGCAAGCTGTTATCAGATATTCATAATATGAGAAATATAGTGAAATGAAATAAAATGGGTTCTTCCTTCTCCCTCATCCATTCTTTTCTCACAAATAGAAATTAGTACCCCATATGATTTTACTTTGGAGGAGAAGTTGCTGACAAAAAAAGAATAAAAAGACTGTTTGTTGTTTATAGGGAATATATTTATATAAGTTGAATTTCTCCAATCGTGGAAAAATCAGAGTCCATGAATACCAGCTGGCAGTCAATTGCCACAATCCCAAATCCTTAATTTCTACCCACACTGACACCAAACTGCACCAATTTGATTGGAGCAATACAAGAATCACCAAATCTATCAACTGACTCACAGTCACTCATGCCCTAGTCACTTTCTGTCTTGACTATTGCAACACCGTCTACATGGGGCTCCCCTTGAAGAGCATCCGGAAGCTCCAGTTGATGCAAAATGAAATGGAACACATGATTTTGTGCAGACCCCAGTGTGCACATGTATTACCTCTCCTGCAGGAGCTGCATTGGTTGCCGATTTGCTTCTGGGTGCAATTCAGGGTGCTGGTTGTCACCTTTAAAGCCCTTCAAGGCTTGGGACCAGGTTATCTGAGGGACATCTACCCAACCCATCAGACCAGGGAGGCAGGGAATGTTGTGGGTCCCATCCCTTGTGAAGATACACCTGGTGAGACACAGAAGAATGGCCGCCTCTGTGGTGGCTCCCTCTCTCTGGAGCATCATTGCCCCACTCTAACACTCTTCCAGAAGGTGCTGAAGACCTGGTTCTGCTAGTGGGCCTGGGGAACCCAGAGTGGGATGGAACCAGGGGTGAAATATAAAATTTGTTACTATTGGTTCTGTGGGCGTGGCTTGGTGTGGGGGGGTAATGTGCCTGGGTGGGTGTGACCAATTCTTTTTTTTTACTTTTAAAAGCATTTTTTCTACAAACTTTAGAGGTTGCAGAAAAAAAATGCTTTTAGAAGCCTCTGACGATCAGCTGGGATCAACAGAGGCTTTTAAAGGCATTTTTTTTCCTACAACCTCTTCGGCTGAAGAGGAGAAAAAAAATGCATTGAAAAGCCTCTGACAATCCCAGCTGAGCTGTGCGATCATCAGAGGCTTTTTAAAAAAACTTTTAAAAGCATTTTTTTCGCCAAAGAGGAAATTAAATGCTTTAAAAAAAACAAACAAACCAGCCTCTGGTGATCGTGTGGCTTAGCTGGGCATGGGGGGGGGGCGGCGCAGGGAATTTTGCAACCCGTTCTCCGAACCACCCTCCTCCATTGCTACCAGATTGAGCAATCCGGTCTGAACTGGGAGCATTTCACCCCTGGATGGAACCCATTAAATAGCTTGTGTGATGTGCTGTCACGGGGTGAAAGGGTGGGGGGGTGATTTTATTATGTTATATTAATTTATTTGATTTTTTAAATTAGTTTTATTGTTTTAAATGAAGTTTTTATATTCTGTAAGCACCTTGAGTCGCCATGTGCGAATAAGAAGCAATATAAATTCAATAAATAAAATAAAATAAAATAAAATAAAATAAAATAAAATAAATAAAATAAAATAAAATAAAATAAAATAAAATAAAATAAAATAAAATAAAATAAAATAAAATAAAATAAAATAAAATAAAATAAAATAAAATAAAATAAAATAAAATAAAATAAAATAAATTGTGAGCTTATCAAATCCTGGAATTACACAAGCAATTCCATCAACCAACACATTGTCCTACAACCAGCCTATGAACCCCTGAGAATTCAAATCCACCGCACAGGGGATGGGGCCTGGTGGCTCAGCAGACTAAAAGCATTGTGATTAACACCAGCTGTCTGCAATTACTGTAAGTTCGAATCTCGCCAAGGCTCAAGGTTGACTCAGCCTTCCATCCTTTCTAAGGTAGGTAAAATGAGAACCCAGTTTGTGGGCGCAATAAGCTGACTTTGTATAAATATATAAAAGTATGAAGGCTATTGCTTAATGCATTGTAAGCCGCCCTGAGTCTCCAGAGAAGGGTGGCATATAAATCAAATAAAAGAAAAAAAAACAGCGATGGCAATGCCCCTCAAACATCCCATACAAACCCCCCCCCAAACCTGGGTGCAGAGAAGAGCAAAAAAGATGATTAGGGGACTGGAGGCTGGAACATATAAAGAACGGTTGCAGGAACTGGGTATGTCTAGTCTGATGAAAAGAAGGTGTAGGGATGACATGATAGCAGTGTTTCACTTTCCCAGGGGCTGCCACAAAGAAGAGGGAGTCAAGCTATTTTCCAAAGCAGCTGAGGGTAGGACAAGAACCAATGGGTAAAAACTAATTATGGACATGTTACAGTGGGCTCTGGCACTTTGATCTTTAGAAATGAGTACTCCAAGGTCCTTGACACAGTTGTGAATGCTCCAACACTGGATGATTTAAAGAAGAGATTGGATAACCATTTGTCTAAAGTGGTATAGAGATTCCTGCCTGAGAAGGGGGTTGGACTACAAGACCTCCAAGGTCCCTTCCAACTCTGTTATTCTAATTATAACCAGCACTAAAAACTAGTCTGATGTGACCCACACCTGACCTGTCACAAGAGCCTCATCTGACATGTCCCTTACTTGATGTGACGTTCCCATCACAAGACTGACCACACAAAGCTCTTTTAAGCAGAAGAACGCTGACAGTCCACTAAATTCCACTGAAGATGTTACCTAGCCTGATAACGAAACATTCAGAAACCAATCAGCAAGCTCACAGAATGAACCTCAACCCTCAAAATTTATTTGTGTCAAAAGAGGATTTGTGGAGGATTATTCTTATAGTTGCTTATTCCAAAAGAAATGCTTGTGGTGCTGCATTTTCAATACCGGTTCTCCGAACTACTCAAAATTTCCACTACCGGTTCTCCAGAACTGGTCAGAACCTGCTGAAACCCACCTCTGCATCCACCCACCCATCCATCCATCTGCTGACAACCCAGTCCTAATTCATGTAGGAAATACTACATTTCCACAACTTTCATTTGACTGCATCCCTATCTCTGGGGAAATATTCAATACTCACTATCTATCTGTATAAAGTGCTTAGAAAGCAACCTTCTGAGTCCACAAACATTCCTTGTTAGAAGAGTAAGGGGTCAGAGAAAAAAAAATCTTTCCCCTATTGTAATTATATTCTAAATTATATGGGTTCATTGGCACTTATTTTTTTCAGAAAATGTAACCAGTGTTGGGAAGCCAGAAGGATGTTCCTACTCCTAATATTTTCCTCTCTTGCATATTCCTCCAACTTCCCGGAATTCACTCCCTGTCTATGTAACTGTGGCTTGACTGTACTTCTGGTATCCTTCACATATTTACATCAACACAGCAATTGCCTCAATTCATATGCAAAACTAAACTGAGGGACAAAGATTTCAAAGAAAGGAGCTTACAAAGATGTTAGGGAGTACTATGGATGGTTTCTACCACTGTTCTTAATTGCTGTAACAACTTCACCCTCCTGACCGCAAAGGCTCATCAAGATATTCCATCTATCATTGTTTCCACAATTTCCTTAAGTTCTGTTTGATCATCATCTCTCTTCTTTAGTTATATAATAGAAATGAAAAGTAATTGAAAATTTTAGTTTGGTTACAGCTTAAAAATTGAGATTTGGGGAGAAAGGAATAAGGGAGGAATAGCTGGTAAACAAAATTAAATTTCAACCAAATTGGACCAAAAAGGGATGAACGGATGAAGTGAAGATAGTAATTGAACTCTGCCGCGGTGAGAGGGCGGCGGTGATTACCAACTTATGTCGCTCCCAGTTGCCATGAGAGGACACCTGGGAGTGGATATTCCTGACTACTGGGCTGTATATCTGGACCTTAAACTGTTGTTATTCTTATTTGCCATTGTTGCACCCATCTCCATGGTTGGGGATGGCTATACGAACTTATGCAAGCATGGAACTATATGCCCTGAGGAATGTCCCCCCATTCCTGGATATGGCCTACTGGACTAGCTAGGAACTTCCTTAATGACGGGTCCTGGGATCCTGAGAGGTGGCATAGCGCAAATAAGACCTCTTAGTCTGTTATGGGTTGTAAAAGGCATTCGTTGTATTCTTTTCTAAATAGATTTTTTAAGTGACTGGGAAGTGGGATAGGTTGTGATATCTGGTTGGTTGCTGGGTGGGGCTCCACAGGGTCAATTGCAGTCCAGGCCATTAGAGGATCGTGGTGGGGTTGGAGCGGGGTTGGGGTCCCCCGGGCTCCGAGGGGGGGTGGGCTTTTATCCCCAGGGCGATTGGGAATGGCGGCAAGTGGATGAACAGAGGGCCGTATTGGAATCTGGGAGCACGCCCCCGCTGTCTCCGAGCAGTGGTGTGCTCCGACCCTCTTGGTTCCATCCGCTTCCCTGGGGGTTTGGGAGAGAGGCCCCTGGGCTCAGGCTGGTTTATTTTAATGCCAGATCTGTGGTTAACAAAGCTCCCCTCATCTGTGAATTGATCAAGGAAGAAAATGCAGACCTGGCTTGCATTATGGAGACCTGGTTGGGCTCAGAGGGAGGTGTCCCTCTGCCTGAACTTTCCCCGCCAGATTTCCAGGTATTACACCAGCCCCGGGCCCAGGTAGGGGCAGGGGAGTGACAGTTGTTATTAGGGAGGCCCTGTGTCCGCGGGAGGTCACTGTCCCCCAGATAGACAGGTGTGAGTCCCTCCTCATGAGATGGGGCCTTCGAGGGTAGTTGGTCCTGCTGATTGTGTACCTTTCTCCTAGCTGCATATCAGCGGCCCGGCCCAAGCTGCTTGATGTTATATTGGGCTTGGTGGTTGAGTTTCCCAGACTTATTTTTCTGGGGGACTTTAATCTGCCTTTCCTGGGTGGGGCGTCGGGGGCGGTCCGGGAGTTCATGGCCTCCATGGCGGCCATGGACCTGATTCAGATAATTCAGGGCCCAACTAATGGGAGGGACACATGCCCGATCTAGTTTTTATCTTGGGACAGTGGCGTGATGAGTTCGGTGGGGTAATACCAGTCATTCATCCCCTTTCATGGACCGATCATTATCTCCTCTGGTTGGGCTTCCACTATGCCACTCTTCGCTGCTGGAACACGGGACCGACCAACTGGTTCCGCCCCAGGAGCCTGATGGACCCTGATAGGTTTCAGATGGAGCTTGGGACGATGCCTGCCTCCCTTTCCCACGCCCCGGTCGAGACCCTGGTGGAGGCCTGGGAAATGGCGGCCGCTGGGGCTCTCGACCGTGTCATGCCTTTGCAGCCTCTGACCCAGTGCAGATCCCATTTGGCCCCTTGGTTTACTGAGGAGCTCTGGGAGTTGAAGCGCCGGAGGAGAGGCCTACAGAGCTGTTGGAGAGCCAGTCCTTCCGATTCAAGCCGTGCACAGCTAAGATCTTTTACAAGGTTTTATCTTGTGATGATGGAGGCAGCAAAGTGTTCTTACTTCTCTGCCCTCATCGCGTCCGCAGATAATCATCTGGCCACCCTGTTTAGGGTGTCCCACTCCCTCTTGAATCAGAGAGCAGGGGATGACCCTGTGCAGGGCCGGGCCAAGGAGTTTAGTCAACATCTGCTAGACAAGATCGCTCAGATCCAGGCCGGTCTGGACTCTGACTGGGCAGGGTCAGACATGGGGGAGACGACCGGTCATGTTATTTGGGAGGAGTTCAACCCTGTTACTCCGGAAGAAGTGGACAGGATCATTGGTAAGCTGAGTGCTGCCATGTGTGTATTGGACCTGTGTCCCTCCTGGCTCAATTATTCGGCTCGGGAGGTTACACAAGGCTGGATCCAGGCAGTGATTAATGCATCCTTGGGTGAGGGAAGCTTCCCTACCACCTTGAAAGAGGCAGTGGTGAGGCCCCTCCTCAAGAAACCTGCTTTGGACCCAGCTATTTTAAACAACTTTCATCCTGTCTCCAACCTTCGCTTTGTTACGAAGGTTGTTGAGAGTGTGGTGGCACGTCAACTCCTGTTGGCCCTGGATGAAGCGGAGTACCTGGATCCATACCAATCGGGTTTCAGGCCCGGGTACAGTACGGAGACGGCATTGGTCACACTGGTGGATGATCTCTGAAGAGCCCGAGACAGAGGTTACTCCTCTGTCCTGGTCCTATTAGATCTCTCGGCGGCTTTCGATACCATCGACATGATATCTTGCTGCGACGCCTTGAGGGGTTGGAAGTGGGAGGCACTGTTTTACAGTGATTCTCTTCCTACCTCTCGGAATGTTCTCAGGTGGTATTGGCTGGGGGACAGAAGTTGGCCCCGAGGCCCCTCTCTTGTGGGATGCCCCAGGGGTTGGTCCTATCTCCTCTTTTGTTCAACATCTATATGAAGCCACTGGGTGAGATCATCCGGGGTTTTGGGGTGAGGTATCATCAGTATGCTGATGATACACAGCTTTTTATATCCACCCCAAACAACCCAGCAATGCCCTCGATGTGATGTCCTGGTGCCTGGAAGTTTTGCGGATCTGGATGGGGAAGAACAGGCTTCGGCTCAACCCTGCTAAAACCAAGTGGCTGTGGGTACCGGTGTCTCGGTCTGATCAAGAGATTCCATCTTTGGTCATAGGGGATGAGGTGGTGCCCCCTATAGACAGGGTGTGCAACTTGGGTGTCCTCCTGGACACACGGCTAAACTTGGAAGATCATGTAAAGGCCATAACCAGGGGGGCATTCGCCCAGGTTCGCCTGGTGCGCCAGTTGCAGCCCTATTTGGACCTAGATGCCCTACGCATGGTTACTCATGCGCTTGTCACCTCCCGTATTGACTACTGCAATGCCCTCTACATGGGGCTGCCCTTGAAGACCACTCGGAGGCTTCAGCTGGTGCAGAATGCAGCCGCGCGGGTTGTGATGGGAGTATCTCGATGTTACACGATGTTACACCTCTCCTACGTGACTTGCATTAGTTGCCGGTTGCCCTCCAGGTGAGATTCAAGGTGCTGGTGATTACCTATAAGGCCCTATATGGCTTAGGTCCAGGATGTTTGGGGGACTATCTGCAGCCAGCAACAGCTGTCCATTGCCCGGTGCGTTCCCACAGAGAAGGCTTCCTCAGGGTGCTGTCGGCCAGACAGTGTCGGCTGGCGACCCCCAGGGGGAGAGCTTTCTCTGTGGGCACACCTACCCTTTGGAATCAACTGCCCGTGGAGCTCCGGGTGGCCCCCGACCTCCGCTATTTCCATCACGACCTGAAAATGTGGCTGTTTCGTTTGGCTGGCGTGGACTGAAGGGGTTTTAATTTTTTAATTTGTTAGTCTTAATTGCACTTTTAACTGTTAAATTATGAGATTTGGATTTAATTTCTTTTTAACTTTTTCATTAGATGTTTTTTACTTTTGTGAGCCACCCTGAGTCTGGCTGGGGATAGGGCAGCATATAAATCTCATTAAATAAATAAATAAATAAATTGTCCTAAAGATATTCAGCCATTTATGTTTACTAACATCATTCTTTGACCTTGTGTTGTACTTGTATTTTTGGTTAGCAACTCTTTGATGCTAGAGAAATGCAAGAGAAAACCTCTTCCAAATTTAAGCAAAGAGAGTTTTTCTCCCTCTTCTTTTCTCACACAGTAAATTAGAGTTCTGTCTTCAACCATAAAGCTGATCATTTGAAGAGCAAAGTTCGAAATAAATGTTTTGCTCCATTGTCCCTTTTCTCCACTATTCATCTTATCAATGAAATATTTGAAGTGAATACAGCAATCCTGCTGGTTGATTTATGGAATTTTCGATACGGTTGCATTCATCAATGACAATAGAATGAAATCTGATACTGTAAGTGAGGAAGGGATGAGAGAGAGTGTGTGTGAAAGAAATAAAAACAAATGAGAACAACTTTCCTCTCTTTGGAAATTGTGAGTTGTAGATGACCACAGCTTTTACTATGGAATTAAAACCTCTGCCAGAATTGGTCCACAAAGAGTTTGAAACCGAAAATAAGATCTGAGGCTGCAGACACCTGTCCATTTCAAAATAGAAGATAAAATGTATTTCCTGCTCATGGCTAACTTCAATGAAAATGTCAACCAACCTATACATTGTGGAAAGAATAGAAGTATCTCCTTCCCTTCCAGGGGGATCTAGAAAGAAATCATACACAACTTCTTAAAATGAGGGAATGCCAAAATATCTATGAATCTTAGTGCTATGCAAAGTAAGGAGAACTGCATTTATAATTCATTGTAAAAGAAAGGGTAGTTTGTATTGAAAATCCTCCTCTCTACATTTTATTAGCAATTGTGCATTTCAAAAGCATTTAAACATCAGACACTTATTCTTTCATCAAAAACAAAGTAATTATCTCCTACAGGAATAACCATATTTTCTTCACTAGGCAAAAATATAAAAGGTTGCACAGAAGGTTATTTCAATTCAACAACAATCAATGTATCTTCAACCCCAGGGAGATTGGCACAAGGATAATAATGGCTGTATGTCAGAGTCCTTGCTACAGGTTTCCTCCCTCTGTTCTCCTCTGCCAGAGTATCTCTTCAAATGCTGATTCTATCGAAGACACAAATTTTCACTCTCATGGATATCCCAATGGTGGATTTTCTGATTAGGTGCATTCTCAGACATAAATCTTGAATTAATCACTATATAAACTATTGGAATAATACAACCTTTATTGTAGGATAGGATGAAAGACTGAAGAGTGAAGATGTTGCTCTTTCTAGTGTTCCTGGTGAAGAAAATAGTGACTCTGAGCTGCCCAGCAAGTGATGCTTTCCTTGTTCCACAGGACTGGTACCAAACTGGTGACCTCATCATTGGTGGGATAGTGTCCCACACCTTTTACAATCTTTATGAAATTAATTTTAGGGAACATCCTTATAAAACATCTTATGACATACCAAAGTAAGGATTCTTTTTTTCTTTTTCTAATGTTAATCAGTTTCCCAAAAATTGCTTATGAGAGTAAAAGGTTCAGTATAAATATAACCTTTATATCTAATCCAAGTCTATCTTTCAAATATTTTTAGTTATGGAATAAATCTTTTTCTTTACTTTATGGTGAAGTGTTTATCATATAATGTATGAAACTTTCATGCAAAACATCTTTTGAAGAACATTTAGTAAGCTTAAGATAACATTTTAAAAATTGTATTGTCACTCTGAGCAAAACATATATACAATAAATGACTAATACATGCTGGAATTGTTCATATTCCATTTTGGGGGGAAATTAGACATTAAATGCAGTTCCATGAAAAAAGCACTATTTTTTTGCAGAGGGTATTCGTTGCAAATCGTGCAATTACTGTAGAAAAGTAAATCTGAACTGTGTACAAATTATTCAATATTTTAGAAAACCTATTACTTTCCTACCTTCATCAGAGAAAGAAATGTTCACTATTTCATATAGAAAGGATGCCACCTTATGAGAATTTGCCAACTTCCTTTTTCAACTGGGGTATTTAAATCATTTGCAGTGTAATAATCAAATTCTACCAGCACATCCTTGCCTTGACTTTTGCTGTGAAGGAGATCAATCAGGACTCCCAGATCTTACCTAATGTCACTCTTGGGTTCCACATCTATGACTGTTACTATGATTCAAGGATGACCTATCGCACCACTCTGGACCTACTTTTTAAGTCCCAGGAATTTGTCCCTAACTACAAATGTGATCACCAGAAGACTCTCATGGCTATCATTGGGGGACTGGATTTTGTCACATCATCTTATATTGCTGAAATTATAGGATTCTTCAAGATTCCACAAGTAAGTTATGAAGGGGTTGAGATGAAAATTCTTAATCTTATGGTTGTTATGGAATAATTAATGGGCATCAAACATTAGGTTTGGGTTCCTTTTAAGATGTTCTCCATGGTTTAAGATCTACAACTTGGCCTTCTTTTCTGAACCTACAATGCCAGTTACAGGAAGTGAGTATCAAGGATCAATACCTGAGGGAAGATTTGAATGGCTTCTTTTAAAACAATTGATCTAGTACATGTGCTTGAAATATTTTCATGCAGTGAGAACATCCTCAGAATAACAGATATGGAAGGGACATTGGAGGTCTTCTAGTCCAAGAAATTTGTTACTATATTCTTAAAAGAATGCTAGGGGAAAACGTTCCTTGGATATATTTTATATGAAAACAAGATAGGAAAATTAAATTTAATCTAAAGACTCTAAAGAATACTACTGGATTTCCTTTTAGCTGACATACGGCTCATTAGCCCAAGAGGAATTTCAAACCAGTAAGCTCTCTTCGCTATATTTCATGGTCCCCAAAGAGGCCCATCAATACATTGGGATTATCCAACTGCTTCATCGTTTCAGATGGACGTGGATTGGGATATTTTCAGCTGATAACAACAATGGAGAAAATTTCTTGCAGAAAATGCAGCCCTTACTTTCAGAGAATGGAATCTGCTCAGCGTTTATAGAAAGGCTTCCTCAATTAATCCACTATGAAAGATTGCCAGAATTTTATCAAACAATCTCCATTATTTCCATTAATATGAGGAATAGCAAAGTCAGTGTCTTTCTTGTCTTTGGGGAAGCCTGGACAATTATATGGCTAAGATTTGTAACATTCATGGTAGATCCTGAAAGCAAGGAAATTGCCTTATTTAGAAAAGTTTGGATCATGACTGCACAGATTGATTTTATACTATCAGGCCTTCAAATCACATGGGATCTCCAGATGTTCCATGGGGCTATTTCCTTCGCCATTCATTCAGCAGCAGTTGTAGGTTTCAAGAAATTTCTTCAGACCATAAATCCACTTTCAGACTACAGAGATGGGTTCCGGCAGAATGTTTGGGAACAATCATTTGAGTGTTCATTTCCAAAACCAGAGTTACAAGAAATGCAGAGTAGGAAATGCACTGTGGAGATGAAGCTGGAGGATCTTCCTGGGCCTTTGTTTGAAATGGAAATGACTGGCCAAAGCTACAGTATCTACAATGCTGTTTATACTGTGGCTCATGCTTTGCAGGCTCTACACATGTTGGGTTTCAAAAGGAAGAAAACTATGATGGGTAAAAAATCTGATGTTTCAATTCTGCAGGCTTGGCAGGTATTCTCTTTGACTTGGACTCTTCTTTTATTTCAGTGAGCAGTTTGATGTAGAATTATGGTTTGAACCCATTCTGGAAAATCTTAATAGTTTTCTGCATGTAGAATCATCTTAATTCTTAGAAAAACATAGAAATAAGGAAGAATTTCTTGATAGAACAATGAATTAATGCAAAAACTTGCCTTTAAAAATCCTGGGTGCTACATAACTGGAGATTTTAATGAAGTGATTGGAGAGTCATTTGTCTAAATAGTATTAGGCTCTTCTCCTTGAGCAGGGTAGTGTACTAGAAGACCTCCAAGCTCCCTTCCAACTCTGTTGTGTTGTAT
This sequence comes from Pantherophis guttatus, assembly GCF_029531705.1. Next base: position 260,764 of record NW_026844128.1, read on the forward strand.
AAAACAGATACAGAAAAACTGATTTGTGTTCATATTTTATCATTCAGGTATGTTGCTATTCTGATCACTCAATAGCTGCTACAAAAAATCATGATTTATGTATCAGTAGGAGTTATTTAATAAATTACCATAGACTGCACAATTAGAGTTAGTTAAAATGATAATTTACATTATGTTTCACTGTCCCTTCCAAAAAGTAATCAATTCTCCAAGAATTTTCGTGTGGCTCATGAACTTTTCATGAGTGACAAGCTGAGCTTTCTGTCTCTATCAGAGATTTAGAGGAATCAAGTGGTGGTCCTTCTTGGATGTGTCTTGCATAGTTTGAAAGAACTCTATATTTGCAGTAGTCTCTGCTTCTCATTTATCTATCAAAGAATGCTTAACTCTCAGATTCTAATATCTGGCTAACGGAAATTAATCAGACTCTCAAATAGCCTTGCACCAGTGAGGAAAGATTAGATATGAATTATCTTGAATTAGTTGTTTACGTAGTGGACATAAAACATAATTGAAGGATCTGACATAATCCCAAAATCCTATTTTCATTGTGCTTCAATTCATTCCTACCTTTCCTTAAAATAATATCAAATAAATAATGGAGTGGACATGTACATTTCCATGCAATATTGATGATCAAATTTCTAAGCAAACATATCCTCTTTTTAAAGCTTATTATCCATTCTTTTTGTTTTTCTTGCAATTTAAAAAAGAAAGGGGGAAAAAAGGGATCTCTTTATTTCTTTCCAATCCTTTGACCATATCTAATTTTTTAAAGTTTCCAAATAGTTTGTTCAAAAATCAATTTTCTATTGGATTTTTATTTCTTCAAAGTTACATTTCAAAATCTTCTTTGCCCCCATGCTCCTTAGCCGCTATTACACATTAGGGGTCTTATAATTGTAAGATGCTTCTCTTGTTGTTATTCAAGTCTGAGTTGGCTGTCACTCACCCGGCTTCAAAAAGACTCCATTCCATTTCTTTCTTCTTTCCAGCTCTACACTTAGTCCGTTGTCCCAGCATCATGGCAGCCACCATGGCTGTCGTTCCCCGCCGCCGAATCATAGAGAGTTCCCTCTGACCTCCGAGGAACTTGCCTCTTCCTCTCAGTCATCTGAGGCACATTTCTTTCTTCCCCATCCCTACAGGATGGTTCCATTCTGAAAACCCATTGGCAGCGGTTTGTCAGCCGGGGTTTTCATGGTGCTCATTGGAGCCCGCTAATTCCCCCGACTGTCTCGCCATGACACCAAACCGGAAGTCTGAAACTTAAATATGTTTTTCTCTTCTCTGTTATATTGCTTTCTATTGTCTATCTCTTCTCTTTGAAGCAGCTTCATTCATTTCTTCAAGGCATTTCTTTCAACAATTCAGCTGGGGAGAGAGTGTTCCTGAATGAGAAAGGGGAAGCAACCGGTGGATTTGACATCACCAACTTGATAACTTTTCCAAACAGATCCTTTCAGAGAGTTAAAGTTGGAAAGCTGGATCTAGAGGCTCCAAAAGGGAAGGAATTATTCATTGATGAAGATGTGATTTCCTGGATCCCAACTTTTAACCAGGTTTCAATTATTTTAAAAATTATTTATTTAATAATTATTGTATCAAACATGCTTTAACCCATTATGTTCTGATATTGAACATAATCTCTTTAGAAATCTGATTTCTGGTTTTTTAAAATAAAGAGTGGCACATTCTTTTCAAAAATTTTTGATGATCCGGCACTCATCAATGTGACAAAATGATATCACAATGCAAAAGCCAACTTTGCATGTTTGCCTTGTATTTCCATTTGAAATCACAAGAGTGGCCACTTTTCCATATAGTTGTCACCCTGTCCTTCTTCTTCAAACAGGATCTTTTGTACATAAATGTGGTTTCTACATCTTTTTAAGTTATGGATGAAATTAATAAATTCAGTATTCTTTTCCATGAGATTGTCACAAAGTGTTATTATTTGCTCACCTGTCCTTCAAACAGGAAATTTTGTACATCATTGTAATTTCTACTTTTAAAAATTCCTACATCTTTTTATCCATCCTTTGGCAAATAAAAATAATTCCCCACCATAAAGGAGAAAAATTACAAACTCTTTCAAAACCTTTTATGATTATCACCAGGTTCCTCCACTTTCTCGATGCAATGACCCTTGTTTCCCTGGATCCTGGAAGAAGGGGATTGAGGGGGATCAATTCTGCTGCTATGACTGTGTTCCATGCCCAGAAGGGAAGATTTCAAATCAAAATGGTAAGCTAGGAATTCTACCATATTTTATTAGACTTAAGCAAACTTTAATAAGATACTTGGATGCAAAACATTAGTAAGTTAACTTTCAATAATATGGAATAGCAATAAAAGAGAATATTTGTAGCTCAGGGTTGAAATGAGGGATTCTTGGTATTCACAGAGCTTTCTTGTTTTCTTGCAGATGTTTCATTACCCTAACTAGGTAACATCATCAGTGCTAGTAAGGAGTGATGTTTGCAGTCAGTTGTGTGGGTATCGAAAATAAGAATGTTATTTAAACTATCCCATATAAATGTTATTTAAACTAAACGCACTTCCACAACCCAGGAAAACAAACAGAAAAAGGAAATGGAGCATCTGTACAACACATTCCAACAAAATATACACCCACACAACTTCATCAAAATGTCCCTGACCACTCAATCCAATATAGCACAACCAACACAAATCCTAAGAAGAATTATACTGCCAGACATCAAGAATATCTCAAAAGCCACAAAACAAACGGTAAAGCCACATGCAATCAGTGTAGCCAACTAAAGGTGTTCAAAATATCCTGAGCAAACCAAAAGACTGAGCAACCCCAGAAGAAAAACAAGAGTCATGTAAACATATAATGTAAGAACTGCAACAACCATATGTAGGACAAACAGGCAGAAGGCTGGCCGAATGCATCCGTGAACACCAACTGGTGGTCAGACGACATGAAGAAAATTCTTTAATTTTACAACATATAGACAGATTTAACCATAGATTCAATTGGGAAAATGTGACAATCCTAGACCAGGCCAAGTCCAAAAATGCCAGGGAATTTCTAGATGCCTGGCACTCTGACAAATCAGCCATCAATAAACACATAGACATTAACAACATCTACAGACTATGCAAAAGAGGCAATCAATCAGACCAAAAAAGAACAACAACAAAAAAAAAACTACAGCACCTCTTCACCAGTAATCAGCACCCAGATCAGCAGAGATTAACTCCAAGGATAACTTCAGGCCAACAAAAAAGTAAAAACATACCCCAATCTAGAAACTGCCAAAGACTCTCTAAGAAGGTCCCCAAAACATAGACAGGCAAAATACCAGAATATAAAGTGACAGCAAGCAGCACTCCTTACTAACACTGTGATGGTATCTATTTTGGAGTAATAAAATGTCTGCAAGAAAACAAGCAAGCTCAGAGAGCACCAACCAACATAATAATATGGAATGCCTAGATGAAAAAAATGCCCTTGATTTTCCTTCCAGATATGGAAGATTGCTTTGAATGTCCAGAAGATCATTATCCAAATAAAGGAAAGGAAGGATGTATCCAGAAAGTGGTGGTTTTTCTAACTTTTGAAGAAAATTTAGGAATTGGTTTAGCCTCAGCAGCTCTTTGTTTCTTCTTCTTGACATTTTGGGTACTTGGAACATTTATTAAGCACAAGGATACTCCCATTGTCAAAGCCAACAACCGGTCAGTCACCTACACCCTCCTTGTCTCTCTTCTGCTCTGTTTTCTCTCCTCTTTCTTCTTCCTCAGCCAACCTGGCAAAGTGACCTGCCTTTTCCGACAACCAACTTTTGGCATCACTTTCTCAGTGGCCATTTCTAGTGTACTGGCCAAAACCATCACTGTGGTTGTGGCTTTCATGGCCACTAAACCAGGATCTCAAATGAGGAGATGGGTGGGGAAAAGATTGGCTTTTTCTATTGTCATTTCATGTTCTATCATCCAAGTATGTATTTGTATTCTTTGGTTGTCAACATCTCCCCCATTCCCTGAGATGGACATGCACTCAGAGCTCCTAGAAATAATTTTACAATGCAATGAAGGATCATCTTTCTTCTTCTATTGTGTCTTGGGCTACATGGGTTTCTTGGCCATCAGCAGCTTTAGTGTGGCTTTCCTTGCCCGTAAATTACCTGACAGCTTTAACGAAGCCAAGTTCATCACCTTCAGCATGTTGGCCTTTTGCAGTGTTTGGATCTCCTTCTTTCCAGCCTATCTGAGCACAAAAGGAAAAGCCATGGTAGCTGTGGAGGTCTTCTCCATCTTGTCCTCCAGTGCTGCATTACTGGGATGCATATTCTTGCCAAAATGCTACATCATTGTTTTCCGGCCTGACCTCAACCACAGGGAGCAACTCACAAAGAGAAATTAGTACATCCTGGGATTTTTCTGGCTCAGAGAAATGGTTGAAGAAATGACTAGAATGACTATTATCGATAGGAAACATATTTATTTATTTATTTATTATTTATTATTCAAATTTCTATACCGCCCTTCTCCTTTCGGACTCAGGGCGGTGAACAGCCAAAATAAAAACATCTATACATAACATTACAGTTAAAAATAGAGTTAAAATAATTTATAAATTTGGCCCGAAATTTAAAATTTGTCAATTTAAAATCAATATTAAAGTTTTAAAACTAACCCTAAAATCAAGACAGACCGGCTAACTGAAAAAAGTAAGTTTTTAGGGCCCGACGAAAAGTCCGGAGGTCGGAGATCACTCGTATCTCTGGGGGTAGATTGTTCCATAGGGTAGGTGCCACCACAGAGAAGGCTCTCCTCCTGGGGGTCGCCAGCCGGCATTGTCTGGCCGACGGCACCCTGAGGAGGCCCTCTCTGTGGGAGCGAACCAGCCGGTGGGAGGCTATTGGTGGCAGAAGGCGGACCCTTTGGGTCTCCTGGCCCTAAGCTATGGAGCGCTTTAAAGCTGATCACCAACACCTTGAAGTGCACCCGGAAGTCCACCGGAAGCCAATGCAGCTCGCGCAGGAGAGGAGTCACATGGGAGCGCCCCGTTGCTCCCATAATCCCCCGCACAGCCGCATTGTGCACCAGTTGGAGCCTCCGGATGTACCCCAAGGGGAGCCCCATGTAGAGAGCATTACAATAGTCCAGACGAGAGGTGACGAGTGCTTGAGTGACCGTGCGTTGGGAGTCCCGGTCCAGAAAGGGGCGCAACTGGCGTATCAGGCGAACCTGACAAAAAGCCCCCCTGGCCACGGCCGTCATATGCCCTTCTAAAGACAGCTGTGCATCCAGGAGGACACCCAAGTTGCGGGCCCTCTCCGTGGGGGCCAATGATTCGCCCCCAATAACCAGCGATGGCATCAGCTGGCTATACCGGGACGCCGGCAGCCACAGCCACTCGGTCTTGGAAGGGTTGAGTCGAAGCCTGTTTCTCCCCATCCAGACCCGCACGACCTCCAGGCACTGGGACATCACTTCCAAGGCATCATTGGGATGGTCTGGGGTGGAAATGTACAGCTGAGTATCATCAGCGTACTGATGGAACTCCACCCCAAAACCACGGATGATCTCACCCAGCGGCTTCACATAAATGTTGAACAGGAGGGGTGAGAGGACCGATCCTTGTGGCACCCCACAAACAAGGCGCCTTGGGGTCGACCGCTGCCCCCCTGTCAACACGGATTGCGACCGGTCGGAGAGATAGGAGGAGAACCACCGCAAAATGGTGCCCCCCACTCCCAGTCCCTCCAGCCGGCGCAACATGATACCATGGTCGATGGTATCAAAAGCCACTGAGAGGTCTAATAGGACCAGTATAAAGGAATAACCCCTATCCCGGGCCCTCCAGAGATCATCCACCAACGCGACCAATGCCGTTTCCGTGCTGTACCCAGGTCTGAAGCCGGACTGGAGTGGATCCAGATAGACAGCTTCTATCTGTCTTCTATAGACAGGTACTGGGGAAGCTGTCGCGCCACCACACTCTCAACAACCTTCGCAATAAAGCGAGGGTTGGAGACTGGATGATAGTTAGCCAAAACAGCCGGATCCAGGGAAGGCTTCTTGAGGAGAGGCCTCACCACCGCCTCTTTCAAGGTGGCCGGCAGGACACCCTCACTCAAAGAAGCGTTGATAATCCCTTGGAGCCAGCCTCGTGTAACCTCCCGGGAAGCCAGCACCAACCAGGAGGGACACGGGTCCAATAAACATGTGGTCGCGTTCAGCCGTCCCAAGATCCTGTCCACATCCTCGGGAGCCACAGGATCGAACTCCTCCCAGATAACACTCTCAAGGCCCGCCTCAGTCATCTCGTCTGAACTAACCCAGTCGGCAGCCAAGTCTTCCCGAATCTGAGTTATTTTATAATCCAGATACTGTACAAAATCCTCAGCGTGGCCCTGCAAGGAACATAGCTGTTTTTATTTCTGTCAAAGAAAGATTTGCGTAGGATGTTTATGATTATTAAGATTTATTATGATTCCCTGTGCTCATGCTGTGCTTATGCTGCTTTATGTTTACCATTTCCCAAGATTCTTTAACCTAATGCTTTTTCCTTTTCAATACATCCATTGAACTTGATTTTGGTCATCTATCTTTCTTATTCCCTGTTAGGATGTTGCAGATATTCGCTCAAATGCAAAGACATTTCACGGATGTTATACTTTGAATTCCTAAAGCATTACTTAAATACAGTAAAAAGCTGACTTCCATTTTAAAAACATATATTTGACACAGTATCATAGCATATTAATTTTGGATTTGTTAGTGTTCTTTCAAATGTAAAATATACGAGTTGGTGATTCTTGTAAGCTTAACTGCATTTTAGAAAAGGATGACCATTATTTGAGAATATATTTAATTTAAGCAATAAATTAGATTATTGGAACCTTGATCTGTGGAGCTGTTTTTTTCTGTCTGACATTGATTTCCACTCCAAAAAATTTTTCTGGGGAGTAACAGAAGTAACCAACATTGCATTTGACTGACAAGCAGAAGCAGTGTCTGACTACAGGACAGTGGACACTCTCCTGTAGTGTGTGTTCAATTTGTGCAACTTTGCAGCACTCCAACTATATAATAAATGCAGAATTTGCTGTAATTTGCACCCTTTGCTCCTCTGACATCAGCAGCAGCCTCAGTACTACAATCCATGTTGCAAAGGAGTCATGGACGCTTACCAGAAAGTTTCAGAGGAGAATCATAATGGACGAGAACCTTCAAAGCACAAGGAGAGTCATTTGTGGGAACCTGAGCAGTGGAATTCCCCATCCATCTGTCATGAGTCTCCTTCATTCTGAGTCTACTGATGGCCTCATCAGCTCATTCAACACTTACATCACTTAGGTAATGCCTCAATTATGGATCACTATCACAGGTTTATAACTTCTGGGGCCACTTCGGAATTCCAATATGGAGATTATAATAACCCACACAATCCATTATCTTGAGTGTAATCGAAAGGCCAGACTGTATGTAGCAAATACAAGTTAATCTCTGCAGACCTAGAGTAGAATAGAATAACAGAGTTGGAAGGGACCTTGGAGGTCTTCTAGTCCAACCCCCTACCCAGGCAGGAAACCCTACACCACTTCAGACAAATGGTTATACAACATCTTCTTAAAAACTTCCAGTGTTGGAGCATTCATAACTTCTGGAGACAATTTGTTCCACTGATTAATTTTCTAACTGTCAGGAAATTTCTCCTTAGTTCTAAATTGCTTCTCTCCTTGATTAGTTTCCACCCATTGCTTCTTGTTCTACCCTCAGGACCTTTGGAGAATAGTTTGACTCCTTCTTTTTTGTGGCAACCCCTGAGATATTGGAACACTGCTATCATGTCTCCCCTAGTCCTTCTTTTCATTAAACTAGACATACCTGGTTCCTGCAATGTTTTAGCCTCCAGTCCCCTAATCATCTTTGTTGCTCCTCTCTGTACTCTTGCCAGAGTCTCAACATCTTTTTTACATCATGGTGACCAAAACTGAATACAGTATTCCAAGTGTGGCCTTACCAAGGCATTATAAAGTGGTATTAACACGTCAGGTGATCTTGATTCTAACCCTCTGTTTATGCAGAACAAGGCAACTGTAATTGCTTTTTTTAGGTAGGGACTGAATAACCAAGTTAGCATTGAAATCACAAAACAAGGACAACTGATACTGGACCAAATCTACTACAAATGTATTATCATACACCCATGCTTGGAAGTAATTCAAAGCAAATTTGGATGTCAGAGACAGTTGATATCACAGTTTAACTATTCAGCCTTCTTTCACTTATTACTGAAAAGGTCTCACCCATGGTGAGAGAATAGAATAGAAGCCATTAAGTGATGAGTGGCTGCTGAAGAAAGACAGAAGTACAGAGACCTGGCATTCTGCTTCTACTGTGGAGAGTCTGGCATGTATTGAGAATGTGCCCAACCAGAGCCTCCAGAAGAGGAGAAAGACTTCTCAGCCAGAGCACAGGAGAGCACTGTGCTGAACACAGAAGCCAAGAACAGAACAGCTGTTCTCACAAGAGCTCACAAAAGGGACTATTCAAACATTCAAGAGAGAACAAGACCATCTAAATAAATACACATTGCTGAAAATTCATATTGACCTGACCCTCTCAGACAAATTATATTATATTCACATTTTATATGTATGTTATTTTATCTGTTCACCGCCCTGAGTCCTTTGGGAGAAGAGCGGTATAAAAATTAAATAAATAAATACATAAATAGAAATAATGGACTGCAGTGTCAGTGGATTCTGGGGCAACAACTGACTTTATAGACTTCATGATGGTTAAAATTTTATAAATCCCTACAGTTCTTCTAGACACGCCAATAGAAGTAGAAACAATACATCACAAAATTTAAAAGTTGGTCCAATTATGTGGTCCCCTCTGCAAATAGCAGTAGGCCACCATACGGAACTGTTAATCCTGTATGTCACCAGCCACCTTCACTTTTGGATCATGGGACCAAAGTGCCTGAAACTTCAAATCCCATTATAAATTGGAGGCTGAAATTCTGTCTTTTACAACTCCAACTTACCGACTTCTCTAAGTACAAACAGCAGAAGATCCATTCCAGTAACTGGCAGAAGACCCCAAAGGGGGAAGAACCAAATTACCAGTCAAATACACAGATTTTCCAGATGTTTTTGTGGAGAAGAAGAAGCAATCCTTCCCCCACATAGAGACCACAACTGTACTATAGACCCAGTCCTGTGGGGTGGAGCTAAAATACCTGCTTATGTATAGTACCCCATTTCAGTTAAGAGATGTCCCAGTGCTTATTTACCTGGCTCAAAGCACAGGAAATCCTCACCCTGTTTTAGGGACAACTGAGGGATGACCTCCAAGGAGCCCCAGCAGATAATTTATCCTCAGTTACATTTGAGTAGGGCTATTGAAGCAAAGGACAGAATAGTGGTACCCCCATCTTTGAGAGGGGAAGTTTATTAGCTTTGACATGATGACTAAAGAGCAAGATATGAGAAATGGTTGCTGGAAATGGGTATGTCTAGTTTGATAAAAAGAAGGACTAGGGGTGACACTATAGGAGTGTCCCAATACAAAAGGGGTTGCCATAAAGAAGAGGGATCAACCTATTTTCCAAAGCACCAGAAGACAGAACAAGAAGCAATGGATGGAATCTAATCAAGGAGAGATCCAATCTAGAACTAAGGAGAAATTTCCTGACAGTTAGAACAATTAATCAGTGGAATGATTTGCCTCCAGAAATTTTGTGTGCTGTAACACTGGAAGTTTTGAAGAAGAGACTGGACAACCATTTGTCTGAAATGGTATAGGGTTTCCTGCCTGAGCAGGGGGTTGGACCACTTGACCTCCAAGGTCCCTTCCAACTCTGTTATTCTGTAGAAATAATAAAGGTGGAAATATACCGTAAAAATAAAAATAAGATAAAATAATAAAATAATAAAATAAAGTAAAATAAAAATAAAGTGAAGTAAAATATAATCTGGTTGTGGCATGTGAGAAAGATTAGAAGATGAAACATCTGTGATGAAATTGTAATGCAAATTCCACCCAGTTTTTACCTGCATTGTCAGTTGCACAAAGGGATGTTATTTCCATCGATAATAGGTTGACTGTTATGCTTGATTAAAATTCCCATGAATAATCAGCCTAAATTCTTTGGAGTGGACTCAGCCAACTGGATCAATTCGGGAGACGGCTGGCTTTTTTTTAACCTCTCCTTGACTTGACTTGAACTTCTTAGCTGAGTCCACTCTGTCATCCCTGAAGCAGTGGTATGTTCCTCCTGGTTTGGCCTGGTTCGGCCAAGCCGGTAGCAGTGATGATATGACGTCACCGAACCGGTTCTCTTTGTTCGGGAGCTGGGTCCTCCCACACTCCTGTGTTATTCTTACCTTTTATTTGGCTCCGCCCCCAATCTATTTGCTGCCTCCCGAGTCCCAGCTGATTGGCTAGAAGGAAAAAACTGTTTAAATGCTTGCCGCGAGGCTTCAAAGGGCCACCCTACAGGTGATCAGTGTTAAAAGTGACACTGGTCTACCAATGTGGTGGTAGACCAGTGCGCTCAAAAAACAAATGGGTAGACCGGTGCCTCCAAAAACAAATGAGTAGACCTGTGCCTCCAAAAACAAATGGGTAGACCGGTACAGCTCTGGGTAGATCTGTGGGAACGTGAGGTGCAGGGAGATAGAGATAGCTGGGGACTTGGAGCCAGAATAAAATTCCTTCTCCTGGGAATCAAGGATGTTCTCACCAGGTGCTGGGGAAATGGGGACTGAAGCCAACTGGAGTTGGGACAGTGACCAGATTGGTCCATGTGACCTATATGTCTACTGGTGAAAAGAATTTTGACTTTTAGTTTGGTGGGGAAAACCACGGGACTTTCAGAGTCGGGTTTTCACCAAATGTGCTTTGGACTTTGAGGAGCTCCTTGGCCTCAGAGTTTTGATTGCGTTGGTTCTGTTACTTGGAACCCCAACAACTATTTCTGGGAGATATATTCCTCCAGGAGTTTACTGATTTCATTATCTGAATTTTGATTTGGTGGATGGAACAAAAATTCTCTGTCAGAATCAGCTTCCTGGTTTTGCTCAGAAGATCAGGCAAAATTAGTCAGTGTGGTTTTCTGACACAATTATACAGCAGCTGACAAGTTCAACTGAAGGGAAAACTCATTCTTGGCATTGTCTGAAGCAATGGTGGTGAAGCTCTGAAGAAAAGATGATTACCATTTCTTTCCATCATAAGGGTAGATTCCACCAATGCATTGTAACCATTTTCCTGGAGGCTGACAGATCCAGTCCCAACCATAGTTACTATTAGTGATGGAGACAACTGTAAACTTACAGAACAAATTGAGATTTTTGCTGTAGTCTTACAGTTCAAAGCACTGGAGAAAGAACTTGTACATCAGAAAGGGACCCTAAAGAAGGAGAAGAAATAAAATTAGAATTCACATACATTGGGGGTGGGGAAAAACAATCTCTAAGAGATTGTTTGGGCATGGCTATAAGACAAAAGAAAAACAGCAAGAATTTCAAAGTGTATCTTTAAATGAATTTCCTACAACTTGACATATACAGTTTGAAGCAGGGGTGAAATGCTCCCAGTTCGGACCAGATCGCCCGATCTGGTAGCAATGGTAGTGGGTGGTTCGGAGAACCGGTAGCAAAAATCCCTGCACCTCCCTCCCCATGCCCAGCTGAGCCGCACGATCATCAGGCTTTTTTTTTTTTTTTAACTTTTAAAATCATTTTTTCTACAACCTCTTCCCACGAAAAAATGCTTTTAAAAGTAAAAAAAAAGCCTCTGATGATCGCGCGGCTCAGCTGGGATCGTCAGAGGCTTTTCAAAGCATTTTTTTCTGCAACCTCATGGCCGAAGAGGTGGTAAAAAAAATGCTTTGAAAAGTCTCTGACAATCCCAGCTGAGTTGCCTGATCGGCAGAGAGGTATTTTTTTAAAAAGCCTCTCTGACGATCCCAGCTGAGTTGCCTGATCAGCAAAGGCTTTTCAAAGCAAATGCCCATGCCCATCCAGTCAAAGCCACGCCCACAGAACCGGTAGTAACAAATTTTACATTTCACCCCTGGTTTGAAGATGTTCTGCCTGGCTTAAGCTCTATTACTTAGCATGATTTTGAAACTACTAGCCAAATACTAATCTTACCTAATTACTAATGTTCCCTTTTATTCGTATCCATTTCGTGTATTCGTAATTATGTTTATACTTATATCTGTTATCTAATACATGCTTGAGGAAAATAAATAAATAAAAAATAAAAATAAAGTATGAATCCATAGCCATTCCATACGGGAGGGAAGATTTGAACTGTTTGCTTCTATAAAAAAAAAAAAAAAGATCAATTAGATGTGTTTGAAATAATTCCAAGAAATTCCTTTCTGTATTAATACTTAGAAGAATTTCAGGAAAATAAATCCTTCCTTGGATGTATTTAATATGAAAACAAGATCAGGACAATCAGATTTTATCTAACAATTCAAGAGAATATTGCTCCACTTTCTTACAGCTGACATATTGAGCTCATTAGCCCAAGAAAAATTTCAGACCAGTAAACTGTCTTCATTATATTTCATGGTCCGAAAAGAGGAACATCAGTGCATTGGGATTATCCAACTGCTTCATCATTTCAGGTGGACGTGGATTGGGATTGGGATTGTTGCTGTTGGTAACAACAATGGGGAAATTTTCTTCTTCTTTCATCTCCCTCTAGGGCAGCGGTTCTCAACCTGGGGGTCACGACCCCTTTGGGGGTCGAACGGCCATTTCACAGGGTCGCCAAAGCCCTCTCTTGCCCTCCCCCACACCTTCACTCACCCTCACCCTCTGCCTCAGTTGGACCGCCATTCACCGTTCGCTTACCCCGGCCACTCCCAATCTACTGCTGCCTCCGGAGTCCCAGCTGATGGTTAGAGGAAAAAAAACTTTAAATTCTTGCCACGGGGCTTCAAAGAGCCACCCTACAGCTGTTCAGTGTTAAAAGAAAATAAATGAATAGACCGGTGCCTGCAAAAATAGAAAAAACAGCCCCTTTCAGCTTCAGCATAGGTTAATTACCATAAGTTGATTTGCTCAGCCTCCGGACTCTCAGCTGATTTGCTCTCAGCTGTTTTGCAGAGGGCTCTGTGGCTAGCTAGCTGCAAAGAGGTAAATTCCTGGAGCAGATTTTTTTTCCCCTAGCTATGCTGAAAAAGTGAAATTGAAAGTAAAGCAGGGTCTTTGCTGCAATGTGACAAAATGAGGCAGAGAGATTTCTTTTTCTTTTTCCTCACCAAAAAAGGTAGGTGCAAAACTGCAAACAATGGGAAATTTATGGCAAAAGAGGAGGTTCAAGATTTTAAAACACAAAAGAAAAAAAGCTCTATTTAACTTGGGAATTGTAATAATTGAGATACTATTAATTGTATATTGTGTTGAAAGCAGAAATGGTTAAGTTGTGGTTTGGAAGAATATATGGGGGAAATTATTTGGTTTATTATTATTGGTAAATATAATTGATTTGTAAGAAATTGGATTGCATGGAAATAATTGGAATATTCATGTTCATATTGATTAATATACAAAAAAGATAGTTATATGACTAATTGATTTATATTAAAATGTTGAATTTGTATTAAATAACTGTATTACATAATTACATAATTAACCAATGTGAGGATGGATATAAAATAGATGACAATGCAAAGGGGTATAATATAGAATAGAAGGGAAAAATTGAATTTCATTAAGATTAGAGATGAGGATGAAGGGTAATATTGGTTTTTTTAAAAAATAGATGAGGAATAAATATGGTAAAAAGGAAATATAGAAATTGTAAATTTAATTGAAATGACTAAACACTGTGTTGGAAGAAATATCCTTCTGGGTTCTGCTCCAAGTGGGGAAAAAGACACTGGAAACATGGAGACTGCTTGGAAAGATGGTTTAATGGTGGACAGGATCACATGGCTTGAGTTCCTGAACAGAAAAGGGGCAGATACAGTAAATCCTCGGGTTTTTATGCTCTCTCTGGCTTTGCATTTCTTGGGGCCCCGAAAGAGTATCCTGATTGGTTGTCAGACTCCCAGGGGGTGGGGGTCTTAGCTAGCCTTGCTGGCTGATGGTCACATGTGCTTCCCAGGTCACATGCTTCCCAGGTCACTGGGGTGAGTTTCGGTTGCTAGATGGGGCCCATTGTGTTAGTTTCTGTTGCTATTGTGTTGCAAATGTCCTTTGACAAAGGATTGACTTTCTGCCTCTGGCCCATTAACAAAGGGGGGGGCAGGAAGGTGGGAGCTGCTTTGTCTGTAAAATATGCTTCTCCATTTCTCATCCAGGGAAATATAATACTCTGCCTTTTTAATATTTCCCAAAATATTTCATTCTTCTAGGAAAGGGCTGGGTGCTAACCTCCTACAACTGTTTAAATTTGTGAACCGGCCAAATACTCTGTTCAAAGAAAATACGTTGTATGTTTGTATGTATGTTTCTAATTATTGCTATTTATTGCTATTTGTTCTCTTTTATTCTTTAAAGTTTAACAATTCATTCTTTATCTTAATATCTTTATATTTGTTTGGGGTTGGCTTTCTTCCCTTTCATCTTTTTTATTGTACAGCAATCTTTCTCCTCAAACCTACCACCTCTGTCTTTTCTTTCCTTCTTACTTTCTCTTCCCCCCCTTCTTCTTCTCCCTACTTCTTCTTCCTTTCTCCTTCTCCTCCTCTCTTCCTCCCTCTCTTACCTTCACTCCTACTCTAATTTCCCTTCCCTTCCTTCATCCCTCTCTATTGCTGTATCCTTTTATGCATATGGACTACTCAGAGGGCTGAAAAAGTTATTTTTGACTGGTCCTCGCACTTTTGACCAGTCCTCGAACGTACGACTGTCCTCACAATTTACGTTTTTGCCCTATCTTGTCACCATGGTGAAGAGAAGCAGTTGTGAAATGAGTGACACGGTTGTTAAGAATGCTACAATGGGCATAAATGATGACCAGTCATAACTGCGAAGACCGGTCAAAAGTGCGAGGACCTGTCAGAAATCACTTTTTTCAGCCCTCTGGGTAGTCCTTTTGTGCACAGGGACTACTCAGAGGGCTGAAAAAGTTATTTTTGACTGATCCTCGCACTTTTGACCAGTCTTCGAATTTACGACTCTCCTCACATTTTACGTTTTTTGCCCTATCTTATCACCATGTTGAAGAGAAGCAGTTGTGAAATGAGTGACATGATTGTTAAGAATGCTGCACAGGCATAAATGTGAGGATGGTCATAAGTGTGAGGACCAGTCAAAAGTCCGAGGACCTGTCAGAAATGACTTTTTTCAGCCCTCTGAGTACTCCCTATACACATAGCCATGGCCACCTGGTCACATGACCAGCTAGCCACACCCACCCAGTCACATGACCTCCAAGCCACGCCCACAAAATGAGCCATGCCCACAGAACCGGTAGTAAAAAAAATTAGAACCCACCCCTGGTTGGGGGTCACCACAACATGAGGAACTGTATTAAAGGGTCGCGGCATTAGGAAGGTTGAGAACCACTGCTCTAGGGGGATCTGGAAGGAAATCATACAAATTTTCTTAAAATGAGGGAATGTCATAATCTCTTTGCATCTTAGTGCTGTGCAAAGGAAGCAGAACTGCATTTATTATTCATTGTAAAAATAACATACATTTCAAAAGTGAAGCAATTTTGTATTGCCAATTCCCCTCTGTACGTTTTGTTAGCAAGTGCACATTTAAACATCAGCCACTTATACTCTCATCAAAAACAAAGAAATTATCTCCTACAGGAATCACCATATTTTATTCACTAGGCAAAAGCATCAAAGATTGCACAGAAGGTTATTTCAATTCAACAACAGTCAATGTATCTTGAACCCCAGAGGATTGGCACAAGGATAATAATGG
The DNA here is from genome assembly GCF_029531705.1 of Pantherophis guttatus. Next base: position 276,666 of record NW_026844128.1, read on the forward strand.
CTGTGTATCAGAGTCATTGCTACAGGTTTCCTCCCTCTATTCTCCTCCGCCAGTGTATCTGTTCAAACCCTGATGCTATTCAAGAGACGAATTTGCACTCTCGTGGATCACTAAATGGGTGGATTTTCTGATTAGGTGCACTCTCAGATATAAACTTTGAATTAATCACTGTATTAGCTATTGGAATAATACAACCTTTAATGTACGATAGGATGAAAGACTGAAGAGTGAAGATGTTGCTTTTTCTAGTGTTCCTGGTGAAGAAAATAGTGACTCTGAGCTGCCCAGCAAGTGATGCTTTCTTTGTTCCACAGGACTGGTACCAAACTGGTGACCTCATCATTGGTGGGATAGTGCCCCACACCTTTTACAACCTTCATGAAATTAATTTTAAGAAACATCCTTATAAAACATCTTATGACATACCAAAGTAAGGATTCTTTTTTTCTTTTTCTACTCTTAATCAGTTTCCCCAAAGTTGCTTGCGTCTTGGTGGCACAGTGATTAGAGTGCAGTACTGCAGGCTATTTCTGTTGACTGCCAGCTGCCTGCAATTTGGCAGTTCAAATCTCACCTGGTTTAGGTTGACTCAGCCTTTCAATCCTTCCGAGGTGGGTAAAATGAGGACCCAAAATTCTTGGGGGCAATATGCTCACTATGTAAACCACTTAGAGAGAGGTGCAAAGCACTATGAAGTAGTATATAATTCTAAATACTATTGCTATGTAAGAGTAAAAGGTTCTCAGTATAAATGTAGGCTTTATACAGTATCTAATCTAAGTCTTTTTATATATATATAAAAATTTTTATTATTTAAGAATTACAGTACAATTCCATCATTTCCGGTTAAATGGTGTTGATGTACATATACAGTTATACCTTTGCAATATTTACATTGTTATTTACATGGTATTAATTCATTATCTTAATTCAAAAATACTACCCGTAGGATTTCTTACTTTTATAGTTTTTGGATATATAATATTACCTTTCTTTTACATGAAATTACCTCTTTACTGCCTTTTATTTCCTCCTACGATAGTATAACTCCTATCCATATACTCATTTAGTTAATCACCCTTCTAAACTTCTTTAGCTGTCTCAAGTTTCACTTCGCTTTTCTTTTCTTCAGCCACTCGTACCACATATCCCAAACACTATAATAGTCAGTTTCTTCTCTGTCATTAATTTCTAGTATCAATTTGTTCATTTCGGCACATTCCAGTACTTTTCTAATTATGTGCTCTTCAGATGGCAACTTGTTCTCCTTCCAGTGTTGGGCAAAGGAGATTCTCGCTGCTGTTATTATATGTGTGATGAGATATTTCTTCTTTCTTACAATTTCTTTCTTCAAGATTCCCAGGAGAAATATTTTTGGTTCTAATTCAATTGTTTCTCCTATTATTTCTGACACCCATTTATGTATCCTCCTCCAAAATTCTTTAGCTTGTGGGCATGTCCACCAACAATGATAATAAGTACCTTGCTGATGGCCGCACTTCCAACAGTTTGGTGTCATATTTGGGTATATTTTAGCAATCCTGGCTGGTGCTAGGTGCCACCTGTATATCATCTTGTATTGGTTTTCCTTATAAATTGTTGCCCTGGTCATTTTCAAATTATTATTCCAGATTTGGTCCCACTCGTTCAAATTTATGGTTTGTTCAAAATTTTTAGTCCAGGCTATCATAGGATCCTTAACTACCTCCTCCATCAAATCATAGTCTACCAGATAGTTGTAGAGTTTGGCCAAGATTTTATTCTCCGTGCCCATCCATATTTTATCAAAGCCATTGATACCTATCTCTATGCCATGCTCTTCTTTATCTTTCTTATAACGTGATTTGATTTGTGTGTATGTCCACCAATCTATATGTATGCCCTGTTCTTTTAGTTCTTCCATTGTTTTGAGATTCCCAGCCCCATCTAATATCTCTTTGTATTTTGCTGTTTTGCCCAATTCCAGTACGTTTGGGTAGATTATTGCCTCCATCGTAGATAACAATAAGTGACTGGGATTGTTTATATTCCATTTTTGGGGAATAGTTAAAAATTAATGGAGTTCCATGCGAAAAGCACTATTTTTATTTCTTGTAGCAGATATTTGTTGCAAATTGTGCAAATAATATTAAAAAGATCAAATTCGAAATGTGTACAAATTATTCAATATTTTAGAAAACCTATTACATTTCATCAGAGAAAGAAATCTAAAAATGATGCCTCCTTATGAGAAATTGCCAACTTCCTTTTTCAACTGGGATATTTAACTCATTTGCAGTGTAATAATCAAATTCTACCAGCATATCCTTGCCTTGGCTTTTGCTGTGAAGGAGATCAATGAGGACTCCCAGATCTTACCTAATGTCACTCTTGGGTTCCACATCTATGACAGTTACTATGATTCAAGGATGACCTATCGCATCACTCTGGACCTACTTTTCAAATCCCAGAAATTTGTCCCTAACTACAATTGTGATTGCCAGAAGAATCTCATGGCTATCATTGGAGGATTGGATTTTGTCACATCACTTTATATAGCTGAAATTATAGGATTCTTCAAGATTCCACAAGTAAGTTCTGAAGGGGTTGAGCAGAAAATTCTTAATCTTATGGTTGTTATGGAATAATTAATGGGCATCAAAGATTAGGCTTAATTTTCTCTTAAGATGTTCTACCTGCCTTAAGGTCTACTACTTGGCATTCTTTTCTGAAACTACAATACCAGTTACAGGAAGTGAGTATCATGGGTCATTCCATACCTGAGGGAAGATTTGAATGGTATCAATTAAAACAATTGATCTAGTGAATGTGTTTGAAATATTTTCACACAATGAGAACATCCTCAGAAGAACAGAGTTGGGAGGGACCTTGAAGGTCTTCTAAACCAAGAAATTTGTTACTATATACTTAAAAGAATTCTAGAGGAACAATCTCAAATACTTTGGCTACCTAATGAGAAGGAAGGACTCACTGGAGAAGAACCTTTCCTGCTGGTAAAGACTGAGGTCCAAAAAAGAAGGGGATGATAGAGAATGAGGTGGCTGGATAGAGTCACTGAAGCAGTAGGCGTGAGCTTAAATGGACTCCAGAGGATGGTAGAGGACAGGAAGGCCTGGAGGAACATTGACCATGGGGTTGCGGAGGGTTGGACATTACTTCTCAACTAACAACAACAAGGGGAACAATGTTCCTTCCATATATTTCATATGAAAAGAAGATAGGAAAATTAAATTTAATCTAAAGACTCAATAGAATACTACTGGAATTTCTTTCAGCTGACATACGGCTCATTAGCCCAAAAGGAATTTCAGACCAGTAAGCTCTCTTCACTATATTTCATGGTCCCCAAAGAGGACCATCAGTACATAGGGATTATCCAACTGCTTCATCATTTCAGGTGGATGTGGATTGGGATCTTTTCTGTTGATAACAACAATGGAGAGAATTTCTTACAGAAAATGCAGCCCTTACTTTCAGAGAATGGAATCTGTTCAGCTTTTATAGAAAGACTTGCTCCACAATTCCACTTGGAAAGATGCACAGAATTTTATCAAACAATCTCCATTATTTCCATTAATATGATGAATAGCAAAGCCAATGTGTTTCTTGTCTATGGAGAAGCCAGGACTATTATTTGGCTAAGATTATCAACATTTCTGGTAGATCCTGAAAGCAAGGAAACTGCATTGTTAAGAAATGTGTGGATCATGACTGCACAGATTGATTTTGTATTATCAGGCACTCATATCAAATGGGATCTGAAGATGTTCAATGGGGCTATTTCCTTCACTGTTCACTCAACAGCAGTTGTAGCTTTCAAGGAATTTCTTCAGACCATAAATCCACTTTCAGACTACAGAGATGGGTTTCGACAGAATGTTTGGGAACAATCATTTGATTGTTCATTTCCAAAAGCAGAGTTAAAAGCAATGGACAATACTCAGTGCACTAAGGAGATGAAGCTGGAGGATCTTCCTGCACCTGTGTTTGAAATGGAAATGACTGGCCAAAGCTATAGTGTCTACAATGCTGTTTATGCTGTGGCTCATGCTTTGCAGGCTCTACACATGTTGGGTTTCAAAAGGAAGAAAACTATGATGGGTAAAAAATCTGATCTTTCAAATCTGCAGGCTTGGCAGGTATTCCCTTTGAATTGGACTCTTGTTTTATTTCAGTGAGCAGTAATTTGCTTTCAGAAATACTGGCTGCTCCATAACGGGAGATGTTTATGAAGTGATTAGAGCATCATTTTGTCTAAATTGTTGTAAGGTCTTCTCCTTGAGCAGGGTGGTGTACTAGAACACCTCCAAGGTCCCTTCGAATGTTGTGTTGTATAAAACAAATACAGAAAAACTGGTTTCTGTTCTTATTTTGTCATTCAGGTATTCTGCTATTCTGATCACTCAGAAGCTGCTATAAAAATCATGATTTAGGTATCAGTAGGAGTTATTTAACAAATCACCATAGATTGCACAATAAGAGTTAGTAAAAATGATACTTTACATTACGTTTCATTGTCTCTTCCAAAAAATAATCAATTCTCCAAGAACTTCTGTGTGGCTCATGAAATTTTCATGAGTGACAAGCTGAGCTTTCTGTCTCTATCAGAGATTTAGAGCAATGAAGTGCTGCTCCTTCTTAGATGTGGCTTGCATAGTTTGAAACAACTCTATGTTTGCAATAGTCTCTGCTTCTCATTTATCTACCAAAGAATGCTTAAGTCTCAGATTCTAATAGCTGGCTAAAGGAAATTAATCAGACTCTCAAATAGCCTTGTACCAGTGACGAAAGGTTAGATATGATTTATCTTGAATTAGTTATTTAAGTAGTGAACATAAAACATAATTGAAGGACCTGACCTATTTTCATTGTGCTTCAGTTCATTTCTACCTTTCCTTAAAATAATATCAAATAAATAATGGAGTGGACATGTACATTTCCATGCAATATTGATTATCAAATTTCTAAACAAACATATTTAATAATAGTTATTGGAATATGAAGAAAGAGTGAATGAAACTTAAATATGTTGTTCTCTTCTCTGTTATATTGCTTTCAATTGTCTATCTCTTCTATTCTCTTTCAAGTAGCTCCATTCATTTCTTCAAGGCATTTCTTTCAACAATTCAGCTGGGGAGAGAGTGTTCCTGAATGAGAAAGGGGAAGCAACCGGTGGATTCGACATCACCAACTTGATCACTTTTCCAAACAGATCTTTTCAGAGGGTTAGAGTTGGAAAGCTGGATCTAGAAGCTCCGAAAGGGAAGGAATTATTCATTGATGGAGATGTGATTTCCTGGAACCCAACTTTTAATCAGGTTTCAAATTATTGTATGAAACATGCTTTAAGCCATTGAATATAATCCCTTTAGAAATCTTATTTCTGTTTTTTTTTTTTTTAAATAAAGAGCAGCACATTCTTTTCAAATGTTGTTGATGATCAAGGTCTCATTAATTTGACCAAATGCTATCACAATACAAAAGCCATGTCTGCATATTTGGTTTGCATTTCCATTTGAAATCTCAAGAGTGGCCATGCTTCCATGAAATTGTCACCCTGTGCAATTATGTCCTCTAAATTCAGTATTATTTGCCATGAGATTGTCACCAAGTGTTATTATTTGCTCACCCTGTCCTTCAATCAGAAAATTTTGAACATGCTTTTAATTTCTACTTTTTTAGAAAAATTACAAACTCTGTTAAACATCACCAATTTCAAAACCTTTTATGTTAATCACCAGGTTCCTCCACTTTCTCGATGCAATGACCCTTGTTTCCCTGGATCCTGGAAGAAAGGGATTGAGGGGGAACAGTTCTGCTGCTATGACTGTGCTCCATGCCCAGAAGGGAAGATTTCAAATCAAAATGGTAGGTTAGGAATTCTACCACTTTTCATTAGACTTAAGCAAACTTTAATAAACTACTTGGATGCATAAAATTAATAAGGTGATTTTCAATAATATGGAATACCAATAAAGAAGAATATTTCTAGCTCAGGGTTGAAATGAGGAGTTCTTGGTGCTCTCTGAGCTTGCTTGTTTTCTTGCAGTTATTTATTACCCTAACTAGGTAACATCATCAGTGTGAGTAAAGAGTGCTGTTTGTTGTCAGTTGTGTATCCAGTATCCAGTGTAAATACTTTATTTAAACTAGCCCAAACACACTTCCGCAACCCAGAAAAACAGAAACACGAAATGGAGCATCTATACAACACATTCCAACAAAATATACACCCACACAACCTTATTAAAATATCCGGAACCACTCAATCCAATATAGCACAACCAGCACAAACCCTAAAAAGAATTATGCTGGCATACATCAATAATATCACAAAAGGCACCAACCGACTCTACAACTACATGGAATCACTTTAGCACACAAGCCAACTAAAGCCCTTCAAAACATCCTAAGCAAACCAAAAGACGGAGCAACCCCAGAAGAAAATCAGGAGTTATGAAAACATAATGTAAGAACTGCAACAACCACAAACAGGCAGAAAACTGGCCGAATGCATCCATGAACACCAACTTATGATCAGAAGATATGAAGAAAATTCTGTAACTTCACAACATATTGAAAGATTTAACGATAGTTTCAATTGGGAAAATGTGATCATCCTAGACCAGGCCAAGTCCAAAAATGCCAGGGAATGTCTACACTCCTGGCACTCTGACAAAACAGCCATCAATAAACACACAGACATTAACAACATCTACAGACTTTGCAAAAGAGGCAATCAATAAGACCAAAAGAGAACAAAAAGACTCCAGCACCACTCCACTAGTAATCAGCACCCAGATCAGCATAAATTAACTCCTAGGTTAACCTCACACCAACAATCAAGTAAAAAATACCCCAATCAAGAAACTGCCAAAGAGCCATCAGTAAACAGCCCAACCAAAGACTCCCTAAGACGTCCCCATCCACACAGACAGGCAAGACAGCAGAATATAACTGACAGCAAGCAGCACTCCTTACTAACACTGTGATGGGATCTAGTTTGGGGTAATGAAACATCTGCAAGAGTAACAAGCAAGCTCAGAGAGCACCAAACACCCCTCAATAATATGGAATGCCTAAATGAAAAAAAATGCCCTTGATTTTCCTTCCAGATATGGAAGATTGCTTTGAATGTCCAGAAGATCATTATCCAAATAAAGAAAAGAAAGGATGTATCCAGAAAGTGGTGGTTTTTCTAACTTTTGAAGAAAATTTAGGAATTGGTTTAGCCTCTGCAGCTCTTTGTTTCTTCTTCTTGACATTTTGGGTACTTGGAACATTTATTCAGCACAAGGATACTCCCATTGTCAAAGCCAACAACCGGTCCCTCACCTACACCCTCCTTGTCTCTCTTCTGCTCTGTTTTCTCTCCTCTTTGCTCTTCCTCAGCCAACCTGGCAAAGTGACCTGCCTTCCCCGACAATCAATGTTTGTCATCACTTTCTCAGTGGCCATTTCTAGTGTACTGGCCAAAACCATCACTGTGGTTGTGGCTTTCATGGCCACTAAACCTGGATCTCAGATGAGGAAATGGGTAGGGAAAAGATTGGCTTTTTCTATTGTCCTCTCATGCTCCATCATCCAAGTATGCATTTGTATTCTTTGGTTGTCAACATCTCCCCCATTCCCTGAGATGGACATGCACTCAGAGCTCCAAGAAATAATTTTACAATGCAATGAAGGATCATCTTTCTTCTTCTATTGTGTCTTGGGCTACATGGGTATCTTGGCCATCACCAGCTTTATTGTGGCTTTCCTTGCCCGTAAATTACCTGACAGCTTTAACGAAGCCAAGTTCATCACCTTCAGCATGTTGGCCTTTTGCAGTGTGTGGATCTCCTTCTTTCCAGCCTATCTGAGCACAAAAGGAAAAGCCATGGTAGCTGTGGAGGTCTTCTCCATCTTGTCCTCCAGCACTGCATTACTGGGATGCATATTCCTGCCAAAGTGCTACATCATTGTTTTCAGGCCTGACCTCAACCACAGGGAGCAACTCACAAAGAGAAATTAGTTCATCATGTAATATTATTGGCTCAGAGAAATTGCCTAAAAAAGGAATAGAAAGAATGCTGTCTATACGAAAAATACTGTATATAAAGTTATAGGAACAGTTATTTTTTATTTTTGTCAAAGAAGTATTTGTGTATGACATTTATGATTATTAAGGTTTATTATGATTGTCCATTCCTAAATAAGTGCTCCTGTTGCTGTGTTATCACCATTTTCCTAGATTCTTTAACCATGTCCTTTCTTCTTTTCAACACATCCATTGAATTTGATTTTGGTCATCTAGCTTTTTGTTCCCTTTTGGGATCTTTCAGATTTTGGCTCAAATGATATCCAACATTTGTAGAGACATGTTCATCATTATTTTATACTATCCATTCCTAAAGCGTTACATAAATACAGTAAAAAACTGATTACCATTTTATGAACATATAGTTAACACAGTATCATAGGATATCAGTTTTGGATTTCTTTCAAATGTAAAATGTGTTGAGTTTGTGAATCTTGTATGTTTATCTCCATTTTAAAAAAGGCTGACCATTATTTTAGCAGATTCCCTTGTATGGATTTTAAGCAATAAATCAGATTAGTTGAACTTGATTAATTTTGGACCTGTTTTTTTATGCCTGACATTGATTTCCACTCCAAAAGTTTTTCCTGGGGAGCAACAGAAAGAACCAACATCATACCTGACCTACAAGCAGAAGCGGTGCCTCAACACAGAATAGTGGACACTGTCCTGCATTGTGTGTGTAATTTGTGCAACTTTGCAGCACTCCAACTATACAACAAATTCAGAATTTGGTGCAACTTGCTCCTCTGACATCAGCAGCAGCCTCAGTACTACAATCCATGTTCCAAAGGAGCCACGGAAGCTTACCAGAAACTTTCAGAGGAGAATCAGAATGGATGAGATCCTTTAAAGCACAAGGAGAGCCATTTGTAGGAACCTGAGCAGTGGAATTCCCGAACCACCAGTTATGAATCTCTTTCATTCTGAGTCTAATGCAGCTCATTCAGCACTTATATGACTTAGGTAATGCTTCAGTTATGGATCACTATCATAAGCTTATAGACACCTTCAGGGGCCACTTCGTAAATCCGATATGGAGATTATAATAACCCACACATTCCATAATCTTGAGCAAGGTAATAGGAGGGTCAGACTGTACGTAGCAAATACAAGTTAATCGCAGCAGACCTAGAGTAGAATAATGCAACTGTAACTGATTTTTTTTATATAACTTAAATAACCAAATGAATAACCAAATTGGCACTGAAATCATAAGGCAGGGACATCAACAGATACTGGACCAAGACTATTACATTTCTATTATCATAGACCAGTGATGGTAAACCTTTTTGCCTTTGTGTGCCAAAAGCAGGGGGAGTGTGGGGAGATCTCGTGCGTGTGTACCCACACCCATAATGCAATGACCCCCCATGAATCCACCCCCCACGCATGTGCATGCGGCCCTCACCCTACGCTGCCCCCCGCTGTGCATGCACCTGTCCCCCCCTGTGCATGTACGCATGACACTCCCCCTCACATCCCGTTTTGGGCCTAACAGGCCTCCCTGAAGCCTATTGTGACCAAAAATGGGGATGGCTTTAGCTCTCCTAATGGGAGAAATCAGCACCCAACTTTGACTTGAAGTGGGGAGCCGCTCCAGATCCTCATTCCCTAAATGAGTTTGCCCCACTCAGTGGGGGGGGGCACAAATAAAGAGGGAGCCAAAGACATCCCCAAGCTATTAAACTAAAATATTCCAAGCACTATGAATCACATGCTCCCTTTGGCTACTTGGGAAAAGATTGGGAGTTCTCCCTCCCATTCCATTGGAGGAGAGGTGGCCAGACGGGCGGGCTCTCTCAGCTGCTGATGAGTTTGGATAATTCCCTAAAAAGCCTGCTTGCCTCTTCTTCTCATCCCCAACTGGGTATCCCTGAGAAAGAGGCCAGGAAGGTGGCAGCACTTGGTCGCGACACATTTGCAAGCTGCAAATGCTGTAAATCTTGGAATTTGCCTTACGGGGTGGGTAGGGAGAAAGGTCCTGGTTGGGGGGAGGATCCTCTTTGCAGAGGCAGTGGTGGCTCCTCCTCCTCCTGCCAGCCTTGATGTAAACCTCGGGATTTGCCTAATGGGAGGGAGAAAGGTCTGGGGGGGGGGACTGCAGCCACGCTCTGGAGAAGCCCCGTTGGAGCCAGTCAGGCAATTTTCGGCATGGCTGCGCCAGCGGGGCACAGGGTTTGCCTACATAACTTTGCTGGCACCATTGCCTCTACAAAGAGGCAGTGGTGGCAGGCCGTTCATGCCGGCAAAGAGGCAGTGGTGGTGGCAAAATTATATAGGCAAGCCCCGCGCCCTTGTGGCATGCCGGAAATCACCCAACCAGCTCTGTGGGGCTGCAGAGCTGAGCATCTGGCATCCCGGTTCTCTTGCGCTGGCTGCTACCATGCACACAGCTGATCAGTGCTCCAACGGGGCTTCTCCGAAGCATGGCTGCAGTTGCTGGCACCATGGATGTTCGCCCCCCCCCACAAGGACCTTTCTCCTTCCCCCATAAGACAAGCTCCGAGGTTTACAGTGAGACTGGCAGGAGGAGGAGGAGGAGCTGCTGCTGCCTCTGCAAAGAGGGTTCCCCGCCACATGCACAGTAATTTCTGCCTACTGTGCATGCGTACCAGTAACCAAAAGAATAGCTGGCCTGTGCGCATGCAAGTGCCAGAAATCCGGAAGAGGAATGGGCACCACCATCCGTGCCAGGCGACATTGTTCCATGTGCCACCTGTGGCACGCGTGCCATAGGTTCACCATCACGGTCATAGACTCATGCTTGGAAGTGATTCAAAGCCAATTCAGATGTCAGAGACAGCTGATATCACAGCTTAACTAATCAGCCTTCTTTCCCTTATTACTGAAAAGGACTCACCCATGGGGAGACCAAGCCCTGAGAATAGAAGCCATAAAGAGATGAGTGGCTGCTGAAGAAAGACAGAGGTGCAGAGACCTCGCATTCTGCTTTTACTGTGGAGAGTCTGGGCATGTATGGAGAGTGTGACCAACCAGAGCCTCCAGTAGAGGAGAAAGATCTCTCAGCCAGAGCATGCGAGAGCACTGTGCTAAACACAGAACCGCTCTTCTCACAAGAGGTCACAAAAGGGACTTTTCAAACATTAAAGAGAGAGCAACACCATCTAAATGAAAATTTTGCTGAAAATTTATATTGACTTGACCCTCTGAGACAAATAGAAATAATGGACTGCAGTGTTAGTGGATTCTGGTGCAAGAACCAACTTTATAGACTTCATGATGGTTAAAATTTTATAAATCCCTACAGTCTTTCTAGACACTCCAATAGAAGTAGAAACAATACATCACAAAATTTAAAAGTTGGCCCAATTATGTGGTCCATGGTGCAAATAGCAGTAGGCAATCATATGGAACTGTTAACCCTGTATGTCACCAGCCACATTCCCTTTCTGTTCATCTTGGGATCAAAGTGCTTGAAACTTCAAAACCCATTATAAATTGGAGGATGGAACTCTGTCTTTTACAACTCCAATTTATCAACTTGGAAATTAAACTCTGGGAAAAGAGTAGATATCACAGAAGATGGCTTCCCTCCCCTATTGGAATTCCTCTCTGGACTTTGCTGTTTCATTGGGACTTAGCTACTCAGAAAATTAGCCTAATATAGGGAAGTAGATGAAAACTTGCTCTTCCTGGCCTTTTGCTCCCTTGCACATGACAAATGATTGACCTCTTCATGGGTTCAAGAATTAGCTATCTGTCTACGTAGCCATGCCCTGAATGTATTACTGACCTCCTTATTTTATTCCACAGCAGACCAGAAATTGTCTCTCCTCTAATACAGAAAATTAAATGGGCAAAGTTTTAAAATATAAGATCTTAAAAGTTCTCAGGAAGTACTGTTGGAAGAAATATCCATCTGGGTTCAGTTCCAAGTGGGGAGAAAGACACTGGAAATATGGAGGATGATTGGAAAGATGGTTTATTGGTGGACAGGACCACATTTATTTATTTATTTATTTATTTATTTATTTATTTATTTATTTATTTATTTATTTATTTATTTATTTATTTATTGGTTCGATTTATATGCCGCCCTTCTCCAGAGACTCAGGGTGGCTTACAATGCATTAAGCAATAGACTTCATACTTTTGTATATACCTGCTTAGTAGGGCTTTCGGCCCCCCATAAGCCCTGTTCTTTTTTATACAAAGTCAGCTTTTTACCCCCACAAACCTCGAAAGGATGGAAGGCTGAGTCAACCTTGAGCCTGGTGAGATTTGAACTTGCAGTAATTGCACGCAGCTGGTGCTACTTAACAGCACTTTAGTCTGCTGCGCCACCAAGGCTCTTCCCAAATCCCAAACCACATGGGTTTGAAGTCCTCGTACAGCTGAAAACATAGAGTTAGAGAGAGAGGTATTTACACCCTCTCTTGGGCCTTGCCCTTGAGCTTCCTGTTCCTGTGCAAGAAATCCAGGGGTCATAGCTAACTTTGTAGGCAGTCAGAATCACATTTGGTTGAATCTTGGGCTGATGTCATGTCCCCAGGTGCCATGTGGTTAGCTATGCTGCAAGATGGGTAGAGGGCTAATCCTATTATGTCCTTGTGTTGAAGGTCTTTTGTCTTGTAGATAAGGTGGCCCAGTCTTTTGTCTTGTAGATAGGCTATCACCAAAATATCTGCTGGGGGCAGGGAGCTGAGGCTGAGTTTCTGTTTCCTTTAAGATTTTTATTCTGTTTTAGGGAAAATATCCTGCCTTTTTAATATTTCCTAAACTATTTCATTCTTCTAGGAGAAGGGAGGGTGCTACGTTTCTACAGTACGTTGTGAAACACCTTCTAGGGAGATCTGGAAATAATGGAAAACTCCTTAAAGTGAGGAAATGCCAAAACATCTACGCATGTTAATACTATACAAAGGAAGGTGAACTCTATTTATCATTCATAGTAAAAACAACATAATTGATCCGTACCAGTCGGGTTTCAGGCCCGGATACAGCACGGAGACGGCATTGGTCGCGCTGGTGGATGATCTCTGGAGGGCTCGGGACAGAGGTTATTCCTCTGTTCTGGTCCTGTTGGATCTTTTGGCGGCTTTCGATACCATCAACCATGGTATCTTGGTGCGGTGCCTCGAGGTGTTGGGAATGGGAGGCACTGTTTTACGGTGATTCTCCTCCTACCTCTTGGGGCGGACGCAAGCGGTGTTCACAGGGGGGCAGAGATCGACCATGAGGCCCCTCACTTGTGGAGTGCCCCAGGGGTCGGTTCTCTCATCCCTTCTGTTCAACATTTATATGAAACCTCTGGGGGAGATCATCCGTGGTTTCAAGGTGAGGTACCATCAGTATGCTGATGATACTCAGCCTTTTATATTCACCGCGAATCAACCCAGTGATGCCCTCGACGTGATGTCCTGGTGCCTGGAAGCAATGCAGATCTGGATGGGGAGGAACAGGCTTCGCTCAACCCTGCCAAGACTGAGTGGCTGTGGTTACCGGCATCTCGGTCTGAAGGAGAGGTTCCATCGTTGGCTATAGGGGATGAAGTTTTACCCCCCGTAGACAGGGCATGCAACTTGGGTGTCCTCCTGGATTTGCGGTTGAGTCTAGAAGATCATATAACAACCGTGACCAGGGGGGCATATGTCCAGATTAATTTGGTGCGCCAGTTGCTCCCCTATTTGGACCAAGATGCCCTATGCACAGTTACTCATGTGCTAGTCACCTCCTGTATTGACTACTGTACTGCTCTCTACATGGGGCTACCCTTGAGGACCACTCGGAGGCTTCAGCTGATACAGAATGCAGCCACGTGGGTTGTGATGGGAGAATTCCGATACTCCCATGTAACACCTCTCCTGCGCGGCTTCCATTGGTTGTCGGTTGCCCTCTGGGTGAGATTCATGGTGCTGGTAATGACCTATAAAGCTCTACATGGCTTAGGCACAGGATACTTGGCAGACCATCTGCAACCAGCAGCAGCTTCACATCGCCCGGTGCGTTCCCACAGGGAGGGCCTGCTCCGGGTACCGTCAGCTAGACAATGTCGGGTGGCGGCCTCCAAGGGTAGAGCTTTCTCTGTGGGCATGCCCATCCTTTGGAATCAACTCCCCCTGGGGCTCCAGGTGGCTCCTGTCCTCCACACCTTCCGCCATGAATTAAAAACATGGCTGTTCGCCGCACCTAGCCTGGACTGAGGGGTTTTTTGATTATTTTAATGGGTTTTAAAATTTGTTTATGTATGTATTTTATGTTTTTATTGGCTTGTTTTAATTGTTGTGAGCCGCCCTGAGTCCTATGGAGATAGGGCAGCATATAAGTTATAATAAATAAATAAATGAATGAATAAATAAATAATTTTCATTTAAAATAAAGAAGTGTCTTTTGTGTTGAAAATTCCCCCTGTACATTTTATTAGCAATTGTGTATTTCAAAAAGAATTTAAACATCAGACACTTCTTCTTTCCTCAAAAACAAAGTAATTGTCTCCTACAGGAATCACCATATTTTCTTCACTAGGCAAAAACATCAAAGACTGCACAGAAGGTTATTTCAATTCAACAGCAATCAATGTATCTTCAACCCCAGGGAGATTGGCACAAGGATAATAATGGCTGTGTATCAGAGTCACTGCTACAGGTTTCCTCCCTCTGTTCTCCTCTGCCAGTGTATCTGTTCAAACCCTGATGTAATTCAACTCACTGATTTCTACTCTCATAGATCTTCAAATAGATAATAGTGGATTTTCTGATATTGTGCACACTCAGATATAAACTTTGAATTAATCGCTGGATTAACCATTGGAATAATGCAATCTTTCCTGTAGGATAGGATGAAAGACAGATACATTTTCAAGAGTGAAGATGTTGCTCTTTTGGTGTTCCTGGTGAAGAAAATAGTGACTCTGAGCTGCCCTGCAAGCGATGCTTTCCTTGTTCCACATGAGTGGTACCAACCTGGTGACCCCGTCATTGGTGGGATAGTGTCGCTCACCTATTACAACATTTTGGAAATTAATTTTAAGGAACACCCTTATATAGCATCTTATGACATACCAAAGTAAGGTTCTTTTTCTAATCTTAATTAGTTTCCCCAAACTGCTTATGAAAGTAAAAGATTCTCAGTATAAATGTAGGCTGTATATCTAATCTAAGTCTTTATATGACAATTACATCTTTTGAATGTTTTTAGTTATGGAAAAAATAAACATTTTCTTTACATTACAGTAAAGTATTTGTCATATAATATATGAAACTTTGGTGCAAAACATCTTTTGAAGAACATTTAGTAACCTTAAGGTAATTTTTTTTAAAAAAAAAATCTGTATTGTCACTCTGAACAAAACATACATACAATAAGTGACTGATACATGCTGGAATTGTTCATATTCCATTTTGGGGGGAAAGTTAGGAATGGGTTCCATGAGTGGGTTACCAGGAAAAAAGCATTATTTTTATTTGTTGTAGCAGATATTTGTTGCAAATTGTGCAAATAATGTAAAAAATTGATTTTGAACACTGTACAAATTATTCAGTACTTTAGAAAACCTATTACTTATTTGCCAACTTCCTTTTTCAACTGGGGTATTTAAATCATTTGCAGTGTAATAATCAAATTCTACCAGCACATCCTTGCTTTGGCTTTTGCTGTGAAGGAGGTCAATGAGGACTCCCAGATCTTGCCCAATGTCACTCTTGGGTTCCACATCTATGACAGTTACTATGATTCAAGGATGACCTATCGCACCACTCTGGACCTGCTTTTCAAATCCCAGGAATTTGTCCCTAACTACAAATGTGATACCCAGAAGAATCTCATGGCTATCATTGGAGGATTGGATTTTGTCACATCATCTTATATAGCTGAAATTATAGGATTCTTCAAGATTCCACAAGTAAGTTCTAAAGGGGTTGAACAGAAAATTCTTAATCTTATGGTTGTTATGGAATAATTAATGGGAATCAAACATTAGGCTTCGGATCCTTTTAAGATGTTCTGCATGGCTTAAGATCTACTACTTGACCTTCTTTTCTGAAACTACAATGCCAGTTATAGGAAGTGAGTATCAAGGATCAATACCTGAGGGAAGATTTGAATGGCTTCTGTTAAAACAATTGATCTAGTTCTGTGCTTGAAATATTTTCATGCAGTGAGAACATCCTCAGAATAACAGAGATGGAAGGGAAATTGGAGGTCTTCTAGTCCAAGAAATGTGTTCATTCATAAAAGAATGCTAGGGGAAAAATGTTCCTTGGATATATTTTATATGAAAACAAGATAGGAAAATTAAATTTAATCTAAATACTCTAAAGAATACTACTGGATTTTCTTTCAGCTGACATACGGCTCATTAGCCCAAGAGGAATTTCAGACCAGTAAGCTCTCTTCACTTTATTTCATGATCCCCAAAGAGGACCATCAGTACATTGGGATTGTCCAACTGCTTCGTCATTTCAGGTGGACCTGGATTGGGATATTTTCTTTTGATAATAACAATGGAGAAAATTTCTTACGGAAAATGCAGCCTTTACTTTCACACAATGGAATCTGCTCAGCCTTTATAGAAAGGCTTGATGAACAACTCCACTTGGAAAGTTTCCCAGAACTTTATCAAACAATCTCAACTGTATCCATTAATATGTTGACTAGCAAAGCCAATGCATTTCTGGTCTATGGAGAAGCCTGGATAATTTTATTGCTAAGGTTTTTCACATTTCTGGTCGACCCAGAAAGCAAGGAAACTGCATTACTTAGAAAGGTGTGGATCATGACTGCACAGATTGATTTTGTACTATCAGGCGTTCAAATCAGTTCGGATCTCAAGATGTTCCATGGGGCTATTTCCTTCACTGTTCATTCAAAAGCAATTTTGGGTTTCAAGGAATTTCTGCAGACCATAAATCCTCTTTCAGACTACAGAGATGGGTTTAGACAGAACGTTTGGGAACAATCATTTGATTGTTCATTTCCAAAACCAGAATTACAAGAAACGGACAATACTCGCTGCACGGTGGAGATGAAGCTGCAGGATCTACCTGCAGCAATATTTGAAATGGAAATGACTGGCCAAAGCTACAGTGTCTACAATGCTGTTTATGCTGTGGCTCATGCTTTGCAGGCTCTACACATGTTGGGTTTCAATTGGAAGAAAAGTATGAGTAAAAAATCTGATCTTTCAAATCTGCAGGCTTGGCAGGTATTCCCTTTGAAGTGGACTCTTCTTTTATTTCAGTGAGCAGTTTGATGTAGTATTATGTTAATTTGAACCCATTCTGGAAAGTCTTAATATTTTCTGAATGTAAAATCAAGTTAAGTATGAGAAAAAGATAGAAATAAGGAAGAATTTCTTGACAGAACAATGAATTAATGCAAAAACTTGCTTTCAGAAATACTGGCTTCTCCATAATTGGAGATGTTTATGAAGTGATTGGAGCATCATTTTGTCTAAATAGTATTAGGCTCTTCTCCTTGAGCAGGGTGGTGTACTAAAAGACCTCCAAGGTCCTTCCGATGTTCCAATGGAACCGGAAGCGTCGTGGTGATACTGGCTGGGAAATAGCGAAGCTCTGATATGCTTCGCGAAAACCCAGCCAGACAATCCGCTGTCAGAGCGTCTTTGGACCGGAACCATCTTGGAGGGATGAGGGCGAGACAAAGGCATCTTGAAAGACCAAAGAGGAGCAGGCAAGCTCCTCGGAAGGTCAGAGACAGCTCTTTGACCCGGCAGTGGGGGAGGCAGCCATTATGTCCGCTATAAACTGGGGCAACCAGATTAAGATGTGAGCAGGAGTGGAGATTGAACAGAGTATTGTTACCGAGTGAGTAATTGGCCAACTCACAGGTATGAAGAAAAAACTTTTAAAAGCTTGAAAGAAGTCCCAAAGACTAATTCACTAATTGGCACTCGGGAATTTAAGCAAAAAAAGGAGGGAAAAAAGGAACTTTAAAACTAAAACCTTAAAAGGAACCTTCCATCAGGACTTAAAACTGGATTTGGAGGAAATTAAAACAAGACAAGAAAAAAGGAGATAGAGAAGTATTCTTTAAACAACAAAAGAATTTAATTTGGGGAAGAGGAAATAATCATTTTTGTGGATTTACAAATGGATACTTTGTGGCTGGAGCATTTGTGAGTTGGAGAGAGACATATGCTGGTGGAAAGAAAGTATCGTACTAAGCTTATTTATATCATAATGAGAAAGTACTGAAAGTACTGTAGGAGTGCTTTGTTTAAATAACTAGAATGAGATTGCAAAAGGAGTGGAGAGAACAAAGACTGAAATTGGAATGGCTCAAATGAACATTTGAATTGGACACTATCTGGAAAGGGAAAAAAAGAAAGAAAAAAAGAGACACTACATGGACTTTGAATTTGAATTATATGCAAAGGAATAATAAATTTAAAAATCCTTGCCTTTTAAATTGATAACATGGAGAATTGGGATGGAAATAAATAAAAATAAAGATACAGATGATTACACTGGAATTAACAGTGACAGAATAAAAAAGTTAATTACACTGTGATTAACAGTGACAAAATAAAAAAGATGATTACACTGGGATTGACAGTGACAGAATAAAAAAGATGATTACACTGGGATTAACAGTGACCGAATAAAAAAATGATTACACTGGGATTAACAGTGACAGAATAAAAAAGGTTGATTACACTGGGATTAACAGTGGTAGAATAAAAATGGATAAGGGGGAATACATCTAAAAAAGGAAGAGAAGAGAAAGAAATGGGGAAGAAAAAGGAGAAGAAGAAGGCAAGGGAATGGGAGAAAGGGAGGAAAGCGTCAAAAAATGGAATTGTGGAGAAATTAAAAGAAAATAGTTAAGGGATAGTAAAAAGGAATTTAAAAGATGAATATGCTAATTGAAGAGAAGGAAGTTAACTGTAGAAATTATATGTAAAAAGCAATTTAGAAGGAAGATACGGGTTATTCTAAAAGGGATATAAGTAAAGATAAAATGAAATGTGAGTAAGTAAAAAAGAAGAAATACATTATTTAATGTAAAATAAATAAATATGAAATAAAACAGAAAAATTAGAATTTGAAAGCGAATAAAGAAGTTGTTTATACAAATAAGCATAGAAATGTTAAGACATGATCAAAAAAATGGAAAAAGGAAATTTGGCAAAATTTGTAATTGAGTAAAATGTCTTTGAATATATTAAATTGTATAATTTATGATATGGCCAATCCTCAGCATCGATCATCCCAAAGTATCTAAAACCCCATAGATTTGGGAGATCTGTTGCTCTCCTTGAGCAGGGTAGTGTACTAGAAGACCTCCAAGGTCCCTTCAAATGTTGTGTTGTATAAAACAGATACAGAAAAACTGGTTTCTGTTCTTATTTTGTCATTCAGGTATTCTGCTATTCTGATCACTCAGAAGCTGCTATAAAAATCATGATTTAGGTATCAGTAGGAGTTATTTAACAAATCACCATAGATTGCACAATAAGAGTTAGTTAAAATGATACTTTACATTACGTTTCATTGTCTCTTCCTAAAAATAATCAATTCTCCAAGAACTTCTGTGTGGCTCATGAACTTTTCATGAGTGACAAGCTGAGCTTTCTGTCTCTATCAGAGATTTAGAGCAATGAAGTACTGCTCCTTCTTAGATGTGGCTTGCATAGTTTGAAACAACTCTACGTTTGCAATAGTCTCTCTTCTCATTTATCTACCAAAGAATGCTTAAGTCTCAGATTCTAATATCTGGCTAAAGGAAATTAATCAGACTCTCAAATAGCCTTGTACCAGTGAGGAAAGATTAGATATGATTAATCTTGAATTAGCTGTTTAAGTAGTGGACATAAAACATGATTGAAGGACCTGACATAATCCCAAAAGCCTATTTTCATTGTGCTTCAGTTCATTCCTACCTTTCCTTAAAATAATATCAAATAAATAATGGAGCGGACATGTACATTTCCATGCAATATTGATGATCAAATTTCTAAGCAAACATATTTAATAATAGTTATTGGAATAGGAAGAATGAGTGAATGAAACTTAAATATGTTGTTCTCTTCTCTGTTATATTGCTTTCAATTGTTTCTTCTATTCTCTTTCAAGTAGCTCCACGCATTTCTTCAAGGCATTTCTTTCAACAATTCAGCTGGGGAGAGAGTGTTCCTGAATGAGAAAGGGGAAGCAACTGGTGGATTCGACATCACCAACTTGATCACTTTTCCAAACAGATCTTTTCAGAGGGTTAGAGTTGGAAAGCTGGATCTAGAAGCTCCGAAAGGGAAGGAATTATTCATTGATGGAGATGTGATTTCCTGGAACCCAACTTTTAATCAGGTTTCGAATTATTGTATGAAACATGCTTTAATCCATTGAACATCCCTTTAGAAATCTGATTTCTGTTTTTTTAAAATAAAGAGCAGCACATACTTTTCAAATGTTGTTGATGATCAAGCGCTCATCAATTTGACCAAATGCTATCACAATACAAAAGCCATGTCTGCATATTTGGTTTGCATTTCCATTTGAAATCTCAAGAGTGGCCATGTTTCCATGAAATTGTCACCCTGTGCAGTTATTTCCTCTCCCTGCTGTTCAAATGGGACCTTTTCTACATTGTGGTTTCTACATATATTAAAGTTGTGGATGAAATTAATAAATTCAGTATTATTTGCCATGAGATAGTCACCAAGTGTTATTATTTGCTCACCCTGTCCTTCAAACAGAAAATTTTGAACATCCTTTTAATTTCTACTTTTTTAGAAAAATTACAAACTCTGTTAAACATCACCAATTTCAAAACCTTTTATGTTTATCACCAGGTTGCTCCACTTTCTCAATGCAATGACCCTTGTTTCCCTGGATCCTGGAAGAAAGGGATTGAGGGGGATCAGTTCTGCTGCTATGACTGTGCTCCATGCCCTGAAGGGAAGATTTCAAATCAAAATGGTAGGCTAGGAATTCTACCAAACTTCATTAGACTTAAGCAAACTTTAATAAACTACTTGGATGCATAACATTAATAAGGTGATTTTCAATAATATGGAATACCAATAAAGGAGAATATTTCTAGCTCAAGGTTGAAATGAGGAGTTCTTGGTGCTCTCTGAGCTTGCTTGTTTTCTTGCAGTTATTTATTACCCTAACTAGGTAACTTCATCAGTGTGAGTAAGGAATGCTGTTTGTTGTCAGTTGTGTAGATATCCAGTGTAAGTACTTTATTTAATCTAGCCCAAACACACTTCCGCAACCCAGAAAAACAGAAAAAGGAAATGGAGCATCTATACAACACATTCCAACAAAATATACACCCACACAACTTTATCAAAATAGCCCAAACCACTCAATCCAATATAGCACAACCAGCACAAACCCTAAAAAGAATTATACTGCCATACATCAAGAATATCTCAAAAGGCACCAACAGACTATACAACTACATGGAATCAGTGTAGCACACAAGCCACCTAAAACCCTTCCAAACATCCTAAGGAAACTAAAAGTCGGAGCAACCCCAGAAGAAAAACAGGAGTTATGACAACATAATGCAAGAACTGCAACAACCACAAACAGGCAGAAGGCTGGCCAAATGCATCCATGAACACCAATTTATGATCAGAAGATATGAAGAAAATTCTGTAATTTCACAACATATTGAAAGATTTAACAATAGTTTTAATTGGGAAAATGTGATCATCCTAGGCAAGGCCAAGTCCAAAAATGTCAGAGAATTTCTACACTCCTGGCACTCTGACAAATCAGCTATCAATAAAGACATAGACATTAACAACATCTACAGACTATGCAAAAGAGGCAATCAATCAGACCAAAAGAGAACAAAAAGACTCCAGCACCTCTCCACCAGTAATCAGCACCCAGATCAGCATAAATTAACTCCAAGGTTAACTTCACACCAACAATCAAGTAAAAAATACCCCAATCAAGAAACTGCCAAAAAGCCATCAGTAAACAGCCCAACCAAAGACTCTCTAAGACATCTCCATCCACATAGACAGGCAAGACACCAGAATATAACTGACAGCAAGCAGCACTCCTTACTATTTATTTTATTTATTTATTAGTTTGATTTATATGCTGCCCTTCTCTGGAGACTCAGGACGGCTTACAATGCTTTTAAGCAATAGCCTTCATACATTTGTATATACCTGTTTAGTAGCGCTTTTGGCCCCTCCTAAGCAGTGTTCTATTTTATCCAAAGTCACCTTATTGCCCCCACAATCCGGGTCCTCATTTTACCTACCTCGGAAGGATGGAAAGCTGAGTCAACCTTGAGCCTGGTGAGATTCGAACTCACAGTAATTGCAGGCAGCTGGCAGCTAAATACTACTTTAACAGGAGTTTAGTCCACTGCACCACCAGGCTCTCTAACACTGTGATGGGATCTAGTTTAGGGTAATGAAACATCTGCAAGAGAACAAGCAAGCTCAGAGAGCACCAAGCGCCCCTCAATAATATGGAATGCCTAAATGAAAAAAAATATCCTTGATTTCCCTTCCAGATATGGAAGATTGTTTTGAATGTCCAGAAGATCATTATCCAAATAAAGAAAAGAAAGGATGTATCCAGAAAGTGCTGGTTTTTCTAACCTTTGAAGAAAATTTAGGAATTGGTTTAGCCTCAGCAGCTCTTTGTTTCTTCTTCTTGACATCTTGGGTACTTGGAACATTTATTAAGCACAAGGATACTCCCATTGTCAAAGCCAACAACCGGTCCCTCACCTACACCCTCCTTGTCTCTCTTCAGCTCTGTTTTCTCTCCTCTTTGCTCTTCCTCAGCCAACCTGGCAAGGTGATCTGCCTTTTCCGACAACCAACTTTTGTCATCACTTTCTCAGTGGCCATTTCTAGTGTACTGGCCAAAACCTTCACTGTGGTTGTGGCTTTCTTGGCCACTAAACCTGGATCTCAGATGAGGAAATGGGTGGGGAAAAGATTGGCTTTTTCTATTGTCCTCTCATGCTCCATCATCCAAGTATGCATTTGTATTCTTTGGTTGTCGACATCTCCCCCATTCCCTGAGTTGGACATGCACTCAGAGCTCCAAGAAATGATTTTACAATGCAATGAGGGGTCAGCTTTCTTCTTCTACTGTGTCTTGGGCTACATGGGTATCTTGGCCATTGCCAGCTTTATTGTGGCTTTTATTGCCCGTAAATTACCTGACACCTTTAACGAAGCCAAGTTCATCACCTTCAGCATGTTGGCCTTTTGCAGTGTTTGGATCTCTTTCTTTCCAGCCTATCTGAGCACAAAAGGAAAAGCCATGGCAGCTGTGGAGGTTTTCTCCACCTTGGCCTCCAGCGCTGCATTATTGGGATGCATATTCCTCCCAAAATGCTACATCATTGTTTTCCGGCCTCACCTCAACCACAGGGAGCAACTCTCAAAGAGAAATTAGTACATCCTGGGATTTTTCTGGCTCAGAGAAATGGTTGAAGAAATGACTAGGATGACTATTATCAATAGGAAACATATAAGGAAAATAGCAGTTTTTATTTCTGTCAAAGAAAGATTTGTGTAGGATGTTTATGATTATTAAGATTTATTAAGATTGCCTGTGCTCATGCTGCTATATGTTCAGCATATCCCAAGATTCTTTAACTTCATGCTTTCTCCTTTTCAATACATCCATTGAACTTGATTTTGGTCATCTATCTTTCTTATTCCCTGTTAGGATGTTTCAGATATTCACTCAAATAAAGTGTAAGGTTTGCAAAGACATTTCACGGATTTTATCCTTGAATTCCTAAAGCATTACTTAAATACAGTAAAATTATTTAAATACAGTAAAAAGCTGACTTCCATTTTAAAAACATATATTTAACACAGTATCGTAGTGTATTAATTTTGGATTTGTTAGTGTTCTTTCAAATGTAAAATATATTGAGTTGGTGATTCTTGTAAGCTTAACTGCATTTTAGAAAAGGATGACCATTATATGAGAATGTTCCACTGCTTAGACTTTAAGCAATAAATTAAATTATTGGAACCTTGATCTGTGGAGCTGTTTTTTTCTGTCTGACATTGATTTCCACTCCAGAAAATTTTTCTGGGGAGTAACAGAAGTAACCAACATTGCATTTGACTGACAAAGAGAAGCAGTGTCTGACTACAGGACAGTGGACACTCTCCTGCAGTGTGTGTTCAATTTGTGCAACTTTGCAGCACTCCAACTATATAATAAATGCAGAATTTGCTGTAATTTGCACCCTTTGCTCCTCTGACATCAGCAGCAGCCTCAGTACTACAATCCATGTTGCAAAGGAGTCATGGACGCTTACCAGAAAGTTTCAGAGGAGAATCATAATGGACGAGATCCTTCAAAACACAAGGAGAGTCATTTGTGGGAACCTGAGCAGTGGAATTCCCCATCCATTCGTCACGAGTCTCCTTCATTCGGAGTCTACTGATGGCCTCATCAGCTCATTCAACACTTACATCACTTAGGTAATGCCTCAATTATGGATCACTATCACAGGTTTATACCTTCTGGGACCACTTCGGAATTCCAATATGGAGATTATAATAACCCGCACAATCCATTAGCTTGAGCAGTGTAATCAAAAGGTCAGACTGTATGTAGCAAATACAAGTTAATCACTGCAGACTTAGAGTAGAATAGAATAACAGAGTTGGAAGGGACCTTGGAGGTCTTCTAATCCAACCCCCTGCCTAGGCAGGGAACCCTACACCACTTCAGACAAATGGTTATCCAACATCTTCTTAAAATCTTCCAGTGTTGGAGTATTCATAACTTCTGGAGACAATTTGTTCCACTGATTAATTGTTCTAACTGTCAGGAAATTTCTCCTTAGTTCTAAATTGCTTCTCACCTTGATTAGTTTCCACCAATCACTTTTTGTCCTACCCTCAGGTGCTTTGGAGAATAGCTTGACTCCCTCTTCTTTGTGGCAGCCCCTGAGATATTGGAAGGCTGCTATCATGTTTCCCCTAGTCCTTCTCTACATTAAACTAGACATACCCAGTTCCTGCAACCGTTCTTCATACGTTTTAGCCTACCGGCCTCTTTGTTGCTCTTCTCTGTGCTCTTTCTAGAGTCTCCACATCTTTTTTACATCGTGGCAACCAAAACTGAATGCAGTATTCCAAGTGTGGCCTTACCAAAGCATTATAAAGTGGTATTAACACTTCACATGATCTTGATTCTAACCCTCTGTTGATGCTGAATAAGGCAACGGTAATTGCTTTTTTTAGATAGGGACTGAATAACCAAATTGGCATTGAAATCACAAGGCAAGGACAACAACTGATACTGGACCAAATCTACTACTTATATTTGTATTATCATAGACTCATGCTTGGAAGTGATTCAAAGCCAATTGGGATGTCAGAGACAGCTGATATCACAGCTTACCTATTCAGCCTCCTTTCCCTTATTACTGAAAAGGTCTCACCCATGGGGAGACCAAGCCCTGGGAATAGAAGCCATAAAGAGATGAGTGGCTGCTGAAGAAAGACAGAGGTACAGAGACCTGGCATTCTGCTTCTATTGTGGAGAGTCTGGGCATGTATTGAGAATGTGTCCAACCAGAGCCTCCAGAAGAGGAGAAAGACTTCTCAGCCAGAGCATGGGAGAGCACTGTGCTGAACATAGAGGCCAAGACCAGGGAAAACAGAACAGCTGTTCTCACAAGAGCTCACAAAAGGGACTATTCAAACATTAAAGAGAGAGCAAGACCATCTAAATAAATACACATTGCTGAAAATTCATATTGACCTGACCCTCTCAGACAAATAGAAATAATGGACTGCAGTGTCAGTGGATTCTGGGGCAACAACTGACTTTATAGACTTCACAATGGTTAAAATTTTATAAATCTCTACAGTTCTTCTACACACTCCAATAGAAGTAGAAACAATACATCACAAAATTTAAAAGTTGGCACAATTATGTGGTCCCCACTGCAAGTAGCAATAGGCCATCATACGAAACTGTTAACCTTGTATGTCACCAGCCACCTTCACTTTCGGATCATGAGACCAAAGTGCCTGAATTGTTAAGTCCCATTATTAATTGGAGGCTAAAACTCTGCCTTTTACAACTCCAACTTACCAACTTCTTCAAGTACAAACAGCAGAAGATCCATTCCAGTAACTGGCAGAAGACCCCAAAGGGGGAAGAACCAAGTTACCAGTTAAATACACAGATTTTCCAGATGTTTTTGGGGAGAAGAAGAAGCAATCCTTCCCACACATAGAGACCACAACTGTACTATAGACTCAGTCCTGTGGGGTGGAGCTAAAATACCTGCTTAGATACAGTACCCCATTTCAGGTAAGAGATATCCCAGTGCTTATTTACCTGGCTCAAAGCGCAGGAAATCCTCACCCTGTTTTAGGGACAACTGAGGGATGACCTCCAAGGAGCCCCAGCAGATAATTTATCCTCAGTTACATTTGAGTGGGGCTATTGAAGCAAAGGACAGAATAGTGGTACCCCCATCTTTGAGAGGGGAAGTTTATTAGCTTTGACATGATGACTAAAGAGCAAGGCATGAGAAATGGTTGCTGGAAATGGGTATGTCTAGTTTGATAAAAAGAAGGACTAGGGGTGACACTATAGGAGTGTCCCAATACAAAAGGGGTTGCCATAAAGAAGAGGGAGTCAAATTATTCTTCAAAGCACCTGAAGGTAGAACGAGAAGCAACGGGTGGAATCTAATCAAGGAGAGAACCAATCTAGAACTAAGGAGAAATTTCCTGACAGTTAGAACAATTAATCAGTGGAATGATTTGCCTCCAGAAATTTTGTGTGCTGTAACACTGGAAGTTTTGAAGAAGAGACTGGACAACCATTTGTCTGAAATGGTATAGGGTTTCCTGCCTGAGCAGGGGGTTGGACCACTTGACCTCCAAGGTCCCTTCCAACTCTGTTATTCTGTAGAAATAATAAAGGTGGAAATATACTGTAAAAATAAAAATAAGATAACATAATAAAATAATAAACTAAAGTAAAATAAAAATAAAGTGAAGTAAAATATAATCTGGTTGTGGCATGTGAGAAAGATTAGAAGATGAAATATCTATGATAAAATTCTAATGCAAATTCCACCCAGTGTTTACCTGCATTGTAATTTGCACAAAGGGATGTTATTTCCATCAACAATAGGTTGACTGTTATGTTTGATTAAAATTCCCATGAATAATCAGCCTAAATTCTTTGGAGTGGACTCAGCCAACTGGATCAATTCGGGAGACGGCTGGCTTTTTTTTAACCTCTCCTTGACTTGACTTGAACTTCTTAGCTGAGTCCACTCTGTCATCCCTGAAGCAGTGGTGGGTTCCTCCTGGTTTGGCCTGGTTCAGCCAAGCCGGTAGCAGTGACGATATGACGTCACCGAACCGGTTCTCTTTGTTCGGGAGCTGGGTCCTCCCGCACTCCCGTGTTATTCTTACCTTTTATTTGGCCCCACCCCCTCGCTGCCTCCCGAGTCCCAGCTGATCGGCTAGAAGGAAAAAACTGTTTAAATGCTTGCAGAGAGGCTTCAAAGGGCCACCCTACAGGTGATCAGTGTTAAAAGTGACACTGGTCTACCAGTGTGGTGGTAGACCAGTGCACTCAAAAAAGAAATGGGTAGACCGATGCCTCCAAAAACAAATGAGTAGACCGATGCCTCCAAAAACAAATGGGTAGACCGGTGCCTCCAAAAACAAATGGGTAGACCGGTACAGCTCTGCAAGCAGTTAAAGCCTAGTAGACCAGTACCTCTGCTAAATCCTAAAGAATTGTCACATGACCATCAAACCACACCCACAAAATAAGCCGGGCCCACAGAACTGGTAGTAAAGACATTTAGAACCCACCCTTGCTCTGAAGCCATTTTGGAGCTTCTTCAGGGCTTCCACAGTAAGGCTGGCTAGATCTGTGGGAACGGGAGGTGGGGGGAGATAAAGATAGCTGGGGACTTGTAGCCAGAATAAAATTCCTTCTCCTGGGAACCAAGGATGTTCTCACCAGGTGCTGGGGAGATAGGGACTGAAGCCAACTGGAGTTGGGACAGTGACCAGATTGGTCCATGTGACCTATATGTGTACTGGTGAAAAGAATTTTGACTTTTAATTTGGTGAGGAAAACCATGGGACTTTCAGAGTCGGGGTTTCACCAAATGTGCTTTGGACTTTGAGGAGCTCCTTGGCCTCAGAGTTTTGATTGTGTTGGGTCTGTTACTTGGAACCCCAACAACTATTTCTGGGAGATACATTCCTCCAGGAGTTTACTGATTTCATTATCTGAATTTTGATTTGGTGGATGGAACAAAAATTCTCTGTCAGAATCAGCTTGCTGGTTTTGCTCAGAAGATCAGGCAAAATTAGTCAGTGTGGTTTTCTGACACAATTATACAGCAGCTGACAAGTTCAACTGAAGGGAAAACTCATTCTTGGCATTGTCTGAAGCAATGGTGGTGAAGCTCTGAAGAAAAGATGATTACCATTTCTTTCCATCATAAGGGTAGATTCCACCAATGCATTGTAACCATTTTCCTGGAGCTGACAGATCCAGTCCCAACTGTTATGTATTGATACTTTTAAGCGGGAGTTTCAAACCTGCCTATGTTTCTGATTGGCTGACAGTCCCTCCAGGATTGTATATAAGGAGGGCTGCAGCCTCTGAGTTTTCGCTGAAGTCTCACTGTAAATTAAAGAGCTGTTGTCACTTGCTTGGTTGTGCCTCTCGTTATTCCCAAACCACTTCACCAACCATAGTTACTATTAGTGATGGAGACAACTGTAAACTTACAGAACAAATTGAGATTTTTGCCGTAGTCTTACAGTTCAAAGCCCTGGAGAAAGAACTTGTACATCAGAAAGGGACCCTAAAGAAGGAGAAGAAATAAAATTAGAATTCACATACATTGGGGGCAGGGGAAAACAATCTCTAAGAGATTGTTTGGGCATGGCTATCAGACAAAAGAAAAACAGCAAGAATTTCAAAGTGTATCTTTAAATGAATTTCCTACAACTTGACATATACAGTTTGAAGCAGGGGTGAAATGCTCCCAGTTCGGACCAGATCGCCCGATCTGGTAGCAATGGTAGTGGGTGGTTCGGAGAACCGGTAGCAAAAATCCCTGCACCTCCCTCCCCATGCCCAGCTGAGCCGCACGATCATCAGGCTTTTTTTTTTTTTTTTACTTTTAAAAGCATTTTTTCTACAACCTCTTCCCACGAAAAAATGCTTTTAAAAGTAAAAAAAAAAGCCTCTGATGATCGCGCGGCTCAGCTGGGATCATCAGAGGCTTTTCAAAGCATTTTTTTCTGCAACCTCATGGCCGAAGAGGTGGTAAAAAAAATGCTTTGAAAAGTCTCTGACAATCCCAGCTGAGTTGCCTGATCGGCAGAGAGGTATTTTTTAAAAAGCCTCTCTGACGATCCCAGCTGAGTTGCCTGATCAGCAAAGGCTTTTCAAAGCCCCCCCCCAAAGCCACGCCCACAGAACCGGTAGTAACAAATTTTACATTTCACCCCTGGTTTGAAGATGTTCTGCCTGGCTTAAGCTCTATTACTTAGCATGATTTTGAAACTACTAGCCAAATACTAATCTTACCTAATTACTAATTACCCTGTCCTAATGTTCCCTTTTATTCGTATCCATTTCGTGTATTCGTAATTATGTTTATACTTATATCTGTTATCTAATACATGCTTGAGGAAAATAAATAAATAAAAAATAAAAATAAAGTATGAATCCATAGCCATTCCATACGGGAGGGAAGATTTGAACTGTTTGCTTCTATGAAAAAAAAAAAAAAAGATCAATTAGATGTGTTTGAAATAATTCCAAGAAATTCCTTTCTGTATGAATACTTAGAAGAATTTCAGGAAAATAAATCCTTCCTTGGATGTATTTAATATGAAAACAAGATCAGGACAATCAGATTTTATCTAACAATTCAAGAGAATATTGCTCCACTTTCTTGCAGCTGACATATTGAGCTCATTAGTCCAAGAGAAATTTCGGACCAGTAAACTGTCTTCATTATATTTCATGGTCCGAAAAGAGGAACATAAGTGCATTGGGATTATCCAACTGCTTCATCATTTCAGGTGGACGTGGATTGGGATTGGGATTGTTGCTGTTGGTAACAACAATGGGGAATTTTTTTTCTTCTTTCATCTCCCTCTAGGGCAGCGGTTCTCAACCTGGGGGTCACAACCCCTTTGGGGGTCGAACGGCCATTTCACAGGGTCGCCAAAGCCCTCTCTTGCCCCCCCCACGCCTTCACTCACCCTCACCCTCTGCCTCAGTTGGACCGTCATTCACCGTTCGCTTACCCCGGCCACTCCCAATCTACTGCTGCCTCCGGAGTCCCAGCTGATGGTTAGAGGAAAAAAAACTTTAAATTCTTGCCACGGGGCTTCAAAGAGCCACCCTACAGCTGTTCAGTGTTAAAAGAAAATAAATGAATAGACTGGTGCCTGAAAAAATAGAAAAAACAGCCCCTTTCAGCTTCAGCATAGGTTAATTATCATAAGTTGATTTGCTCAGCCTCCGGACTCTCAGCTGATTTGCTCTCAGCTATTTTGCGGAGGGCTCTGTGGCTAGCTAGCTGCAAAGAGGTAAATTCCTGGAGCAGATTTTTTTTCCCCTAGCTATGCTGAAAAAGTGAAATTGAAAGTAAAGCAGGGTCTTTGCTGCAATGTGACAAAATGAGGCAGAGAGATTTCTTTTTCTTTTTCCTCACCAAAAAAGGTAGATGCAAAACTGCAAACAATGGGAAATTTAGGGCAAAAGAGGAGGTTCAAGATTTTAAAACACAAAAGCAAAAAACTCTATTTAACTAGGGAATTGTAATAATTGAGATACTATTAATTGTATATTGTGTTGAAAGCAGAAATGGTTAAGTTGTGGTTTGGAAGAATATATGGGGGAAATTATTTGGTTTATTATTACTGGTAAATATAATTGATTTGTAAGAAATTGGATTGCATGGAAATAATTGGAATATTCATGTTCATATTGATTAATATACAAAAAAGATAGTTATATAACTAATTGATTTATATTAAAATGTTGAATTTGTATTAAATAACTGTATTACATAATTACATAATTAACCAATGTGAGGATGGATATAAAATAGATGACAATGCAAAGGGGTATAATATAGAATAGAAGGGAAAAATGAATTTCATTAAGATTAGAGATGAGGATGAAGCGTAATATTGGTTTTTTTTTAAAAATAGATGAGGAATAAATATGGTAAAAAGGAAATATAGAAATTGTAAATTTAATTGAAATGACTAAACACTGTGTTGGAAGAAATATCCTTCTGGGTTCTGCTCCAAGTGGGGAAAAAGACACTGGAAACATGGAGACTGCTTGGAAAGATGGTTTAATGGTGGACAGGATCACATGGCTTGAGTTCCTGAACAGAAAAGGGCAGATACAGTAAATCCTCGGGTTTTTATGCTCTCTCTGGCTTTGCATTTCTTGGGGCCCCAAAAGAGTATCCTGATTGGTTGTCAGACTCCCAGGGGGTGGGGGTCTTAGCTAGCCTTGCTGGCTGATGGTCACATGTGCTTCCCAGGTCACATGCTTCCCAGGTCACGTATGGTGAGTTTCGGTTGCTAGATGGGGCCCATTGTGTTAGTTTCTGTTGCTATTGTGTTGCAAATGTCCTTTGACAAAGGATTGACTTTCTGCCTCTGGCCCATTAACAAAGGGTGGGGGGGCAGGAAGGTGGGAGCTGCTTTGTCTGTAAAATATGCTTCTCCATTTCTCATCCAGGGAAATATAATACTCTGCCTTTTTAATATTTCCCAAAATATTTCATTCTTCTAGGAAAGGGGTGGGTGCTAACCTCCTACAACTGTTTAAATTTGTGAACCGGCCAAATACTCTGTTCAAAGAAAATACGTTGTATGTTTGTATGTGTGTTTCTAATTATTGCTATTTATTGCTATTTGTTCTCTTTTATTCTTTAAAGTTTAACAATTCATTCTTTATCTTAATATCGTTATATTTGTTTGGGGTTGGCTTTCTTCCCTTTCATCTTTTTTATTGTACAGCAATCTTTCTCCTCAAACCTGCCACCTCTGTCTTTTCTTTCCTTCTTACTTTCTCTTCCCCCACTTCTTCTTCTCCCTACTTCTTCTTCCTTTCTCCTTCTCCTCCTCTCTTCCTCCCTCTCTTACCTTCACTCCTACTCTAATTTCCCTTCCCTTCCTTCATCCCTCTCTATTGCTGTATCCTTTTATGCATATGGACTACTCAGAGGGCTGAAAAAGTTATTTTTGACTGGTCCTCGCACTTTTGACCAGTCCTCGAACGTACGACTGTCCTCACAATTTACGTTTTTGCCCTATCTTGTCACCATGGTGAAGAGAAGCAGTTATGAAATGAGTGACACGGTTGTTAAGAATGCTACAATGGGCATAAATGATGACCAGTCATAACTGCGAAGACCGGTCAAAAGTGCGAGGACCTGTCAGAAATCACTTTTTTCAGCCCTCTGGGTAGTCCTTTTGTGCACAGGGACTACTCAGAGGGCTGAAAAAGTTATTTTTGACTGATCCTCGCACTTTTGACCAGTCTTCGAATTTACGACTCTCCTCACATTTTACGTTTTTTGCCCTATCTTATCACCATGTTGAAGAGAAGCAGTTGTGAAATGAGTGACATGATTGTTAAGAATGCTGCACAGGCATAAATGTGAGGATGGTCATAAGTGTGAGGACCAGTCAAAAGTCCGAGGACCTGTCAGAAATGACTTTTTTCAGCCCTCTGAGTACTCCCTATACACATAGCCATGGCCACCCGGTCACATGACCAGCTAGCCACACCCACCCAGTCACATGACCTCCAAGCCACACCCACAAAATGAGCCATGCCCACAGAACCGGTAGTAAAAAAAATTAGAACCCACCCCTGGTTGGGGGTCACCACAACATGAGGAACTGTATTAAAGGGTCGCGGCATTAGGAAGGTTGAGAACCACTGCTCTAGGGGGATCTGGAAGGAAATCATACAAATTTTCTTAAAATGAGGGAATGTCATAATCTCTTTGCATCTTAGTGCTGTGCAAAGGAAGCAGAACTGCATTTATTATTCATTGTAAAAATAACATACATTTCAAAAGTGAAGCAATTTTGTATTGCCAATTCCCCTCTGTACGTTTTGTTAGCAAGTGCACATTTAAACATCAGCCACTTATACTCTCATCAAAAACAAAGAAATTATCTCCTACAGGAATCACCATATTTTATTCACTAGGCAAAAGCATCAAAGATTGCACAGAAGGTTATTTGAATTCAACAACAGTCAATGTATCTTGAACCCCAGAGGATTGGCACAAGGATAATAATGGCTGTGTATCAGAGTCATTGCTACAGGTTTCCTCCCTCTGTTCTCCTCCGCCAGTGTATCTGTTCAAACCCTGATGCTATTCAAGAGACGAATTTGCACTCTCGTGGATCACTAAATGGGTGGATTTTCTGATTAGGTGCACTCTCAGATATAAACTTTGAATTAATCACTGTATTAGCTATTGGAATAATACAACCTTTAATGTACGATAGGATGAAAGACTGAAGAGTGAAGATGTTGCTTTTTCTAGTGTTCCTGGTGAAGAAAATAGTGACTCTGAGCTGCCCAGCAAGTGATGCTTTCTTTGTTCCACAGGACTGGTACCAAACTGGTGACCTCATCATTGGTGGGATAGTGCCCCACACCTTTTACAACCTTCATGAAATTAATTTTAAGAAACATCCTTATAAAACATCTTATGACATACCAAAGTAAGGATTCTTTTTTTCTTTTTCTACTCTTAATCAGTTTCCCCAAAGTTGCTTGCGTCTTGGTGGCACAGTGATTAGAGTGCAGTACTGCAGGCTATTTCTGTTGACTGCCAGCTGCCTGCAATTTGGCAGTTCAAATCTCACCTGGTTTAGGTTGACTCAGCCTTTCAATCCTTCCGAGGTGGGTAAAATGAGGACCCAAAATTCTTGGGGGCAATATGCTCACTATGTAAACCACTTAGAGAGAGGTGCAAAGCACTATGAAGTAGTATATAATTCTAAATACTATTGCTATGTAAGAGTAAAAGGTTCTCAGTATAAATGTAGGCTTTATACAGTATCTAATCTAAGTCTTTATATATATATATAAAAATTTTTATTATTTA
Source organism: Pantherophis guttatus (assembly GCF_029531705.1). The sequence continues at coordinate 310,864 of NW_026844128.1, forward strand.
AGAATTACAGTACAATTCCATCATTTCCGGTTAAATGGTGTTGATGTACATATACAGTTATACCTTTGCAATATTTACATTGTTATTTACATGGTATTAATTCATTATCTTAATTCAAAAATACTACCCGTAGGATTTCTTACTTTTATAGTTTTTGGATATATAATATTACCTTTCTTTTACATGAAATTACCTCTTTACTGCCTTTTATTTCCTCCTACGATAGTATAACTCCTATCCATATACTCATTTAGTTAATCACCCTTCTAAACTTCTTTAGCTGTCTCAAGTTTCACTTCGCTTTTCTTTTCTTCAGCCACTCGTACCACATATCCCAAACACTATAATAGTCAGTTTCTTCTCTGTCATTAATTTCTAGTATCAATTTGTTCATTTCGGCACATTCCAGTACTTTTCTAATTATGTGCTCTTCAGATGGCAACTTGTTCTCCTTCCAGTGTTGGGCAAAGGAGATTCTCGCTGCTGTTATTATATGTGTGATGAGATATTTCTTCTTTCTTACAATTTCTTTCTTCAAGATTCCCAGGAGAAATATTTTTGGTTCTAATTCAATTGTTTCTCCTATTATTTCTGACACCCATTTATGTATCCTCCTCCAAAATTCTTTAGCTTGTGGGCATGTCCACCAACAATGATAATAAGTACCTTGCTGATGGCCGCACTTCCAACAGTTTGGTGTCATATTTGGGTATATTTTAGCAATCCTGGCCGGTGCTAGGTGCCACCTGTATATCATCTTGTATTGGTTTTCCTTATAAATTGTTGCCCTGGTCATTTTCAAATTATTATTCCAGATTTGGTCCCACTCGTTCAAATTTATGGTTTGTTCAAAATTTTTAGTCCAGGCTATCATAGGATCCTTAACTACCTCCTCCATCAAATCATAGCCTACCAGATAGTTGTAGAGTTTGGCCAAGATTTTATTCTCCGTGCCCATCCATATTTTATCAAAGCCATTGATACCTATCTCTATGCCATGCTCTTCTTTATCTTTCTTATAACGTGATTTGATTTGTGTGTATGTCCACCAATCTATATGTATGCCCTGTTCTTTTAGTTCTTCCATTGTTTTGAGATTCCCAGCCCCATCTAATATCTCTTTGTATTTTGCTGTTTTGCCCAATTCCAGTACGTTTGGGTAGATTATTGCCTCCATCGTAGATAACAATAAGTGACTGGGATTGTTTATATTCCATTTTTGGGGAATAGTTAAAAATTAATGGAGTTCCATGTGAAAAGCACTATTTTTATTTCTTGTAGCAGATATTTGTTGCAAATTGTGCAAATAATATTAAAAAGATCAAATTCGAAATGTGTACAAATTATTCAATATTTTAGAAAACCTATTACATTTCATCAGAGAAAGAAATCTAAAAATGATGCCTCCTTATGAGAAATTGCCAACTTCCTTTTTCAACTGGGATATTTAACTCATTTGCAGTGTAATAATCAAATTCTACCAGCATATCCTTGCCTTGGCTTTTGCTGTGAAGGAGATCAATGAGGACTCCCAGATCTTACCTAATGTCACTCTTGGGTTCCACATCTATGACAGTTACTATGATTCAAGGATGACCTATCGCATCACTCTGGACCTACTTTTCAAATCCCAGAAATTTGTCCCTAACTACAATTGTGATTGCCAGAAGAATCTCATGGCTATCATTGGAGGATTGGATTTTGTCACATCACTTTATATAGCTGAAATTATAGGATTCTTCAAGATTCCACAAGTAAGTTCTGAAGGGGTTGGGCAGAAAATTCTTAATCTTATGGTTATTATGGAATAATTAATGGGCATCAAAGATTAGGCTTAGTTTTCTCTTAAGATGTTCTACCTGGCTTAAGGTCTACTACTTGGCATTCTTTTCTGAAACTACAATACCAGTTACAGGAAGTGAGTATCATGGGTCATTCCATACCTGAGGGAAGATTTGAATGGCATCTATTAAAACAATTGATCTAGTGAAGGTGTTTGAAATATTTTCACACAATGAGAACATCCTCAGAATAACAGAGTTGGGAGGGACCTTGAAGGTCTTCTAAACCAAGAAATTTGTTACTATATACTTAAAAGAATTCTAGAGGAACAATCTCAAATACTTTGGCTACCTAATGAAAAGGAAGGACTCACTGGAGAAGAACCTTTCCTGCTGGTAAAGACTGAGGTCCAAAAAAGAAGGGGATGATAGAGAATGAGGTGGCTGGATAGAGTCACTGAAGCAGTAGGCGTGAGCTTAAATGGACTCCAGAGGATGGTAGAGGACAGGAAGGCCTGGAGGAACATTGACCATGGGGTTGCGGAGGGTTGGACATTACTTCTCAACTAACAACAACAAGGGGAACAATGTTCCTTCCATATATTTCATATGAAAAGAAGATAGGAAAATTAAATTTAATCTAAAGACTCAATAGAATACTACTGGAATTTCTTTCAGCTGACATACGGCTCATTAGCCCAAAAGGAATTTGAGACCAGTAAACTCTCTTCACTTTATTTCATGGTCCCCAAAGAGGACCATCAGTACATTGGGATTGTCCAACTGCTTCGTCGTTTCAGGTGGACGTGGATTGGGATCTTTTCTGTTGATAACAACAATGGAGAGAATTTCTTACAGAAAATGCAGCCATTACTTTCAGAGAATGGAATCTGTTCAGCTTTTATAGAAAGACTTGCTCAACAATTCCACTTGGAAAGATTCCCAGAATTTTATCAAACAATCTCCATTATTTCCATTAATATGATGAATAGCAAAGCCAATGTGTTTCTTGTCTATGGAGAAGCCTGGACAATTATTTGGCTAATATTAGTACCATTTCTGGTAGATCCTGAAAGCAAGAAAACTGCATTATTAAGAAAGGTGTGGATCATGACTGCACAGATTGATTTTGTATTATCAGGCCCTCATATCAAATGGGATCTGAAGATGTACAATGGGGCTATTTCCTTCACTGTTCACTCAACAGCAGTTGCAGGTTTCAAGGAGTTTCTTCAGACCATAAATCCTCTTTCAGACTACAGAGATGGGTTTCGGCAATATGTTTGGGAACAATCATTTGATTGTTCATTTCCAAAAGCAGAGTTACAAGAAATGGACAATACTCAGTGCACTGGGGAGATGAAGTTGGAGGATCTTCCTGGACCTGTGTTTGAAATGGAAATGACTGGGCAAAGCTACAGTGTCTACAATGCTGTTTATGCTGTGGCTCATGCTTTGCAGGCTCTTTACATGTTGAGTTTCAATAGGAAGAAAACTATGATGGGTAAAAAAACTGATCTTCCAAATCTGCACCCTTGGCAGGTATTCCCTTTGTATTGGACTCTTCTTTCATTTCAATGAACATTTTCTATTCTTTTGAATCATTGTGGACAGTCTTAATGTTTTCTGCATGTGGAATCAACTTATGTATGAGAAAAATGTAGAAGTAAGGAAGAATATCCTGACAGAACAATGAATTAGTGTTGAGCAGGGTGGTGTACTAGAAGACCTCCAAGGTCCCTTCCAACACTGTCATGTTCTGTTGTATAAAATTGATACAGAAAAACTGGTTTGTATTGTTATTTTGTCATTCAGGCATTCTGCTAATCTGATCATCCAGAAAAATCATGGTTTAGGTTCCTGTAGGAGTTATTTAATAAATCACCATAGATTGTACACTAAGAGTTAGTTAAAATGATAATTTACATTACATTTCATTGTCTCTTCCAAAAAATAATCAATTCACCAAGAACTTTTATGTGGCTTATGAACTTTTCATGAGTGACAAGCTGAGCTTTCTGCCAGAGATTTAGAGGAATGAAGTGGTTCTTCTTAGATGTGGCATGCATACTTTGAAAATATATATATATTTGCAGTAGTCTCTGCTTCTCATTTATCTATCAAAGAATGCTTAACTCTCAGATTCTAAAATCTGGCTAAAAGAAATTAATCGGACTCTCAAATAGCTTTGTACCAGTGAGTAAAGATTAGATATGTGGTTTAGCTATAATTGAGCTATAATTGCACTCAACAATGAACTAAAGGGCCACCATTAGTGAACTGTTGGACAGTATTACTTGGTCTGTTGTGTGGATGTTTGGGTGGTTTAGCGATGGAGAATTGTGGTGGGTGGGAGACCTAGAGTAGAATAGAATAAAATAATAGAGTTGGAAGGGACCTTGGAGGTCTTCTAGTCCAACCCCCTGCTTAGGCAGGAAACCCTACACCACTTCAGACAAATTGACATCCAACATCTTCTTAAAAACGTCCAGTGTTGGAGCATTCATAACTTCTGGAGGCACTTCTGGAGGGAATTGTGGTGGGTGTGAGTGTCTTTGGGGATTATTATGTGTGTTGGACCTGGTCTCTGGGTGTTAAGTGAATTTTTTTTAATTGAAAAGTTTTAAAATGTTTTACAAACAAATTCCCCCCTCCCCCACCCCTTCCCCTCTTCCCCCCCCCCCCTCTGATTTCCCAGAGCAAAATACAGGGTATTACATTTAACAAACATAATCTAACATAAGCAAACTAACTATAAACTCTTAACTTCCCCTTACTCTTTAACTCCGCCATAGATACTAAAATATCAAAGTAGAAAAAAAAAATCATCTAGATATCTCATTCCTAAACTATTTGCAACTTTTTAGTCCCGTATTTGTTTTGTATATAGTCAATCCATCTTCTCCATTCCAATACATATCTTTCATTCAAACGGTACTTCAGATATGCAGAAATTTTAGCCATCTCCGCCAGATTAGTTACTTTTAATGTCCATTCTTCAATAGTAGGTATTTCTTCCTTCTTCCAGTATTGCGCCACCAAAAGTCTGGCTGCCGTTATTAAATTCAAAATCAAATTAGTCTCTATAACTGTACATCCTTCAATTACATCCAGTAAAAACAACTGTGGAGTAAATTTTATCTTCCTTTTAAGAATATTTTGTATAATCCACCATATCTTAATCCAAAATGCCTTAATTTTCTTACATGTCCACCATACATGAAAATACGTTGCATCATCACATTTACATCTCCAACATGTAGGTTGTAAACTCGGGTACATACAGGCTAACTTTTGGGGATCTAAATGCCATCTATAAAACATTTTATAGAAATTTTCTCTTTGATTTTGGGCTTGAGTAAACTTCATATTTCTAACCCATATTTTCTCCCATACATCTATAGATATTGATTCCCCAAAGTTTTGTGCCCATTTTATCATACAATCCTTCACTAATTCAGTTTCTGAATCTATTTCTATCAGAGCATTATACAACCTTTTCATATGCATTGGACTTTGATCTCTAATTTGTTTTATTAAATTTTCTTCATTTTGCACAATACCAATTTTTTGATCTTCTTTCCACCTAGTATACAATTGCCCATTTTGAAACCAGGTTTGAATTTGCCTTTCTTCCTTTAATACCTCTAAAGATTTTAATTGCAATATACCTCTTTCCAAAATAAGAAGCTCTTTATAAGTAGTCACATCTTGTTTCTGCTCCACACTTATATTTTCTATCATATGTCTAGGTATTGTCCAAGCAGGTAATTTGTTATTTAATTTATATTGATACTTTTTCCATACACGTAACAATGCATTTCTTAATATATGACTTTTAAAATTCTTATCCACCTTTTTATCATATAGTAAATATGCATGCCATCCATATAACAAATCATACCCTTCAATATTCAATATTCTCTCTTCTGTTAAATTAATCCAATCATTAACTGCTGAGAGCACAGCTGCCTCATAATACAATCTTAAATTAGGCATTTTGAGACCTCCTCTTTCACGTATATCTTGCATTATTTTCCGTTTTATCCTTGGTCTCTTTCCTGACCACACAAAATTGGTAATACCCTTCTGCCATTCATTCAAATTTCCATCTTTTTTCAGTATTGGTATCATTTGGAAAAGAAATAAAAATTTTGGCAAAATATTCATCTTTACTGCAGCTATCCTTCCCAGCAATGATAATTGCAATTTTTTCCAACTTTCCATCTCTTTCTGGATTTTTTGCCACAGTACTTCATAATTATACTTATATAATTTCGCATTTGATGTTGTAGTATAAACCCCTAAATATTTAACCTCCTTAACTGATTCAAATCCTGTTATTCTTTCAATTTCTTCTTTTTGACTTGTAACCATATTTTTAATTATTATCTTCGTTTTCCCTGCATTAATTTTAAATCCAGAGACTTGTCCATATTGGTTAATTATATCCATTAAACTTATAACCGAATTTATTGGTTGGGACAAAGTCCCAACCAGGTCATCTGCGAATGCTCGTACCCTGTAATCCTCATTCCTAATTTTATTTTATAAAATTAGTTATTGCCAAATAACTCCATATCTTGGGCAGAGCTCGTAAATTGTGCTAAATCTTCTTCAACAATTAAAGCCCCTCCTTGAGCTTATGCCAGAGCCTGGGTAATTTCTTTCACTCCCATTCTTGTTTCCTCTATTTCCTTTCTTCTTCTGGTTTCTGGAGAAGAGGAACTTCCAGCCCTCAATACATTAAAGTAGAAATCCCTTGCTTTCCATAATGTATTAAGACGGAATCTCTGTCCTGAATAATCCACCACCAATCCAGTTGGAATCTCCCATCTATACTGTATCTGACGTTTCCTGAGTTCATCCACCACAAAAGCATAGTCCTTCCTTGCTCTCCGCATTTTGGGAGGAATTTCTTTTAGTGTTAGAACTTCCTGCCCTGCCACTTGAAGTTTATTTTTGTAGGAAGCCTGCAATATCATATTTCTTAGCCTTCTTGTTGTGAAGTAGATTACAATATCTCTTGGTAAATTTCTCTGCCTGGCCACCCATGAATTAACATGATAAATTTTATCCATTTGCCAATCCAGATCCTCCTTTCATTCTTGACTTATCTGTGCAAAGGCTTCTGCAAAGATCTCTCTCAAATTCTCTTGGGTATTTTCTTTCAGGCCTCTTACTCTTTTTTTAAAAAAAATAGTTTTTATTGAATATAAATATTAAAAAAGACATACGTAACATATACACAACAAACATTTATACAACATATACACAAAAAGAGTGTAATTTCTTCTTAAGCATTTTTTCAGAGTGACGTTCTACAATTCTACTTATAATATATTCCTTCACCTCTCTTTAATCTAATAATATTTTTTATTACATATATATGTATCAATCGCTAATATATCCCCTATATTTTTTGTATATTTCTAATTTTTAACCAATTATACCAATTATTCCATATTTTATAATAGTCTGATTCTTCTTTTTCTTGTAATTCTTTGGTTAACCTATCCATTTCAGCGCATTCTAAAATTTTCCCTATTACTTCTGTTTCACTTGGTATTTTTTCTTGTTTCCAATTTCTTGCGTAGGTTATTCTTGCAGCAGTTAATATGTGGATTGTAAGATATTTGATATCCTTAGGGTATGATTTGTTAAATATTCCTAATAAAAATGTTTCTGGTTCTTTTTCAATCTGTTTTTGTTATTTGTTCCAACTATTTTTTGAAGTTAGACCAAAATTTCTTCGCTGCCGGGCACGTCCACCATAAATGATAGAAAGTCCCTTGTGCCTTTTTGCACTTCCAACAAATTGGGCTATTTTTAGGTTGTATTTTTGCCAATCTGGTTGGAGACATATGCCACCGCTAAAACATTTTCAGTTGGTTTTCCTTGTACGCCGTTGCTTTTGTTAACTTTAGGTTTACCTGCCAGAACTTTTCCCATTTTTCCAAAGGTATTGTGTGTTTGATATTTTGAGCCCACTTTTATCCATTTGCCAATCCAGATCCTCCTCTCATTCTTGACTTATCTGTGCAAAGGCTTCTGCAAAGATCTCTCTCAAATTCTCTTGGGTATTTTCTTTCAGGCCTCTTACTCTTATAGCAAATTCCATCGATCTATATTGCATCATCATCACCTCTAAGTCCGCTTTTTCTATCTGAGTCTGAACTTCTCCCATTTTATTCTCCAAATTCACGTTTGATTGATTAACTTCCTCTAGTCTTTCATCTAACCCTTCAATATGACTTGCCAAACCTTTAAATGCAAAAATAATAGCTTCTCTAATTGCCTTATTTCGAGCTTGAATTTCATCCTTGATTTCTGTCACTTCTAGAGTTACTTCATCCATTTTATCAGTCACCACTTTTATTTTTTCATCAAGAACAGAAGAAAGTTTTTCTTCTAAAGAGAAGGCTTGCAGCTTTAAGGCTTGCTGCAAGGCTTCCAGGGTTAAAACTTGTGGTTCTGTTGGAGCTGTCAAAGATTGCGGTTTGGGTGGTGGAATAGGGGAGCTCACAGTAATTTTAGCCCCAGCAATCTTTATTTGCTTAGAAGCCATTTTCAAATTTTCCGTTCCAAATTAAAACTTTTACAGCAACCACTCCCAGAAATTAACTTTTCCAATTAGTTTCAGTCCTCAGCAAATTTAAATTTCTCTACAGTCCAATTTAATTCTTCTTTCTTTTGAGACAAGTTCTTTTTAGTGGCAGCAGAAACTGTCAGCGCAAATGAATACTTTGAAGTTAACTTTCATTACCACACCCAATTAAGGCTCGGCGCCATTTCCTTTCACTTTCTTCCAATAGCAATCAAGAAGGAAGTATTCAATACACAGGAGTTAAAGTTTAATACTTGCAATTGGAGTTCCTCCTGTTTTTGCTCTGCCTGCTTTTGTATCCAGAATAGTGTTAAAATGTTGCAGGGATGGTCGCGGCATCTTGTTCTGCTAAATGCAGAAGCGTCCCGTGTGTGGAGCTTGTGTCAGGCTTCTAGGGAGCTCTCACCCTTCGTGCCCCAGGAATTATACCTGGAACTCTTGGGGAGCTCAACCGAAGCCTGGCTGCTCTCTTTCCCCTCTTTTCCCGAGGGAAAATTTTCAAACCGCTAAACAGCTGTTTTTCGCTGTTTTAGCGGCTTTAACAAGATCGTGGGGCTAGCGCCATGAAAGGAGCTGCTATTGACGATGCGTTGCCACCGGAAGACTTTGGTGTTAAGTGAATTTTGTTGTATACTGTGTGTACACGTACAATGACAATAAAGTTATTAAAGATTATATAGTTATTGGAATATGAAGAATGAGTGAATGAACTTGAATATGTTGTTGTCTTCTCTGTTATGTTGCTTTCAATTGTCTATCTCTTCTATTCCATTTCAAGTAGCTCCATCCATTTCTTCAAGGCATTTCCTTTAACAATTCAGCTGGGGAGAGAGTGTTCTTGAATGAGAAAGGGGAAGCAACAGGTGGATTCGACATCACCAACTTGATCACTTTTCCAAACAGGTCTTTTCAGAGAGTTAGAATTGGAAAGCTGGATCTAGAGGCTCCAAAAGGGAAGGAATTATTCATTGATGAAGATGTGATTTTCTGGAACCCAACTTTTAACCAGGTTTTGAATTATTGTATCAAACATGCTTTAATCCATTAAGTTCCCACATTGAACGTAATCCCATTAAAAAGCTGATATTGTCACCCTGTGTAATTTTTTACTCTCCTCGCCCTTCAAACAGGACCTTTTCTACATCAATGTAATTTCTACATCTTTTTAAGTTGTTAATGAAATTGATAAATTCCGTGTTCTTTTGGGAAGTCAAAAATAATTTCCCTATATAAAAGATAATAAATACAAACAGTTTTAAATATCTCCCTTTTCAAAACCTTTTATGATTATCACCAGGTTCCTCCACTTTCTCGATGCAATGATCCTTGTTTCCCTGGATCCAGGAAGAAAGCGATTGAGGGGGATCAGTTCTGCTGCTATGACTGTGTTCCCTGCCCAGAAGGAAAGATTTCAGATCAAAATGGTAGGATGGGAATTCTACCACTTTTCATTAGACTTAAGCAAAAATTAACAAACTACTTGACGCATAAAATTAATGAGGTGTTTTTCAGTATTATAGAATGCAGATGATAAAATCCCTTTACTTTTCTTCCAGATATGAAAGATTGCTTTGAATGTTCAGAAGATCATTATCCAAATAAAGAAAAGAAAGGCTGTATCCTGAAACTGCTGATCTTTCTAACTTTTAAAGAAACTTTAGGAACTGGTTTAACCTCAGCAGCTCTTTGTTTCTTCTTCTTGACCTCTTGGGTCCTTGAAACTTTTATTAAGTATAGGGATACTCCCATTGTCAAAGCCAACAACCAATCCTTAACCTACACCCTCCTTGTCTCTCTTCAGCTCTGTTTTCTCTCCTCTTTGCTATTTCTCAGCCAACCTGGCAAAGTGACCTGCCTTCTCCGACAACCAACTTTTGGCATCACCTTCTCAGTGGCCATTTCTAGTGTACTGGCCAAAACTACCACTGTGGTTGTGGCTTTCATGGCCACTAAACCAGGATCTCAGATGAGGAGATGGGTGGGGAAAAGATTTGCCTTTTCTATTGTCCTTTCATGCTCCATCATCCAAGTATGTATTTGTATTCTTTGGTTGTTGACATCTCCCCCATTCCTTGAGTTGGAAATGAAATCAGAGGTCCAAGAAATGATTTTACAATGCAATGAAGGTTCAGTTTTCTTCTTCTACTGTGTCTTGGGCTACATGGGTATCTTGGCCATCACCAGATTTATTGTGGCTTTCCTTGCCCGTAAATTACCTGACAGCTTTAACGAAGCCAAGTTCATCACCTTCAGCATGTTGGCCTTTTGCAGTGTTTGGATCTCCTTCTTTCCAGCCTATCTGAGTGCAAAAGGCAAAGCCATGGTAGCTGTGGAGATCTTCTCCATCTTGTCGTCCAGTGCTGCATTACTGGGATGCATATTCTTGCCAAAATGCTACATCATTGTTTTGCAGCCTGAATTGAACCACAGGAAGCAACTCATAAAGAGGACTTAGTACCCCATGTGATCTTTCTGGTTCAGCTAAAGGGTTGGGAAAAAAAGTAATAGAAAGACTGCTTTCTACAGAAAACTTACATAATCTATTCATACATCTATTTTCAGAGCAACCTGTTATCAAATATGAATAATATGGGAATTGTAGAGAAATGAAAAGAAATGTATTTTTCTTTGTGTCTCATGCTTTATTCAAAGTGTATGCTGACCAATGATCATAACAAAGAGTGATTTGAATTAGTTTACAATAAGAAGCCTGGTATTTTTAAAGAAAATCTGCTGAAATTCAAAGGAAATCATAGAAAAAATGTGTACCACTCTCTGATTACAAACTATATCAAGGGGGCAACATCAAGATTAGGTACAGGAGGGTTTAAAAAAAGAATTAGTACTCCTTGAACAAAGAGGTGAGAAGTAGCCCAGCTGAGAGGTGGCCCAGCTGAGAGGTGGCCCAGCTGAGAGGTGGCCCAGCTGAGAGGTGGCCCAACTGAAAGGTAGCCTAGCTGACTTTTGGCCCAACTGAGAAGTGGCCCATTGGGAGGTGGCCAAGTGACCCAGCCTGACACCTGAGTGGAGCCATTGTGGTGCATACAGAGGCCACTGAGCAGCAGGGAAAGGCAGCTAGGTGGCGGTAGACCAGCAGCTGTGAGCAGCAGTTGTGCAGAACTACCTGGAGGAGGAGTGAAGCACCCTGAGCAGTGACTAAGAGCAGAGAGATCAACTAGCAGTGCCTGAGAGCAGCACAGATGACCAACTGAGCACCAGCAGGCACAGCAGTGGCTGAGAGCAGCATAGTGAACCAGCGGTGGCTGAGAGCAGCACAGTAGACCAGCAAACCAGAGTGCCCACATGAGCACATCTTACCTCAAAACCCTCCTAGAAAATAGCCTGAGACTTCCAATAAAAAAAGTACATATTACTTCATAAAGTGCCAAAATCTCTGGGAAATTCTTAAATTTTTAAAATCCCCAAATTCCCTTTCTCAAGAAAAAATAGTTTTCAATTTTTCAGTTTCTTTTTTCAATTTTTCAATTCTTTGTTCCAATTTTAATCTACTTTTTTCAACTCTTAAATATCATTTTTAATTTAAAATTCTTTTTTCAATTTTTATTTTTTTTTAATTTTTTTTACAAAATTCCTTTTTTTTAATTTTTCAAATTTTTTTTCAAGTAAGCATTTGAAAAAAAGTTTAAAAAAAAAAACCCAGAAAAAGAGGCAGACACTTAAAACAGGGAAGATAGTGATAAATTTTTCAAGATAAAAAACAAAAGGTCAAGAACTCTTGTAAACTATTGTAAACTCACACTTCACAACACGGAAAATATTTAAACTTTTAGAAATTTTTGATTTTTTAATTTAATTTAATTTAATTTAATTTCCAATTTATATACCGCCCTTCTCCCTGAGGACTCAGGGCGGTGTACAGCCAAGATAAAAAACATAGGATACAAATATTAAAACATTTAAAAATATATATAAATTTTGGCCCGAAAGTTAAGAATCACAGACTAATTAAAAGAATTTAAAAATTTTAAAATTTTAAAAATTTCTTCTTAGGCCAACCCGGCTTGTTGAAAAAGATGGGTTTTCAGGGAACGACGGAAGGCATTGAGGTCCTGGATTCTTCTTATCTCCGGGGGCAACTGATTCCAGAGGGTAGGAGCCCCCACAGAGAAGGCCCTCCCCCTGGGGGCCACCAGCCTACATTGTTTGGCTGATGGCACCCTGAGGAGGCCCTCTCTGTGGGAGCGCACGGGTCGGTGGGAGGTCGTCGGTAGCAGCAGGCGGTCTCGGAGATAGCTAGGCCCTATGCCATGGAGCGCTTTAAAGGTGATAACCAACACCTTGAAGCGCACCCGGAAGACCACCGGGAGCCAGTGCAGCTCGCGCAGGAGCGGTGTTACATGGGAGCGCCATGTTGCTCCCATCACTACCCGCGCTGCTGCATTCTGGACCAGCTGGAGCCTCCGGGTGCTCTTCAAGGGGAGCCCCATGTAGAGAGCGTTGCAGTAGTCAAGGCGAGAGGTGACGAGGGCGTGAGTGACTGTGCACAAGGAATCCCGATCAAGAAAGGGCCGCAACTGGCGAATCAGGCGAACCTGATAAAAGGTCCCCCTGGTAACAGCCGTCAGATGTTCCTCCAAAGACAGCTGCCTATCCAGGAGGACTCCCAGATTGCGAGCCCTTTCAGTGGGGGCCAAAGACTCGCCCCCAATAGTCAGTGATGGAGTCAACTGACTATATCGGGATGCCGGGAGCCACAGCCACTCAGTCTTGGAAGGGTTGAGCCTGAGCCTGTTCCTCCCCATCCAGATCCGCACAGCCTCCAGGCACTGGGACATCACTTCAAGGGCATCGTTGGGGTGGCCTGGGGTGGAAATGTACAGCTGGGTGTCATCAGCGTACTGGTGGTATCTCACCCCAAAGCCACGGATGATCTCGCCCAGCGGCTTCACATAAATGTTGAACAGAAGGGGCGAGAGGACCGATCCCTGCGGCACTCCACAAATGAGAGGCCTCGAGGTCGACCTCTGCCCCCCTGCCAACACAAACTGCGACCGGTCGGAGAGAAAGGAGGAGAACCACCGCAACACGGTGCCTCCCACCCCCAACTCTTCCAGCCGGTGCAGCATGATACCATGGTCGATGGTATCAAAAGCCGCTGAGAGATCTAATAGGACCAGAACAGAGGAGTAACCCCTGTCCCGAGCCCTCCAGAGATCATCCGCCAACGCGACCAATGCCGTTTCCGTGCTGTGCCCAGACCTGAAACCCGACTGGAACGGATCTAGATAGGATGTTTCCTCCAGGAATTGTGGAAACTGTTGCGCGACCACACTCTCAACAACCTTCGCAATGAAGCGAAGGTTGGAGACAGGACGATAGTTAGCCAATATTGCTGGGTCCAGGGACGGCTTCTTGAGGAGAGGCCTCACCACCGCCTCTTTCAGGGCAGCGGGGAAGTGACCCTCACTCAACGAAGCATTAATGACGCCCTGGAGCCAGCCTCGTGTAACCTCCCGGGAAGCCAGTACCAACCAGGAGGGACACGGGTCCAGTAAACATGTGGCCGCACTAAGTCTCCCCAAAATCCTGTCCACATCATCGGGAGTCACAGCATCAAACTCCTCCCAGATAACATTCTCAAGACTGTTCCTCGTCACCCTGCCCTGATCTACCCAGTCAGAGTCCAAATCCCCCCGGATCTGAGCGATTTTGTCATACAGGTATTGTCCGAAATCCTCCGCCCTGCCTTCTAAGGGATCCTCCCGCACTCCCAGATGGAGCAGGGCGCGGGTCACCCTAAACAGGGCGGCCGGACGATTCCCTGATGACGCAATAGAGGCGGAAAAGTAGTTAGACTTTGCCGTCTTTATCGCCACTAGGTAGGTCTTAATATGCGACCTTACCAGTGTTCGATCAGATTCAGCGAGACTGGCCCTCCAACCGCTCTCCAGGCGTCTTTTCCGGCGCTTCATTTCCCTCAGCTCCTCAGTAAACCAAGGAGCCGCCCGGGATCGGCATCGGGTCAGAGGCCGCAAAGGCACAACTCGGTCCAAGGCCCCACCAGCCGCCCGATCCCAGGCGGCTACCAGGTCCTCGGCCGAGTCATGTGCTAGATCCTCAGGAAATGGCCCAAGCTCCGTCTGGAACCTATCAGGATCCATCAGGCGCCTGGGGCGGATCCATCTAATTGGGTCCGCCTCCCTGCGGCGAGGGGTCGCGGTTCGAAGATCTAGGCGAAGGAGTGAGTGGTCAGTCCATGACAAGGGTTCCATGTCTATATCCCCTATAACAAGACCACTCAACCACTGGCCAGAGACAAAAATCAAATCCAGAGTGTGACCTCCCCTGTGAGTAGGGCCGTGAACTAACTGGGTCAGGTCCATGGCCGTCATGGAAGCCATGAACTCCCGAGCCACCTCAGACGTTTCACCAACGGATGGCAAGTTGAAATCACCCATGACTAAAAGCCTGGGTGTATCTACTGCCACCGTGGCTATCACGTCGAGTAGCTCAGGTAGGGCTGTTGCCACGCGGCAGGGAGCCAGGTACGTAAGCAACAAGCCCATCTGAACCCCACGGCCCCACCTCACAAGGAGGGACTCACATCCGGCTATCTGAGGCACAGTGGTCTCCCTCGGATCCAGATCCTCGTTAATAATAACCGCCACCCCCCCGCCCCTCCCCTGGGCCCTCGGCTGATGGATTTAGGAAACAAACAATTTAAAAAGTCATGGAGATAGAGACTGAATCTATAGTGATTTGCAAAGTGTGCTATATGTTTCAACTTGTGCCAACAGAAGGTCAAAAGTATGTATGTATCAAATGTAAACTACTTGAATTACTAGGAGAAAAAGTAAAGGGTTTAGAGGCAACTCTAGCTACTCTGAAACTCAATGATCAAAGTGAGAAATCCCAACCTAAACAAGAAGACTACACCAAAGTAAAACACAATAGGGAGCATGAAACTTCTAAAATGATGACTCCACATATGAACATAAAGAAGAAAACGGATACACTGAAACCCATTAGACAATAGATTCTGTAAAAAACCAGTTTACATATGTATTCAAAGAACAAGACCGATGGAAACAGGTCACTCTTAGAAGAAAACACCCAAGAACAAAGCCCCTACTATCTACCTTAGCCCTCTCCAATGAAGCCCCTCTGGACCTGAACAATCACGTTTATATCTTCCCACTGGAAGAAAATATACAGACCCTCACAAAGGAGCATTCATTAATAGTTTCTAAACAAAAGGCACCACCTAGCATTCCTATGACAGGAAGAAAAGTATTCCAGACTTCCTAGAAAAAAAAGGTGAATATTGGTGTTAGGAGATTCAATTCTTAGGGGAACAGAAACTATAGTCTGCAGACAAGGCAGTCAATCTAGCGAGTGATAGAGTCTCCCTGGAGCAAAAATCAAAGATGTAACTGGGTACCTTACTAAAAAAATCAAACCCATGGATTACTACCCCTTTCTTCTCCTACACTTGGGGACCAATGACAGAACAATGAATCTGAAAATAATAAGAAATTACAAACAGCTAGGAAAGAAATTTAAAGAATTAGGAGCACGAGTGGTATTTTCATCTATACTTCCAACAAAAGGTCAACATCCAATGAGACTGCAAAGGATTTTAGAAATGAACCATTGGTTGAAAAGCTGGTATCATCAATAGAACTTTGGCTTCCTAGACCACGATCTGCATTATCTGGCAAGAGATGGACTGTACCTCACAAGAACTGGAAACAATACATTCAGAAAATGACTGGCTCATCAAATTAAGGTTCTACATTTAGGCAAGAAAAACAAAATGCCCAGGTACAGTATATCTGGTACCTTGCTCAATAGTAGTAACTGTGAGAGG
Organism: Pantherophis guttatus; assembly: GCF_029531705.1. The sequence goes on from NW_026844128.1 coordinate 327,083, forward strand.
GATCTTGGAGTCCTAGTGGACAACCATTTAAATATGAGCCGGCAGTATGTAGCAGCTGCCAAAAAGGCCAATAGTTCTAGGCTGCATAAACAGAGGGATAGAATTAAGATAACATGAAGTGTTAATACCACTTTATAATGTCTTGGTAAGGCCACACTTGGAATACTGCATTCAGTTTTGGTTGCCAAAATGTAAAAAAGATGTTGAGACTCTAGAAAGAGTGCAGAGAAGAGCAACAAAGATGATTAGGGGACTGAAGGCTAAAACAGATGAAGAACGGTGGCAGGAACTGGGGTAAGTCTGGTTTAATGAAAAGAATGACCAGGGGAGACATGATAGCAGTGTTCCAATATCTCAGGGGCTGCCACAAAGAAGAGGGAGTCAAGCTATTCTCCAAAGCATCTGAGGGTAGGAGAAGAAGATGTTGGATAACTGTTTGTCTGAAGTGGTGTAGGGTTTCCTGCCTAAACAGGGGGTTGGACTAGAAGACCTCCAAGGTCCCTTCCAACTCTGTTATTCTATAGTTTATGTTCTCCAAAGGGCTTTAAACTAAAATTGAGGGGGGGGGGCAATCTTCATGACCTATAGAACCTAATTCCAAGCAAAAACTACTAGATAACCAACCACATAAGGAGAAAGGGAGTAAAGAGAAAAAAGAAAGAAAAAAGAAAAACATAATGCAATAGAGAGTGATGGAAAAGATGGAAATCCCACTTACGAAGTAGGAGATATAAGAAACATACCCAAGACCAATAAAGACTCAAATGCATATCCGCTAATGCTCAAAGTTTAGGGATGAACTTGAAGTATTAGTACATGAAGGCAGATATGATAAAGTTGCCATTACTGAAACTTGGTGGGATGAAACTCATGATAGAAGGATACAAACTATTCAACGAAAGAGGAGGTGGAATTGCATTATATATAAAAGATCACTACATCTCTACAGAAATACACAAAACCAAGGATGATAACCTCCTAGAAACCAGTGGTGAAATCCATTTTTTTTACTACAGGTTCTCTGGGTGTGGCTTGATAGGTGTGGTGCGGCTTGGTGGGCATGGCTTGGTGGGTGTGGCAGGGGAAGGATACCAAAGGTGGGTTTCAGCAGGTTCTGACCAATTCTGGAGAACTGGTAGCAGAAATAGTTCAGAGAACCAGTAGTAAAAATTCTGACTGGCCTCGCCCCCATCTATTCTCTGCCTCCTGTGTCCCAGCTGATTGAAAGGAAATGGGGATTTTGTAACCTTCCCCTGAGTGGGGAGGGAGTGGAGATTTTACAGTATCCTTCCCCTGCCACACCCACCAAGCCATGCCATGCCATGCCCACCAAGCCACACCTACAGAACCGGTTGTAAAAAAATTTGAAACCCACCACTGAAGGATACTGCAAAATCTCCATTCCCACCGCACTCTGGGGCCAGCCAGAGGTGGTATTTGCCGGTTCTCTAAACGGCTCAAAATTCCCACTACCGGTTCTCCAGAATCTGTCCGAACCTCCTGAATTTCACCCCTGCTAGTGAGACTTTAACTATCCTGATATCAACTGGGAGACAAACTCTGCAGCAAGTGGGAGATCGAACAGTTTCCTAACCAACTTAGCTGACAAGTTTGTCATCCAAAAGATAGAGGAGAGAAGTTAATATAAAAAATATGTTTGTGGTACAAAAACAATAAAAATATTTTTTAAAAAAAACACATCAGCCACTTATTCTCTCATCAAAAACAAAGTAATTATCTCATACAGGAATCACCATATTTTCTTCACTAGGCAAAAACATGAAAGACTGCACAGAAGGTCATTTCAATTCAACAACAATCAATGTATCTTCAACCCCAGGGAGATTGGCACAAGGATAATAATGGCTGTGTGTCAGAGTCACTGCTACAGGTTTCCTCCCTCTATTCTCCTCTGCCAGTGTATCTGTTCAAACCCTGATGTAATTCAACTCACTGATTTCTACTCTCATAGATCTTCAAATAGATAATAGTGGATTTAATGATATTGTGCACACTCAGATATAAACTTTGAATTAATCGCTGGATTAACCATTGGAATAATGCAATCTTTCCTGTAGGATAGGATGAAAGACAGATACATTTTCAAGAGTGAAGATGTTGCTCTTTTGGTGTTCCTGGTGAAGAAAATAGTGACTCTGAGCTGCCCTGCAAGCGATGCTTTCCTTGTTCCACATGAGTGGTACCAACCTGGTGACCTCGTCATTGGTGGGATAGTGTCGCTCACCTATTACAACATTTTGGAAATTAATTTTAAGGAACACCCTTATATAGCATCTTATGACATACCAAAGTAAGGTTCTTTTTCTAATCTTAATTAGGTTCCCCAAACTGCTTATGAAAGTAAAAGATTCTCAATATAAATGTAGGCTGTATATCTAATCTAAGTCTTTATATGACAATTACATCTTTTGAATGTTTTTAGTTACGGGAAAAATAAACATTTTTTTTTACATTACAGTAAAGTATTTGTCATATAATATATGAAACTTTGGTGCAAAACATCTTTTGAGGAACATTTAGTAAGCTTAAGGTATTTTTTTTTTAAAAAAAAATCTGTATTGTCACTCTGAACAAAACATACATACAATAGGTGACTGATACATGCTGGAATTGTTCATATTCCATTTGGGGGGAAAAGTTAGGGAATGGGTTCCATGAGTGGGTTACCAGGAAAAAAGCATTATTTTTATTTGTTGTAGCAGATATTTGTTGCAAATTGTGCAAATAATGTAAAAAAAAATTGATTTTGAACAGTGCACAAATTATTCAGTACTTTAGAAAACCTATTACTTATTTGCCAACTTCCTTTTTCAACTGGGGTATTTAAATCATTTGCAGTGTAATAATCAAATTCTACCAGCACATCCTTGCCTTGGCTTTTGCTGTGAAGGAGATCAATGAGGACTCCCAGATCTTGCTCAATGTCACTCTCGGGTTCCACATCTATGACAGTTACTATAATTCAAGGATGACCTATCGCACCACTATGGACCTGCTTTTCAAATCACAGGAATTTGTCCCTAACTACAAATGTGACACCCAGAAGAATCTCATGGCTATCATTGGGGGATTGGATTTTGTCACATCATCTTATATTGCTGAAATTATTGGATTCTTCAAGATTCCACAAGTAAGTTCTAAAGGGGTTGAACAGAAAATTCTTAATCTTATGGTTGTTATGGAATAATTAATGGGAATCAAACATTAGGCTTTGGTTCCTTTTAAGATGTTCTGCATGGCTTAAGGTCTACTACTTGGCCTTCTTTTCTGAAACTACAATGCCAGTTACAGGAAGTGAGTATCAAGGATCAATACCTGAGGGAAGATTTGAATGGCTTCTGTTAAAACAATTGATCTAGTTCTGTGCTTGAAATATTTTCATGCAGTGAGAACATCCTCAGAATAACAGAGATGGAAGGGAAATTGGAGGTCTTCTAGTCCAAGAAATTTGTTACTACATTTATAAAATAATATAAGGGGGAAAATGTTCCTTGGATATATTTTATATGAAAACAAGATAGGAAAATTAAATTTAATCTAAAGACTCTAAAGAATACTACTGGAATTTCTTTCAGCTGACATACGGCTCATTAGCCCAAGAGGAATTTCAGACCATTAAGCTCTCTTCACTTTATTTCATGGTCCCCAAAGAGGACCATCAGTACATTGGGATTGTCCAACTGCTTCGTCATTTCAGGTGGACCTGGATTGGGATATTTTCTTTTGATAATAACAATGGAGAAAATTTCTTATGGAAAATGCAGCCTTTACTTTCAAACAATGGAATCTGCTCGGCCTTTATAGAAAGGCTTGATGAACAACTCCACTTGGAAAGTTTCCCAGAACTTTATCAAACAATGTCAGCTGTATCCATTAATATGTTGACTAGCAAAGCCAATGCATTTCTGGTCTATGGAGAAGCCTGGATAATTATATGGCTAAGGTTTTTCATATTTCTGGTCGACCCAGAAAGCAAGGAAACTGCATTACTTAGAAAGGTGTGGATCATGACTGCACAGATTGATTTTGTACTATCAGGCGTTCAAATCAGTTTGGATCTCAAGATGTTCCATGGGGCTATTTCCTTCACTGTTCATTCAAAAGCAATTTGGGGTTTCAAGGAATTTCTGCAGACCATAAATCTTCTTTCAGACTACAGAGATGGGTTTAGACAGAACGTTTGGGAACAATCATTTGATTGTTCATTTCCAAAACCAGAATTACAAGAAACGGACAATACTCGCTGCACGGTGGAGATGAAGCTGGAGGATCTACCTGCAGCAATATTTGAAATGGAAATGACTGGCCAAAGCTACAGTGTCTACAATGCTGTTTATGCTGTGGCTCATGCTTTGCAGGCTCTACACATGTTGGGTTTCAATTGGAAAAAAAGTATGAGTAAAAAAAATTATCTTCCAAATCTGCAGGCTTGGCAGGTATTCTCTTTGAATTGGACTCTTCCTTTATTTCAGTGAGCAGTTTGATGTAGTATTATGTTAATTTGAACTCATTCTGGAAAATCTTAATATTTTCTCAATGTAGAATCAAATTAAGTATGAGAAAAACATAGAAATAAGGAAGAATTTCTTGATAGAACAATGAATTAATGTAAAAACTTGCCTTCAGAAATACTGGCTGCTCCATAACTGGAGATGTTTATGAAGTGATTGGAGCATCATTTTGTCTAAATTGTTGTAAGGTCTTCTCCTTGAGCAGGGTGGTGTACTAAAAGACCTCGAAGGTCCTTCCAATGTTCCAATGGAACTGGAAGCGTCGCGGCGATACTGGCTGGGAAATAGCGAAGCTCTGATGGGCTTTGCGAAAACCGAGCCAGACAATCCGCTCTCGGGAGGTCTTCGGACCGGAACCATCTTGGAGGGATGAGGGAGAGAGAAAGGCATCTTGAAAGACCAAAGAGGAGCAGGCAAGCTCATCGGAAGGTCAGAGACAGCTCTTTGACCCGGCAGTGGGGGAGGCAGCCATTATGTCCACTATAAACTGGGGCAACCGGATTAAGAGGTGAGTAGGAGTGGAAATTGAACAGAGTATTGTTACCGAGTGAGTAATTGGCCAACTCATAGGTACGAAGAAAAAACTTTTAAAAGCTTGAAAGAAGTCCCAATGACTAATTTGCTAATTGGCACTCGGGAATTTAAGCAAAGGGGGAAAAAGGGAACTTTAAAACTGAAACCTTAAAAGGAACCTTCCATCAGGACTTAAAATGGATTTGGATCAAATTAAAACAAGACAAGAAAAAAGGAGATACAGAAGTATTCTTTAAACAACAAAAGAATTTAATTTGGGGAAGAGGAAATAATCATTTTTGTGGATTTACAAATGGATACTTTGTGGCTGGAGGATTTGTGAGTTGGACAGAGACATCTGCTGGTGGAAAGAAAGTATCGTACTAAGCTTATTTATATCATAATGAGAAAGTACTGAAAGTAATGTAGGAGTGCTTTGTTTAAATAACTAGAATGAGATTGCAAGAGGAGTGGAGAGAACAAAGACTGAAATTGGAATGGCCCAAATGAACATTTGAATTGGACACTATCTGGAAAGGGAAAAAAAGAAAGAAAAAAGAAAAAAAGAGACACTACATGGACTTTGAATTTGAATTATATGCAAACGAATAATAAATTTAAAAATCCTTGCCTTTTAAATTGATAACATGGAGAATTGGGAAGGAAATAAATAAAAATAAAGATACAGATGATTACACTGGAATTAACAGTGACAGAATAAAAAAGTTAATTACACTCGGAATAACAGTGACAGAATAAAAAAGATGATTACACTGGGATTAACAGTGACAGAATAAAAAAGATGATTACACTGGGATTAACAGTGACAGAATTTAAAAAGTTGATTACACTGGGATTAACAGTGCTAGAATAAAAATGATTACACTGGGATTAACAGTGACAGAATAAAAAAATGATTACACTGGGATTAACAGTGCTAGAATAAAAATGGATGGGGGGAATACATCTAAAAAAGGAAGAGAAGAGAAAGAAATGGGGAAGAAAAAGGAGAAGAAGAAGGCAAGGGAATGGGAGAAAGGGAGGAAAGCGTCAAGAAATGGAATTGTGGAGAAATTAAAAGAAAATAGTTAAGGGATAGTAAAAAGGAATTTAAAAGATGAATATGCTAATTGAAGAGAAGGAAGTTAACTGTAGGAATTATATGTAAAAAGCAATTTAGAAGGAAGATACAGGTTATTCTAAAAGGGATATAAGTAAAGATAAAATGAAATGTGAGTAAGTAAAAAAGAAGAAATACATTATTTAATGTAAAATAAATAAATATGAAATAAAACAGAAAAATTAGAATTTGAAGGCGAATAAAGATGTTGTTTATACAAATAAGCATAGATTACAAATAAGACATGATTAAAAAAATGGAAAAAGGAAAGTTTGGCAAAAATTGTAATTGAGTAAAATGTATTTGAATATATTAAATTGTATAAATTTAAAGATTTTAGGGGCTATCACCTCCAAATTTCCAAGTTCAGCATCGATCATCCCAAAGTATCTAAAACCTCATAGATTTGGGAGATCTGTTGCTCTCCTTAAGCAGGGTAGTATACTAGAAGACCTCCAAGGTCCCTTCAAATGTTGTGTTGCATAAAACAGATACAGAAAAAGTGGTTTGTGCTCTTATTTTGTCATTCAGGTATTCTGCTATTCTGATCACTCAGAAGCTGCTATAAAAATCATGATTTAGGTATCAGTAGGAGTTATTTAACAAATCACCATAGATTGCACAATAAGAATTAGTTAAAATGATACTTTACATTACGTTTCATTGTCTCTTCCTAAAAATAACCTATTCTCCAAGAAGTTTTGTGTGGCTCATGAACTTTTCATGAGTGACAAGCTGAGCTTTCTGTCTCTATCAGAGATTTAGAGCAATGAAGTGCTGCTCCTTCTTAGATGTGGCTTGCATAATTTGAAACAACTCTATGTTTGCAATAGTCTCTGCTTCTCATTTATCTACCAAAGAATGCTTAAGTCTCAGATTCTAATATCTGGCTAAAGAAAATTAATCAGACTCTCAAATAGCCTTGTACCAGTGAGGAAAGATTAGATATGATTTATCTTGAATTAGTTGTTTAAGTAGTGGACATAAAACATAATTGAAGGACCTGACATAATCCCAAAAGCCTATTTTCATTGTGCTTCAGTTCATTCCTACCTTTCCTTAAAATAATATCAAATAAATAATGGAGTGGACATGTACATTTCCATGCAATATTGATGATCAAATTTCTAAGCAAACATATTTAATAATAGTTATTGGAATATGATGAATGAGTAAATGAAACTTAAATATGTTGTTCTCTTCTCTGTTATATTGCTTTCAATTGTCTATCTCTTCTATTCTTTTTCAAGTAGCTCCATTCATTTCTTCAAGGCATTTCTTTCAACAATTCAGCTGGGGAGAGAGTGTTCCTGAATGAGAAAAGAGAAGCAACCGGTGGATTCGACATCACCAACTTGATCACTTTTCCAAACAGATCTTTTCAGAGGGTTAGAGTTGGAAAGCTGGATCTAGAAGCTCCAAAAGGGAAGGAATTATTCATTGATGGAGATGTAATTTCCTGGAACCCAACTTTTAATCAGGTTTCGAATTATTGCATGAAACATGCTTTAATCCATTGAACATCCCTTTTGAAATCTGATTTCTGTTTTTTTAAAATAAAGAGCAGCACATTCTTTTCAAATGTTGTTGATGATCAAGCTCTCATCAATTTGACCAAATGCTATCACAATACAAAAGCCATGTCTGCATATTTGGTTTGCATTTCCATTTGAAATCTCAAGAGTGGCCATGTTTCCATGAAATTGTCACCCTGTGCAATTATGTCCTCTCCCTGCTGTTCAAATGGGACCTTTTCTACATTGTGGTTTCTACATATTTTAAAGTTGTGGATGAAATTAATAAATTCAGTATTATTTGCCATGAGATTGTCACCAAGTGTTATTATTTGCTCACCCTGTCCTTCAAACAGAAAATTTTGAACATCCTTTTAATTTCTACTTTTTTAGAAAAATTACAAACTCTGTTAAACATCACAAATTTCAAAAACTTTTATGTTTATCACCAGGTTCTTCCACTTTCTCGATGCAATGACCCTTGTTTCCCTGGATCCTGGAAGAAAGGGATTGAGGGGGAACAGTTCTGCTGCTATGACTGTGCTCCATGCCCAGAAGGGAAGATTTCAAATCAAAATGGTAGGCTACAAATTCTACCAAACTTCATTAGACTTAAGCAAACTTTAATAATGGAGCATTATTTAAAAATGGAGCATCTATACAACACATTCCAACAAAATATACACCCACACAACTTTATCAAAATATCCCAAACCACTCAATCCAATATAGCACAACAGCACAAACCCTAAAAAGAATTATGCTGGCATACATCAATAATATCTCAAAAGGCACCAACAGACTATACAACTACATGGAATCAGTGTAGCACACAAGCCAACTAAAGCCCTTCAAAACATCCTAAGCAAACCAAAAGACGGAGCAACCCCAGAAGAAAAACAGGAGTTATGAAAACATAATGTAACAACTGCAGCAACAGAAAATTCTGTAATTTCACAACATATAGAAAGATTTAACGATAGTTTCAATTGGGAAAATGTGATCATCCTAGACCAGGCCAAGTCCAAAAATGCCAGGGAATGTCTATACTCCTGGCACTCTGACAAATCAGCCATCAATAAACACACAGACATTAACAACATCTACAGACTATGCAAAAGAGGCAATCAATCAGACCAAAAGAGAACAAAAAGACTCCAGCACCTCTCCACCAGTAATCAGCACCCAGATCAGCATAAATTAACTCCTAGGTTAACTTCAGACCAACAATCAAGTAAAAAATACCCCAATCAAGAAACTGCCAAAGAGCCATCAGTAAACAGCCCAACCAAAGACTCTCTAAGACGTCCCCATCCACATAGACAGGCAAGACAGCAGAATATAACTGACAGCAAGCAGCACTCCTTACTAACACTGTGATGGGATCTAGTTTGGGGTAATGAAACATCTGCAAAAGAACAAGCAAGGTCTGAGAGCACCAAGTACCCCTCAATAATATGGAATGCCTAATTGAAAAAAAAATATTTATTTTATTTTATTAGTTTGATTTATATGCCGCCCTTCTCCGGAGACTCAGGGTGGCTTACAATGCTTTTAAGCAATAGCCTTCATACTTTTGTATATACCTGCTTAGTAGGGCTTTTTGGCCCCCCATAAGTAGTGTTCTATTTTATACAAAGTCAGTTTATTGCCCCCACAAACCGGGTCATCATTTTACCTACCTCGGCAGGATGGAAGGTTGAGTCAACCTTGAGCCTGGTGAGAATTGAACTCGCAGTAATTGCAGGCAGCTAGCAGCTAAATACTACTTTAACAGTATTTAGTCCACTGCACCACCAGGCTCCTTGATTTGATTTCGTTGAAATCAAAATGCCCTTGATTTTCCTTCCAGATATGGAAGATTGCTTTGAATGTCCAGAAGATCATTATCCAAATAAAGAAAAGAAAGGATGTATCCAGAAAGTGGTGGTTTTTCTAACTTTTGAAGAAAATTTAGGAATTGGTTTATCCTCAGCAGCTCTTTGTTTCTTCTTCTTGACATTTTGGGTCCTTGGAACATTCATTAAGCACAAGGATACTCCCATTGTCAAAGCCAATAACCGGTCACTCACCTACACCCTCCTTGTCTCTCTTCTGCTCTGTTTTCTCTCCTCTTTGCTCTTCCTCAGCCAACCTGGCAAAGTGACCTGCCTTCCCCGACAATCAATGTTTGTCATCACTTTCTCAGTGGCCATTTCTAGTATACTGGCCAAAACCATCACTGTGGTTGTGGCTTTCATGGCCACTAAACCTGGATCTCAGATGAGGAAGTGGGTGGGGAAAAGATTGGCTTTTTCTATTGTCCTCTCATGCTCCATCATCCAAGTATGCATTTGTATTCTTTGGTTGTCAACATCTCCCCCGTTCCCTGAGATGGACATGCACTCAGAGCTCCAAGAAATAATTTTACAGTGCAATGAAGGATCATCTTTCTTCTTCTATTGTGTCTTGGGCTACATGGGTATTTTGGCCATCACCAGCTTTATTGTGGCTTTCCTTGCCCGTAAGTTACCTGACAGCTTTAACGAAGCCAAGTTCATCACCTTCAGCATGTTGGCCTTTTGCAGTGTGTGGATCTCCTTCTTTCCAGCCTATCTGAGCACAAAAGGAAAAGCCATGGTCGCTGTGGAGGTCTTCTCCATCTTGTCCTCCAGTGCTGCATTACTGGGATGCATATTCCTGCCAAAGTGCTACATCATTGTTTTCAGGCCTGACCTCAACCACAGGGAGCAACTCACAAAGAGAAATTAGTTCATCATGTAATATTACTGGCTCAGAGAAATTGCCTAAAAAAGGAATAGAAAGAATGTTGTCTATACAAAAAATACTGTATATAAAGTTATAGGAACAATTATTTTTTATTTTTGTCAAAGAAGTATTTGTGTATGACATTCATGATTATTAAGGTTTATTATGATTGTCCATTCCTAAATAAGTGCTCATGTTGCTGTGTTATCTCCATTTTCCTAGATTCTTTAACCATGTCCTTTCTTCTTTTCAACACATCCATTGAATTTGATTTTGGTCATCTAGCTTTTTGTTCCCTGTTGGGATCTTTCAGATTTTGGCTCAAAAGATGTCCAATGTTTGTAGAGACATGTTCATCATTATTTTATACTATCCATTCCTAAAGCGTTACATAAATACAGTAAAAAACTGATTACCATTTTATGAACCTATAGTTAACACAGTATCATAGGATATCTGTTTTGTATTTCTTTCAAATGTAAAATGTGTTGAGTATGTGAATCTTGTATGTTTATCTCCATTTTTAAAAAGACTGACCATTATTTTATCAAATTCCCTTGTATGGATTTTAAGCAATAAATCAGATTAGTTGAACTTGATTATGTGTGGACCTGTATTTTTATGCCTGACATTGATTTCCGCTCCAAAATTTTTTCCTGGGGAGCAACAGAAAGAACCAACATCATACCTGACCTACAAGCAGAAGCGGTGCCTCAACACAGAATAGTGGACACTGTCCTGCATTGTGTGTGTAATTTGTGCAACTTTGCAGCACTCCAACTATACAACAAATTCAGAATTTGGTGCAACTTGCACCCATTGCTCCTCTGACATCAGCAGCAGCCTCAGTACTACAATCCATGTTCCAAAGGAGTCACAGAACCTTACCAGAAACTTTCAGAGGAGAATCAGAATGGATGAGATCCTTCAAAGCACAAGGGGAGCCATTTGTAGGAACTTGAGCAGTGGAATTCCCGAACCACCAGTCATGGATCTCTTTCATTCTGAGTCTAATGCAGCTCATTCAGCACTTACATGACTTAGGTAATGCTTCAGTTATGGATCACTATCATAAGCTTATAGACACCTTCAGGAGCCACTTCGTAAATCTGATATGGAGATTATAATAACCCACACATTCCATAATCTTGAGCAAGGTAATAGGAGGGTCAGACTGTACGTAGCAAATACAAGTTAATCGCAGCAGACCTAGAGTAGAATAATGCAACTCTAACTGCTTGTTTTATATAACCTAAATAACCAAATGAATAACCAAATTGGCACTGAAATCCTAAGGCAGGGACAGCAACAGATACTGGACCAAGTCTATTGCCTTTCTATTATCATAGACGAGTGATGGCAAACCTTTTTGCCATTGTGTGCCAAAAGCAGGGGGAGTGCGGGGAGATCTCGTGCATGTGTACCCACACCCATAATGCAATGACCCCCATGAACCCACCCCTGTGCATGTGGCCCCCACCCTACGCTGCCCCCCCCTGTGCATGCACCTGTCCCCCCCTGTGCATGTACGCATGACACTCCCCCTCACATCCCGTTTTGGGCCTAACAGGCCTCCCTGAAGCCTATTGGGACCAAAAATGGGGATGGCTTTAGATCTCCTAATGGGAGAAATCAGCACCCAACTTTGACTTGAAGTGGGGAGCCACTCCAGATCCTCATTCCCCGAATGAGTTTGCCCCACTCAATGGGGGGGGGGACAAATAAAGAGGGAGCCAAAGCCACCCCCAAGCTATTAAGCTAAAATATTCCAAGCACTATGAATCACACGCTCCCTTCGGATACTTGGGAAAGGGATTGGGAGTTCTCCCTCCCATTCCATTGGAGGAGAGGTGGCCAGACGGGCGGGCCATTGATGATGAGTTTGGATAATTCCCTAAAAAGCCTGCTTGCCTCTTCTTCTCATCCCCAACTGGGAATCGCTGAGAAAGAGGCCAGGAAGGTGGCAGCGCTTGGTCGCGACACATTTGCAAGCTGCAAACGCTGTAAATATTGGAGTTTGCCTTACGGGGTGGGTGGGGAGAAAGATCCTGGTGTGGGAACCCTCTTTTTTCAGAGGCCGTGGCGGCTCCTCCTCCTCCTGCCAGCCTTGATGTAAACCTCAGGATTTGCCTAATGGGGTGGAGAAAGGTCCGGGGGGGGGGGACTGCAGCCACGCTCTGAACCCGTTGGAGCCAGTCAGGCAATTTTCAGCATGGCTGCGCCAGTGGGGCACAGGGTTTGCCTACATAACTTTGCTGGCACCATTGCCTCTACAAAGTGGTGGCAGGCCATTCATGCCGGCAAAGAGGCAGTGGTGGCGGCAAAATTATATAGGCAAGCCCCGCGCCCTTGTGGCATGCCGGAAATCACCCAACCAGCTCTGTGGGGCTGCAGAGCTGAGCATCTGGCATCCCGGTTCACTTGTGCTGGCTGCCACCATGCACACAGCTGATCAGCACTCCAACGGGGCTTCTCCGAAGCATGGCTGCAGTTACTGGCACCATGGATGTTCGCCCCCCCCACAAGGACCTTTCTCCTTCCCCCATAAGGCAAGCCTCGAGGTTTATAGTGAGGCTGGCAGGAGGAGGAGGAGGAGCTGCTGCTGCCTCTGCAAAGAGGGTTCCCCCCCCACATGTACAGTAATTTCTGGCTACTGTGCATGCATGCCAGTAACCAATAGACTAGCTGGCCTGTGCGCATGCATGCGCCAGAAACCCGGAAGAGGAATGGGCACCACCGTTCGTGCCAGGCAACATTGTTCCATGTGCCACCTGTGGCACGCGTGCCATAGGGTCACCATCACGGTTATAAACTCATGCTTGGAAGTTATTCAAATCCAATTCGGATGACAGAGACAGTTGATATCACAGCTTAGCTATTAAGCCTTCTTTCTCTTATTACTGAAAAGGACTCACCCATGGGGAGACCAAGCCCTGAGAATAGAAGCCACAAAGAGATGAGTGGCTGCTGAAGAAAGACAGAGGTGCAGAGAGCTTGCATTCTGCTTTTACTGTGGAGAGTCTGGGCATGTATTGAGAGTGTGATCAACCAGAGCCTCCAGAAGAGGAGAAAGATCTCTCAGCCAGAGCATGCTAGAGCACTCTGCTAAACACAGAACCGCTCTTCTCACAAGTGGTCACAAAAGGGACTATTCAAACATTAAAGAGTGAGCAAGACCATCTAAATGAATATACATTGCTGAAAATTTATATTGACTTGACCCTCTGAGACAAATAGAAATAATGGACTGCAGTGTTAGTGGATTCTGGTGCAAGAACCAACTTTATAGACTTCATGATGTTTAAAATTTTATAAATCCCTACAGTCTTTCTAGACACTCCAATAGAAGTAGAAACTGTCTGTCAGGCTGTCTCCTTTCAATACTCAAGAAAGAAAAACCCCGACTCCATTTTCATAGAGAAAGGTACTTTTGCTGAGTATGAACTGAATGCAACCAAAGAAAACCAAAGTCTGAAGCAAAAGGCATGACAATTACATATAGAAAGCATTCCCAAAACCCTTTCCCCAACTGTCCAGCATAAATCATCCAATCCACAATTTCTCCAGGGGTCATGTGGGTGCAACGTCTGGTGGTGCCATCTTTCTGCTATGCCACGGCAGTTGACCTTGAGTTGTTATCAGCTTCAAAAAAACGTTGAAGCAAAGTTTCTTTCTTCCTCTCCACCAGCTCACTTCCCTCCTCCCAAGAGTTCCAATAGCTCTCCCCTTCCCCCGTTTCATGGCAGCCGAGCAAGCAATGAAAAAGCGGAGGCTGACACAGTCCTTCTAGACACTCCAATGCAAGTCAAAAACAATACTTTACAAAATTTAATTATGTTGGCCCAATTATGTGGTGCCCACTGCAAATAGCAGTAGCCCATTGTACTCAACTGTTAACCCTGTATGTCACCAGCCACCTTCCCTTTCTGATCATCTTGGGATCAAAGTGCTTGAAACTTCAAATCTCATTATAAATTGGAGGATGGAACTCTGTCTTTTACAAGTCCAACTTATCAACTTGGAAATTAAACTCTGGGAAAAGAGTAGATATCACAGAAGATGGCTTCCCTCCTCTATTGGAATTCCTCTCTGGACTTTGCTGTTTCATTGGGACTTAGCTACTCAGAAAATTAGCCTAATATAGGGAAGTAGATGAAAACTTGCTCTTCCTTGCACATGACAAATGATTGACTTCTTCATGGGTTCCAGAATTAGCTATCTGTCTACGTAGCCATGCTCTGAATGTATTACTGACCTCCTTATTTTTTTCCACAGCAGACCAGAAATTGTCTCTCCTCTAATACAGAAAATTAAATGGGAAAAGTTTTAAAATATAAGATCTTAAAAGTTCTCAGGAAGTACTGCTGGAAGAAATATCCATCTTGGTTCAGTTCCAAGTGGGGAGAAACACACTGGAAACATGGAGGATGATTGGAAAGATGGTTTATTGGTGGACAGGACCACATGGGTTTGAAGTCCTCATACAGCTCAACACATGGAGTTAGAGAGAGTGGTATTTACACCCTCTCTTGGGCCTTGCTCTTGAGCTTCCTGTTCCTGTGCAAGAAGGAGCTTCCTGTTCCTATTCAAGAAATCCAGGGGTCATAGCTAACTTTGTACGCAGTCAGAATCAAGTTTGGTTGAATCTTAGGCTGATGTAATGTCCCCAGGTGCCATGTGGTTATCTCTGCTGCAAGATAGGTAGAGGGCTAGTCCTATTATGTCCTGGAGGTGAAGGTCTTTTGTCTTGTAGATAAGCTGGCCCAGTCTTTTGTCTTGTAGATAGGCTATCACCAAAATATCTGCTGGGGGCAGGGAGCTGAGGCTGAGTTTCTGTTTCCTTTATGATGTTTATTTCTGTTTTAGGAGAAATATTCTGCCATTTTAATATTTCCTAAAGTATTTCATTCTTCTAATAGAAGGGATGGGTGCAAACTTTCTACAGTACATTGTGAAACACCTTCTAGGGAGATCTGGAAATAATGGAAAATTCCTTAAAATGAGGAAATGCCAAAATATCTACAAATGTTAATACTATAGAAAAGAAAGTGAACTATCTTTATCATTCATAGAAAAACAACATATTTTTGTTGTATTTTGTATTTTGTGTTGAAAATTCCCCCTGTACATTTTATTAGCAATTGTGTATTTCAACAAGAATTTAAAATCCCACCAGCCGATACGCTCCCACAGAGAGGGGCTCCTCCAGGTGCCGTCAGTCAAGCAATGTCAACTGGCGACCCCCAGGGGGAGAGCCTTCTCTGTGGGGGCACCTGCCCTCTGGAATGAACTGCCCCCTGGGATACGGAGGATTCCCAACTTGCCACCTTTCACCGTGCCCTCAAAACGTTTTTATTCCAACAAGCCGGGCTGGCCTAATTTTTAACTTTTTAATTTTAAAATTTTTAAATGGGGTTTTTATTTGAATAGTTGGGCCAAATTATTTAATATGCTTTTAAATCGTTTTAAATTTTATATTTGTGTGCTTTTACTTTTGGCTGTACACCGCCCTGAGTCCTTCGGGAGAAGGGCTGTATATAAATTGGAACAATAAATAAATAAATAAATAAATAAATAAATAAATAAATAAATAAATAAATAAATAAATAAATAAGTAAGTAAGTAAATAAATAAATAAGTAAGTAAGTAAATAAATAAATAAATAAATAAATAAATAAATAAATAAATAAATAAATAAATAAATAATAAACATCAGGCACTTATTCTTTCCTGAAAAACAAAGTAATTGTCTCCTACAGGAATCACCTTATTTTCTTCATTAGGATGAAACTTCAAAGACTTCACAGAAGGTTATTTCAATTCAACAACAATCAACCCCAGGGACATCGGCAAAAGGATAATAATGGCTGTGTATCAGAGTCATTGCTACAGGTTTCCTCCCTCTATTCTCCTCTGCCAGTGTATCTGTTCAAACACTGATTCTATTGAAGATACAAATTTTCGCTCTCATGGATATCCAAATACCCAACGGAGGGTTCTCTGATTAGGTGCACTCTCAGATATAAACCTTGAATTAATCATTGTATTAGCTATTCAAATAATAGAACCTTTATTTTAGGATGGGATTAAAGACAGAGACATTTTCAAGAGTGAAGATGTTGCTCCTTCTAGTGTTCCTAGTGAAGAAAATAGTGACTCTGAGCTGCCCAGCAAGTGA
Organism: Pantherophis guttatus; assembly: GCF_029531705.1. Next base: position 343,688 of record NW_026844128.1, read on the forward strand.
TGCTTTCCTTGTTCCACATGAGTGGTACCAACCTGGTGACCTCGTCATTGGTGGGATAGTGTCTCTCTCCTATTACAACCTTCATGAAATTAATTTTAAGGAACATCCTTATAAAACATCATATGACATACCAACGTAAGAATTCTTTTTTTTTTCTTTTTCTAATGTTAATCAGTTTCCCAAAAATTGCTTATAAAAGTAAAAGGTTCTCAGTATAAATATAAGCTTTATATAAAATCTAAGTCTATGTTTCAAATGTTTTTAGTTATGGAATAAACCTTTTTCTTTACATTACGGTAACATGTTGTCATATAGTGTATGAAACTTCGGCACAAAACATCTTTTGAAGAACACTTAGTAAACTTAAGGTAATATTTTTTAAAAAAATCTGTATTGTCACTCTGAACAAAACATACATAAAATAAATGACTGATACATGCTGGAATTCTTCATATTCCATTTTGGGGAAAAAGTTAGGGAATGAATTCCATGAATTGGTTTCCATGAAAAAAGCATTATTTTTATTTCTTGTAGCAGATATTTGTTGCAAATTGTGCAAATAATGTAAAAAAATCAAATTTGAACTGTGTACAGATTACTGTATTTTATAAAAGCTATTACTTTCCTACCTTCATCAGAGAAAGAAATATTTGGTATTTTATATAGAAATGATGCCACTTTATGAGAATTTACCAACTTCCTTTTTCAACTGGGATATTTAAATAATTTGCAGTGTAATAATCAAATTCTACCAGCACATCCTTGCCTTGGCCTTTGCTGTGAAGGAGATCAATGAGGACTCCCAGATCTTACTCAATGTCACTCTTGGGTTCCACATCGAAGACAGTTACTATGATTCAAGGAAGATCTATCGCAGCACTCTTGACCTGCTTTTCAAATCCCAGGAATTTATCCCTAACTACAAATGTGACACCCAGAAGAATCTCATAGCTATCGTTGGGGAACTGGATTTTGTCACATCATTTTATATAGCTGAAATTATAGGATTTTTCAAGATTCCACAAGTATCTGAAGGGGTTGAGCAGAAATTTCTTAATCTTATGGTTGTTGCAGTATAATGAATGGGCATCAAACATTAGGCTTGGGTTTCTGTTAAGATGTTCTCCATGGCTTAAGGTCTACTACTTGACCTTCTTTTCTGAAGCTACAATGCCAGTTACAGGAAGTGAGTATCAAGGATCAATACCTGAGGGAAGATTTGAATGGCTTCTTTTAAAACAATTGATCTAGTGCATGTGTTTGAAGTATTTTCACCCAATGAGAACATCCTCAGAATAAAAGAGTTGGAAGGGACCTTGGAGGTCTTCTAGTCCAAGAAATCTGTTAGTATATTCTTAAAAGAATGCTAGGGGAAAAACATTCCTTGGATATATTTTATATGAAAACAAGATAGGAAAATTAAATTTAATCTAAAGACTCTAAAGAATGCTCCTGGAATTTCTTTCAGCTGACATACGGCTCATTACCCCAAGAGAAATTTGAGACCAGTAAACTCTCTTCACTTTATTTCATGGTCCCCAAAGAGGACCATCAGTACATTGGGATTGTCCAACTGCTTCGTCGTTTCAGGTGGTCGTGGATTGGGATCTTTTCTGTTGATAACAACAATGGAGAGAATTTCTTACAGAAAATGCAGCCATTACTTTCAGAGAATGGAATCTGTTCAGCTTTTATAGAAAGACTTGCTCAACAATTCCACTTGGAAAGATTCCCAGAATTTTATCAAACAATCTCCATTATTTCCATTAATATGATGAAAGCAAAGCCAATGTGTTTCTTGTCTATGGAGAAGCCTGGACAATTATTTGGCTAATATTAGTACCATTTCTGGTAGATCCTGAAAGCAAGGAAACTGCATTATTAAGAAATGTGTGGATCATGACTGCACAGATTGATTTTGTATTATCAGGCCCTCATATCAAATGGGATCTGAAGATGTACAATGGGGCTATTTCCTTCACTGTTCACTCAAGAGCAGTTGCAGGGTTTCAAGGAGTTTCTTCAGACCATAAATCCTCTTTCAGACTACAGAGATGGGTTTCGGCAATATGTTTGGGACAATCATTTGACTGTTCATTTCCAAAAGCAGAGTTACAAGAAATGGACAATACTCAGTGCACTGGGGAGATGAAGCTGGAGGATCTTCCTTCACCTGTGTTTGAAATGGAAATGACTGGGCAAAGCTACAGTGTCTACAATGCTGTTTATGCTGTGGCTCATGCTTTGCAGGCTCTTTACATGTTGAGTTTCAATAGGAAGAAAATTATGATGGGTAAAAAAACTGATCTTCCAAATCTACACCCTTGGCAGGTATTCCCTTTGTATTGGACTCTTCTTTCATTTCAATGAACATTTTCTATTCTTTTGAATCATTGTGGACAGTCTTAATATTTTCTGCATGCGGAATCAACTTATGTAGTAGAGAAAAATGTAGAAGTAAGGAAGAATATCCTGACAGAACAATGAATTAGTGTTGAGCAGGGTGGTG